>VMDR010000744.1:0-181425 GCA_007922815.1 Macrotus californicus
GGGTCGAGCTTCCACTGCCCACTGCTCCCCTCGTCACAAGACTTAGGAGGTAGAGAAGAGGAAGAAATAGAGAATGTCCCCATACAGGCCACCCACATGTTAGGGTGGTTGGTAACACGGGCTGTGAAAGAATTCACAAAGAGAAGAGAGTGTGGAGTAAAGATTGTATTCACTCTCTAAGAAAGGAGAGGGGCGTGGTATGGAGAGACACACCAGCCTACCTTTTTCTAAAACTGAATTTCTTGGGGTGACATTGATTAATAAAATGGTGTGGGGTTCAGGTATTCAGTTCTGTAATACATCATCTGTATGTTGTATTGTGTGTTCACCACCCCAAGTCAAATCTCCTTCTGTCACCTTTTGTCCCCTCCTTATCCTCCTCTACCCCCCTCGCCCCCCACCCCTGCATCCTCCTATCCCTGTTACCTTTCGAATAGCATTTATTCTTTCGTAAAACTTCCCCCTCCCTCTTTAGAGTATCACAAGGCTAAAGGTTGAATCTTTTGTCTTCTGGTTTCAGATTCAGCTTCCAACTTTGTTACTGGAATGAGTTGAGTTCCCTACCCCCCACTGCTTTGTTTTTTCCCTAGAGCATTTCTTATATTCTTCATTGTGCTTGTAGGTTTTTAAACATTAGAAACCACAGGAATCAGTACCAAGCTTTGAAGCCTCGACTGCCATTGGCCAGTATGGATGAGAATGCCATGGATGCTAACATGGATGAGCTGTTGGATTTGTGTACTGGAAAATTCACATCTCAGGCCGAAAAAGCTCTGCCCAGGAAAAGCGACAAGAAGGAGAACATGGAGGAACTTCTGAATCTTTGTTCAGGAAAATTTACCTCTCAGGGTAAATATCCAACAAAGTGCGTTAGGCTCACCATAGCTAAGTATCCTTGAAAAGAAGCCCCTTATTATTGGGTGGAAAGTTTACAGAGGACAGGATGTGATGGATTCTTGCAGGTAGATTGAATTCACTGCTTAGCTCCCAGACATTTAGAGCCCTCACTTTCCTAGGGTGGTAAAGTGTAGACTTAAGATTGCTCTTAATATTTGTGCACAGCTTAGAAAACTGTACGGTGTGCAGTAAATTTTATACAAGTCCTAATTTATGTTTCTACCTGTGCAGCCCTCTCTCCCCTGACACCCCTGCTAGAATATAAGCTCTGTGGAAGTTGGGGTTTTTGTTTTGTTCACTGCTGTATCCCTGGTGCATGGCATGTAGTAAGCACTCAGTAAGGATTTGTTGAATGAATGAATGAATGAATGAATGAATAGCTGGTGGGCTCTTTTTGGCAAGCGTACCTTAGAACTGTATTGAGCTGGTATATCTTTTTTAAATTATTTTTTAAATATTTTTTTACATTTTTTTATAGAGAGGGGAAGGGAGGGAGGAAGAGGGAGAGAAACATGCATGTACGAGACAAACATCAATCAGTTGCCCCTTGAATACCCCTCAGCTAAAGATCTGGCCCACAACCCAGGCATGTGCCCGGACTGGAAGAGAACTGGCAACCCTTCAGTCTGTGGAGCGATGCCCAGCCCACTGAGCCGCACCAGTCAGGGCAAGCTGGCATGTCTTTAGATGGCTGGGAAAAGAGGATAAAGCTGTTATTCCTTGGTGATACGTCTTTTTCTTGGTTGTGATGTAGATGACTCCACTCTGGCTCCATCAGAGTTAACTAAGCAGGAGAAGGAGAGCAGCATGGGTGACCCACTGGAAGAAGCACTTGCTCTTTGTTCAGGCTCTTTCCCAACAGACAGGTGAGTCTTGGTGATTGGCAAAAACTTGGGAAGGCCAGGTGTTCTGATGAAATTTTGGAGTCAGGTTCTCTGGGCTTAGCCATAACTGGCAATCTGAGGGGCTTCAAATCCTGTCTGAGAACATTGCAGTGGGTCTGGGTCTCATATTTGCATATAAGCAAACTGTAATTCTTTCATTTAGTTGATGGAGAACAGGATTTAAAAAAGACAAAAATTAGCACATGAAAGTGCTCAACATCACTAATAATTAGGGAAATGCAAATCAAAATCACAATAAAATAGTACCTCACACCCATTAGAATGGCTACTATCAAAAAAGCAAAGTAGGGGCCCTGGCTGGTGTAGCTCAGTGGATTGAGTACCGGCCTGTGAACCAAAGGGTCACCGGTTCGATTCCCAGTCTGGGCACATGCCTGGGTTGTGGGCCAGGTCCCCAGTAGGGGGCGTGTGATAGGCAAGTGCACATTGATGTTTCTGTCCCTCTCTTCTTCCTTTCCCCTCTCTCTAAAAAGAAATAAATAAAATCTTTTAAAAAAAAACAAAATAGAAAGTGTTGGTGAGGATATAGAGAAATTGGAATCGTTGTGCTTTGTTTGTAGCAAGGTAAAAATAAGGGGCTGTGGAAAACAAAATAGCCATTCCCCCCAAAAAAGTTCAAAACAGAATGTGATTCAGCAGTTCCACTTTTGGGTTTATATACAAAGAAGTGAAAACAGGGACTCAGGTATATATTTGTTTGCCCGTGTTCATGGCAGCATTATTTTTAATAGTCAAAAGGTAGAAGCAACCCAAGTAGATACAAAATGTGTTGTCTGTATGTATATCTACATACACCATGGAATATTATTCAGCCTTAAAAAGGAAGGAAACTGTGATAAATGCTACAACATGGCTGACCTGTGAGGATGTTATACTAAGTGAAATAAGCCAATCGTAACACAAATACTGCATGATTCCAGTTATATGAGGTACTCAGAATAGTAAAATTCAGAGAGAGAAAGTAAAATAGAACGATGGTTGCCAGGGGCTGTGGAGAGGGAAGAGCAAGGAGTTGTTTAAAGGGTGTAGAGTTTCAGTTTTGCAAGATGGAAATGGTTCTGGTGGTTGGTTACACAACAATGTGAGTGTACTTAACACTGCACTCTTAAAAATGGTTAGTATGGTAAATTTTATGTCCTATGTATTGTATCACAATTTTAAAAAATTTTAAAGGCAAGAAATCTTGTTTCCTGTTTCTTAAAGAGATTGTCGGTACTAATAAGATATTTTCAATTCTTGTAGTTTGCTTGCAACTACTTACCTATTGATTTGTGGATTTGCATTTCAGGGAAGAAGAAGGTGAAGAGGAGGAATTTGGAGACTTTCGGCTTGTCCCCAATGATAATGAGTTTGATAGTGATGAGGTGAGTTTGAAGGGAGCAAAGTAACCATACCTGAGTTTTGTGAATTGCTACTGTACGTTTTGTTTTCCCAGTCTGAGTTCTTGAAAATTCTAAGTTTGGCATCTTATCAGAAGCAGTTGCCTAGAATGAGACATTTGGGCAGAAGTTTATAAATCGTCTTTTAACGGAGGACACAGTTCTATTCTGTGTAACTTTGGGTTTGAGCCTGTGTGATTTTGCAGGCTGAACACAACGACTCCGATGATGAAAATGAGGTGCTGGAAGGCCACGAAGACGACGATGAAGAAGAGCTCCTGAGGCGGTCTGAGAAGTTGAAAAGGCAAATGTAGGTGTTAGGTCTGTTCCTTCCATTGCCCGAAAGTTCTAACAGTTGCATTATAGCTTGCCACCTTCTTGCCTAAATTTGCTGGTTCTGCTTTTGCTTTTTGTGATTAGCATGGATTAAATAAAACCCATTGACATGTTATCTCTTGAGTATGCAAAGATGGTTGGTCCTCCCTAAGTGATTTCTATACTGAACATCTCCAGGTCTTTCTGCTGTTTCTCACAAGACATTGCTTCCATACTCCTCACTTGGCTGGATATTCTTTTTACCTTCGACAGTGGTCCGAATACTACTGTATGTTGTGCTACAACCATATTCTTGTTCTGGATGCATAACATACTACTTAGAATGTAGCCAAGGTCGTAAGAGCTGAGTCACTGTAGATCCTGAGGGTCTAGTAGTCAACTACAATTACCTGGACCTTTTTTCCAATGAAATACTGTCATTCCAGGGTTTTTCCATCCTAGTTTTAAGCAAAAGACCCCTACTTATTTCTATTTATTTAAATCTTCACCTGAGGATATGTTCGTTATTTTTGAGAGAGAAAAACATCGATCGGCTGCCTCCCGTGCACACCCTGACTGGGGTCAAACCCTTAACCATTTGCTATACAGGACAATGTTCCAGCCAGCTGAGCCACCCAGCCAGGGCCCCGTTTATTTTTCACTATTTTGTTGTTATACTGACCATAAAAGAAAACCATTTATTTTAGAATATTTAAAAGAATATAGAAAGATTAAATTAAAAGTCATCCATGTTCACCGTCCAGAATCTTTATGAAAATGTTGATGGTAGTTATTTCCTTGTCATCTTTTTTATGTAGTTGGAATCTGTACAATTTTCTATGTGTACAGTTTTGTTTTCTTTCCCACTTAGCATATCCATAATCAATTTCCCATGGTGTTACAAGTTTTGTAAAGAACATTTTAATAGGTATTCAATAATATATTGTATGTGGATGACTTTTGGAATTCACATATAGGATGTCATATTGATCCCTATTAGATTTGTATTATAGTTTTTAGCCCATCATTCATTCTGTTAAGATCAGTTTGGGGTTCTAATTTATCACCTGTCAAATGAACTGTCTCTTAAAAGATTTTATTTATTTATTTTTAGAGAGAGGGAAAGGGAGGGAGAGAGAGAGGGAAAAGGAGGGAGAAAGAGAGGGAGAGAAACATCTTTGATCAGTTGCCTCTCACGTGCTTCCAGCCAGGGACCAGCCTGCAACCCAGGTGCGTGCCCTGACCAGGAATCAACCCGTGACCTTCCAGTTTGTGATGACGCCAACCCCCTGAGCCACTCCGGTCAGGGCTATCTCATACAGCTTTAGGACATCTGTAGATTTTTGTAAGGCAGTGGTTCTCAAACCTTATTTAACTGCAGAATAACATTCGGCAGCTCTACACAATAACTTTTTGACTACATAAACACTTATTTATGCATTCATCGATGGCTTCTTTTATGTGCCCTGGCTGGAGATCAAACCCGCAACCTTGGTGCATCAACCTTGGCTTATTGGGACAATGCTCAAATCACCTGAACCGCCCAGCCAGGGCCCCATTGCTTCCATGCTCTGTGTGTATATTCATTATTGCATTTTCTGTTCTTCAAAATTATTTTCCAGGAGATTGAAGAAATACCTGGAGGACGAGGCAGAGGTGTCAGGGAGTGATGTGGGAAGTGAAGACGAGTATGACGGGGAAGAGATGAATGAATATGAAGAGGACGTCATTGATGAAGTGCTTCCTTCTGATGAGGAGCTGCAGAATCAAGTCAAGAAAATACACATGTCAGTATCCCAGCAAGTCCTTCCGAGTGACAGGGTGTGTGTTAATGTGGCCACTATAACCAGTAAGAGTCAGGCTCCGTTTGAACACCATGTTTCTGTTGTAGGAAAACAATGTTAGATGATGACAAGCGACAGCTGCGTTTGTACCAAGAGAGGTACCTTGCTGATGGGGATCTGCACAGTGATGGTCCTGGACGAACGAGGAAATTCCGATGGAAAAACATAGGTATCTTAGTTATTGCCTTTGTTTATTTACTCATTTATTTATTAGGTTTTATTTATAGTGAAAGGGGGAGGGAGGGAGAAGGAGAAAGAGAGATAAGTTACATCTTGCACACCCCCACTGGGCACAGGGCCCACAACCCAGGTATGTGCCCTGACCCAGAATTGAACTGGTGACCCTTCGCTCTGTGGGACGATGCCCAACCCACCAAGCCATGCTGGTCACTTTAGAAGCAAATGATATAATGTGCATGTTTGTCCAGTTTAAAAGGACAAGTGGAAATCAAAGGCATAGCAGGCTATTATGGAGGACCTGCTTGTAACCATTGTTTTCTATTGGTGGATGAGAAAGGTTTGTGTCGGTGTGTGGTAAGTGATAAAAGAGTTCATTTGCGTCTGTCTGGGCAGCCTTTCCTGTGGCACTGACAGAATGCTGAGAGTCTTCACTCTTTGCTTTAGACGATGCTTCCCAGATGGACTTGTTCCACAGAGACTCTGACGATGAACAGGTCGAGGAACAGCTGGATGAGACGGAAGCCAGATGGAGAAAGGAGCGAATTCAGCGAGAGCAGTGGCTTCGGGACCAGGTAGGACGTTCACAAGAAGTTCAGTTCTTTTGGCCCTAGTGTACGAGGAGAGGACCCAGACACCTATCTTGTCACAACGGTTTCAGAAGCTTGGGCAACATACTGCTGTTCCTTTTAATCTTTGAATTCTCTTTTGTGCTTTGAGAAGGTTCACCATGGGCATTTCTTCAGTTTGTCCAAAATCAGGTTTTTTTCTTTTTTCTTTTTTAACTAAAGCAATAAAAGGTTGCAAAAAGGGAAACAAATGACATCCCAAGTACCTTACCTTCACCATCCAGACTATGCCAACTACTTGGGGGAATTGTGGGCTTCTGTTAATGCTGTCTGGTTTTTATTTTCAGGCACAGCAGGGGAAAATTGTAACTGAAGAAGAAGAAGAAATTGGGGAAGACAGTCAGTTCATGCTGCTGGCCAAGAAAGTTACAGCCAAAGCGTTGCAGAAAAATGGTGGGCTCTTGGTCCTCCTCGGGGTCTGTCTGGTTCCCTAGATTATTAGTGCTGGAGCCTGGGAGGTGACTCCAGCCTTCAGGGGCTATTGCAGCTTAGTCATGGGCCTGCGTCTAATATTATCCTAAAGAGGTGTGGGGAGACGTTGTTCTTGGAGCTTAGTCTGTTGGGCCATGGGTGTTGTACTCATGAGCATGGGTAGCTGGCTTTGCTGTATGTTCTAAGACAGTTCAAAGGAGTGAATTTCTGGGTTTTTTATTGAGTTGCCCAGGATTAAATACTTAAGTGTTAGAGCTGGAGTTTGAACCCAGATATATCTAACTCCAGGGCTGAGGCTCTAAAACACTGCCCCACACTCGTGTCGTTCTTATTTTTTCTTATTACTGTTAACGATCAGTCAACGTAACTGTTCAACGATCAGTAACGATTACTGTTAGCGTTCAGCTTGGTTGTCAGTCTTCTTGCAGCCGCTTGCTGTGGTTTTGAGTTACTCTTATAAGATAATCAGAGTTTCTGTGGCTTTAGTTTATTGATTCAGTTAAAGGCTTCTTTGCTTGTTTAGATTTAAAAGTACTCTACCCAGTTTTGCCCAGAACAAGCCTCTCTGTCTTTTTTCTTTTTAGCCAATCGTACTGTGGTTGTTCAAGAATCAGTGTCTTTACTCAGAAATCCTTTTGAAGCCATCAGACCAGGAAGTGCCCACCAGGTTGGTTGCAGACATCGTTAGCCTGACGTCATGACCTGCAATGTTACGAAAGCCCGGGTCAAACTAAGGGCATACTCTCATTAGGGGAGGGAGGTGGCTGTAGGAAATGGGAGTAGATGGCAAAGGACCCTGCTGTTTCTCTTCTACTGACTGAGGTGGGAATATGTCCCCTCAGCACCTGGGGAGGCAGGGAAAGACCGACTTCCCATTCTTCCTTTGGCCCTTGGAATTTGGTACCAGATGACTCTTCTTTCCTCAGCTGAAGACAGGCTCACTGCTAAACCAGCCCAAAGCTGTACTTCAGAAACTGGCTGCCCTCTCTGACCTCAACCCCAGTGCCCCCCGAAATTCAAGAAACTTTGTCTTCCATACACTTTCTCCTGTCAAGGCCGAGGCAGCAAAGGAATCGCCTAAGCCTCAGGTAGGGAATTTGAGAACTGATTCGATGGCTTTTCAGAACAGAGTTTATTTATTTATTAATTTAAAAAAGATGTGTTTCCGGCTTAAAGGCTTATGCTGTGGTGTTAATCTTGTACTCCTCAATAAGGTACAAGGGGATTGCTACCCCCCATAGGTGATCAGTTTTGAAACTTGCCCAGAAAGTTTATATTTCTTTCTTTTCTTTTTTCTGTCGTTAATCATCTATGATTTAAACTTTGAGTTCCTGAAGTGCTCGTTGAAAGTAAGCACTTGTACGAGATGATTCCTTTGCTGGCCTGACTCTCTCTCTGCTCTCTAGGTGAGGAGAAAGGGTCCATCCTTCAAGAGAACTCCTTCACCTAAGCGCCTCAAAACAGGTGATAGCACTTCAGGATTGAAGCAAAGCATCTTCAGGTACTTGGAAAGCTAACTCCATCAGGGGTGCCAACACCTACTTTGAGAACTTCGTGGCATTGAAAGTTGGAATTGAAGCTCATGTAGATGATTCTTCCCATCCTTCATAATCAATGCATTAAGATTGCCAACAGAGATTCCAGTTCTTCCCACTTCCTGGCTCCGGACATCTGTTTCCTTTCCTAGTATTATTTCCCAGGTTGGCCACTAATCTTAACTCTACAGTATTTATAACATTGACTCATGGGACCCTTGAGTGAAGGCTTCCTTCCTTCATGAACTACTTGATATTTTACCCTAACAGCTTGCTGGGTTGATACCTCCTTGTGAAAGCAGTGGTTAGAGGAGGAAAAAGTGCAGTGTCTCAGAAACATGCAGAAAACAGTGACTGTCGGTACCAGCAGGACTCCTTCACACCCCCCAGATCCAGACCAGGGTGACCAGGACTCTGTGAGAGACATCCTTAGACAAGAGGACCCAGGAACCAGACAGTCAGGTGTTCATTAGTCTTGCCCCTTCCATTTTCCTGTATACTTCTTCCCAAGGCAGCCCACAAGTGTCCAGTTAACCTTTGCTTCCTTCGTAATAAGGACTCAGACTGGTACCCGAGTTAGAAAGACCTTGGCCCCAATTCTCTGGTAGGTGAGGATGCAGATAAAGGGTTACACCCAGTGTCTGTCCACATGACATAGCCCATGGGACAGAGACCTCTCTCCTGGGACTAAATTCTCAATTTGAAACGCTGTTGCTCAAGGGTCTCCCTTCTCCTTCTGACAAAAAGAAATATAACCATGATTTATTGCCTTCAACTGGGTGGAGTGCACTCACCCAATCAGGCGGAGGGCAATTTGATGCTTCATTACTTATTCTGAGAGAAGACCATTCTGGAGTTTAATCAAAACGTTGTTGAGAGAATTGCCATCACTCCTGAGTTCCCCTAAACTACCACGAGGTGCTCACATTTTAGACAGTTTTTTCCAGAACTGAGCACCATTGCTGCTTTGGGAAAAATGTTCCACATGAATAGTGTGGTTTCAGTGTCAGGAGCTGGACTTGGGAAGGTGGATGAATTGTGCTAATTTTTTATCGACAGGTGGGGAATACGTGGTGTTCTCCCATTGTTTCTAATACACAGATGCTGACTTTGACAGAATTTATATTTGTATATTTGTAATCTTGTAATGGGGAAAATGTATATAAAGATATTTTAATGTGTATGTAGATTTTCAATAAATCACAATGCCTCGAAGACAGGATTTTCTGGGCAGATTGAATGCTCATTTTTAGGTCAGTGCCTGTCGAATGTTGAGGAGCATTTTGTTTTCAGGGTGTCTCTGAGGGAAGCCCTCTGGGTCTCAAGTGAGAGGCTGCTGCCTGTGTCCCTCAGTGGCCTCTCAACTTCACTGAATTAGTCAATTAACTTGCCAAACGGTTTGGCTTCAGTTCCGGTGAGGAGAGTTTACATAAATGGTAGCTCATTTTAACAGCCCTTTGACAGCCATAGGTCCAAGGTGAGCGTTGCTGCCCCTTCCTTTCAGACCCTCCGTTTATGTCTGTAAAATGAGTTTATATCTGTAATTCATGCTCGTCTGAGTTGTCATGCAGCCTAAGTTGGGAAGTGGATGTGAATACGCCGGGTTGTGTAGATCGCCCATGCCACAACCGCAGCGTTTTGTGGACCACTTCCTAAGGGCCCGTTGTCACCTACGCTTCTCAAACTTAACATCTTTCAAAATGTGATTTTCCCCCTCTAAAAACCTGCTCTTCCTCCTGTGTTTCCTGTTACAATAAAAGGTACGTCCACATACCCGATCACTCAGGCTGGAAACCTGAGGGCCACTTGTTTTTATTTCATGTTACTTCTTCAGATCTGAGTTGAAAGGATTTTCTCTTGTTGTTATTGAGGTAGAACATTATATTGGTGTCAGGCATACAACATAATGATTTTGTAAGTGACCAAACCAGAGCCCATCCGTGTGTCACCCTGATACACGACCCAACAATTAGTGTTGAAGGAACAGGTTTTTATTTACAGGGTTCCAACCACGGAGATTGGGGGCTGGGAACACTTCTGCTCCGAGTCCTGTTCTCCCAGGAGACCTAGCTCTTCACTTGCTCCCCATCAGGCTATGAGCCAAAGACATGCCCAGAAGTTCCCATGTCCTTAACCTGTTCTTACGGCGGCTGTGCCAACGGTTCTCCGTCCCCCCTGGGAGGTGCGCTTGTGGGTGTCAGAGTCGCCATCCTCTCACAGCAGCTCCCTGCTGCAGAATCTGGGGTACATTGTCCTCCGCTTCCATGCAGTAGTCCAGGAAACATGTGCCATGTTACACTGGATCATGGTAGAGCCCAGGGAGGCACACGTCTCAAGAGAGTGGCTTTTCTGTGTCCTTCAGAGAATCAGAAGTCCATTTCTGGTCACAGCTCAGTTCCAAAGCGTCTCCCGCGAATCCGTGCTTGCCTGGGCAGGCTCCTGCACAGCTCCATCAGCCCTCTCCTTACACCCTTGCCCCAGCCCACGCGGCTGTCTTCCTCACTGCCCCAGGCCGCACGACCAAATGCTGACTCTCAGCCGGCAGGGCTTCTGCCTTACACACCAGCCCTCATGGCGGACGTGTCACTACAAACTGCACAGCTGCTTGCTGCTTCCACTCTCAGACCTCGGGGCTGAACCCCTTCCTCATGGCTCCTTCCTCACGGCTCCCTCTCTCATGGCTGCCTTCTCAGGAGCAGACGTACCTCCTCTCACTACAGGCAGCATGGCGGGACCCCCTTCTCTTTCAGCCCGCTCTTATTTCTAAATGCTGACCTGGAGCTTCCCAGGTTACCTCATGTCCGGCCCTGCCTACAGTGTGCTACTTTTGCCAGTTCCCCTGTATCCTTTACCTTCTTGCAACTGCCATCTTTAATCAGGGCAAGAGTCTTTTGTGACACATGGACATCTGGGGTGGGCCGCCTCCCCTGGCTGTGTCTCCAGTCACTGAATGCTCTGAAAGTCAGTAGACCTTTTGCCCAGTGTGTCAGCACAGCCATCAACTAGCTGTCAACTTGCCATAGTTACGCAAAGTGTCTTAAGCTGTGTCATTCACTTCTACCCCCAACCGTGGGCTGTGGGGAATATTTTCAGGGGCCCCCACTTTGTACCCCATTTCAATTTGATATTTGTATATATTATGGAATGATCACCACAATAAATCTAGTTAACATCTGTGACCTGACATAGTTACAAAATTTTTTTGCTTGTGATCAGAACTTTTAAGATCTACTCCCTTAGTAACTTATTTTTTTAAGTTTTTTTTTTGTTTTGTTTTCTTTTTTTAGAGAGAGAGAAAGAGAGGGAGAGAAACATTGATTAGTTGCCTCAGGGACCTGGCCCGCAACCCAGGCGTGTACCGTCTGGTCATCAAACTGGCGACCTTTCGGTTCACAGGCTGGAGCTCAATCCACTGAGCCACACCAGCCAGGACACGCAACTTTGAAATATGCCACAGAGTACTGTTAACTATAGTTGCCATGCTGTACATTACCTCCCTATCACTTATTTATTGTACAACTGAAGGGCATTCTTTTTTCTTTTTTTTATCCTCACCCGAGGACATTATTTCATTGCTTTTAGAGACAGAGGAAGGGTGAGAGAGAAACAATGGTGTGAGAAACATTGGTTGCTCCTGCACACAGACCAGGATGGTTCGTGCCTGGACCAGGATTGAACCTGCAACCCTTTGGTTATGGGACGATGCTCCAACCAACTGAGCCACACCTGCCAGAGCTGAAGGGCATTCTTGACACCTCCTTTCTTATTCTCATAAATAATTTCTAAGTCCTGTTATTTCTGCTTTCAAATTACATCTTTTTTTTTTTTTTTTTTACAGTGAGGGGAAGGGAGGGAGAAAGGGAGAGAAACATTGGTGTGCAAGAGAGACATCAATCGGTTGCCTCCTGTACGCCCCCAACCGGGGACCTGGCCCACAACCCAGGCACATGCCCCAGCCAGTAACCCCCTTGGTTTGCTGGGCAATACCCAGCCAACTGAGCTACACTAGTCAGGGCTCAAATTACATCTTAAATCAGTTCACTTCTTTCAGCTCTGTAGTCAGTGCCCTTTTCCAAGATTCCGTAACTTCTTGCCAGGATACTACAGTAGCCTCCTGATCTCCCCATTGCTGTTTTTGCTTCCCTTCTATGCAATCTGTGCACAGCTGCTAGAGGATGACCTTTGTACGTGCATAAATTAGATGATGCCAACCCCCACTTAAATCCTTCCAGTGCCTTCCACTGTACCCAAAATTAAGTTCAAACTCCTCATCACGCACAAGGCCCACCCTCTGTGCGCTGTGACACAGCTCTGCCTTTTAACCTCCTGTCCACTCTTTCCATTTACACTGCCCTCAGCTCTGGGCCTTCCAGAGTGTCCTTTGTTTTCCTGGAATCCCTTCCCTCCACCCCTTTGTCTGGCTAAGGCACAATTCTCCAGGTGTTAGCTTTGCTCCAACTTCCTCAGAGATGACTTCCTTCCATTACCACCCCTTTCTTAATTAGGTTACCTAGGTTAGTTTACTGTGTTTTTTTTTAATCACTATTTGCCACCTTAATGTTTGTTTAGGTCTTTCTTCCCCACTAGGCTTAATTCTGTGAAAGCAGAGACCATACCTGTTTTGTTACAAAATGTATACTTTGGGTAGTGCCAGGCCCGGCACATACCCAAGTAAGTATTTATTGAGCAATGAGTGATCTGAAGCCTAGAAGAGCTGATCGTGAAAAGCTTGGAGCTGAAGGGCCTATGGAGAAGTTTTCTTGTGTGGACCAGAAGAGGAGTGATTGCTATGTGAGGCCTTCGGTCCTTGCTCTGCGACTTGCAAGTGACAGGGCCTTGGCGAAGTCATTCTCTTTGACCTTTTTTTTCTTCAACTGGAAAGTCAGGCTAAAGTGACAAGGCTCGCTTTGGCTCACGGGGTTATGGTTAGGATCAGAGGAAGAAATGAACGTGAACGGATTGAGACTGAGCCAACGCTGGCTAACCCGCTGCTGAGGAAGGGTTGGTACTGATGCCTCCTTAAGGTCTGGCTCAGTGGGAAAGAGACGCCAAGCCTCACCAGTCTCCACAATACCAGCCCATGGACCTACCTCAGGACTAGTGATGGCCAGCTGAGTGCTGGGACTTGTGAGTGGTCAGGATGGAGCGCTGCTTGTGGGCCTGGGCTCTCACAGTGAGCTGGGGAAATAGACACAGCCTTGTATATGGCTGATGTAACCTGGGATTTTACCTGGGCGCCAGGCCTCTCTGTCCCTAGTAGTCGTATTGTCTTGGCCTATATAGCCCACGTCCTTTCCATTCCCTCTTCCTGTCCTCTCTTCTCTCACCTTAAAGGTTTTTCATTTTCAGTTTATTGATCTACTTCTTCCCTGTGGTGGGATTCCTAATGGGAAAAGGGGGGGGTTGAAGTAGCTACAGCCTAAGGGTGATTGACAGAAACTATGGAGCTGGATGCCTGGGTTCTTTCCCTTTATTTTAGGGGGAGCCACAGTCTAGCATTCTTCACGGCTGGTGGGCTAGGGGTGGGGGTGAAGAGGCAGCTCCCAGCTCCAGGCTGGAGAATCGCTGGGCCCAGTCTGAGGGGTGGAAAGTGCTGGGCAGGGCTGGTTGGGGGTGAGTCATGTAGGTTTTTTTATCCCCCATCTTTCTTTTTCTCTCAGAGGCTGAGGGAAGGAAAAAAGCTGACTACCCACCCCTCTCTTTGTTTGTCTTGTCTAATTTAACTTATGTTATTTATCAAGTAGACAGGTTATTTGGAAACCAGATGGACCCAGGCAAAAAATCATCTGGGTTTTCCAAATGTGAAAAATTAGCTTCTGGGGGCCTGGGAGGAAAGGCATTGTGTGGGGGGGCGGGGGTTGGGAGGGGGTGTGGAGCACTGAGGGTACTTTATGTCTCTGTAGTCAGACCCAGAAATTGCTCCATGATCTCCAAGCTTCCCCCCTCCTTCTTTTTCCTTCAAGTTCTTTATGATTAGAATCTAAATGAGAAAACTAAAAGCTTTATGTTGGTGGCTGGGAGTGCTGAAAGGTTTAATTGGCCAAGAATAAGAACATGCCAGGGCTCTAATAGAACAGCAGCTGACAGCTTTGTCTATCTCTCCGTTTCGCCTCCTATAGAACCGGTGGGTTAGCAAGATAGAGAGAGGTTTCTGGAGCAGAAACCGCCACCTCTGTCCCTTCAATGTTAGATCCCAAACTGATCGCAGCAGTTATGGAAGTTAGACGTTAAGGGAAGAACTTACCATTTCATAACTTTCTGATGATCAGATGGCTGAAAAACCCTGGGGATTAAGGGTGGTCTCCCCCTTAAATATCCAGGGGAGGAGCTGTATATTTACAACCAGGAATGTTTAAAGCCTGTGGCTCTGTTAACTCTGGTCAGCAACATTATCAGGGAGGAATCGAAGCAGGAGGCTATGGAGGCACGGCTCTTGGCCGCGGTAGAGGAAATGCTCTGGCTGAGAGCAGAGAGAGACCCATCTCTCTACGCACGCACATGCACACACAGAACAGAGCCAAGACCCTGTCTGGCCCGAGGAATCTGGGAGCAGCCATAGCACTTGTCCCATTGTGATTGTCATTTTTTTAAAGTGCCATTGGACTGTGAAAGCCACTTAAAAACTTGATCTCATAAGAATAATCTGAGTCAATACTAGCTCCACAGTGGTGAGGATTAGGTAAAAAGGAATTGGGAAGTGTCTGCCTCCAGGCCTAGCACACAGTGAGCCTCGATGAGTGCTTGTTGAATGAATGACCATTTCCAAAGGTCGGTGTGTAACAGCTTGAATAACAGACTTATCAGCTGTCTCATTGGGCTTGGAGCCTGAGCCATGATCTACCCTGCCATTCATTGAGCACATGCTGAATGAGTATCTGTGGTGTGTGGGGTAGACCCCGTGAGGCGCCACCCATCCTCACCCCCCCCCACTCCTGCCCCCAGGAAGGCCGTGTTGACCCAGCCGCTGGGAGCACTGTCTGCAGACCACCTTCAGCGGTCAGCCCCTTTGGGGACTGCCTCAGCTGCAGAGAATGCCTTGCCAGAGGTCATGCCCCTCTTCAGCACAGCCCACATCCAACGACAACACGGGTATCAACGCCTGGCCATCTCAGCTCATTTCCAGACAATTCTGATGAGTCATTCTAGGTTCAGAGCCCCCCCTAGGGCTTCACTGAGGCTGTCAGGGGCTTGTCCCCTCCTATCCACAGATGTTGATCCAAAGGGCACTTCTTAATAAACATCCTGCATGCCAAACTGTCCGAGTTTGCTTCCTGGGGAATCCAGCCTGCAAGGGTGCTAGTCCTGGTGGTCAAGGCTTTTGGACCCCTTTTCAGTTTCCAGTATGTTTCCTGCACAGGAGGTGTTGGTGCTGTCTTTTTATGTCCACCAGGGGGCAGCAGTACCAAAGCAACCTGCCCTCCTGAGGCTCCCCAGGGTGTGCTGGGGCCTTTTCCTGCCCCCTCTCATTTCGCACCACCAGTATCAGTATTAGGCAGGTCCCCTAGTGTTGTCCACCTTCCTGTGTAAGGCAAGAAGACTTTCTGAAACTCTCTAGGCCTTAGTTTTGCCAGTCTTGACCCCGACACCCGCAGCACTGAAGGCCAATCTGTCTTCCTATTGCAGCCCCCTCCCCCGCCCTCAGCTGGGCAAACTCCTTACCCAGAATCTCCTAGCCCACCACACTTACCACCCTCAATAGATTTGTTTTCTGTGTGACAAGGTAATTATGAGCTTGGGGCCAGGAGGCCCAGGGGCCAGTCTGAGGATGGTCACTTCCATCTGGTTCTCCCTGTTCTACTAACATTATTGATTTTTAGTTTTATTTATGATGATGATTTTCTGTGTGATCTGGCCCTGGTGACATGAGGTATGGAGGTGGAGGGCCAAACACATTTATTCTTGTCACAATTTAGCTTCTTGAAACCACCTAACCACCCGACATTTTTCTTTTAATCTGCAGATTTTAGTACCTTGGTTACCTGTCTTCATTCTGTCCCCTAGTCCCAAAGGTCTCCCAAAGATTCTTCCAGAAATTGGAGCCAGCTGTGGCCAGAGGGTGGGTGCTGGGGCGAGGAGTGAGGACAGCAAACTTGGTACCTTTTGTTAGCGGCATGAACTCATCTAGCAAGGCTTTATCGCATTCCAGTCGCCTGTCCGTTGTTCCCAGGCTAAATCCCCGACTCCCTGCTCCTTTCTCATTCCTTCCCCCAGGTAGTCCTGAGATAGGCCAAGCTCTCCTTTCTTTCCCCCTTTTTCCTGTATCAGCTTCCCTGGCTGTTGAAATGGATGAGAGAAAAACCTGATCAGGAAGCTTTCAGAGGGAGAGAGAGGAAGTGACATGGGATGGACCTAATTCAACATTGGCCTGCCTGACCTTCAGGCTACCAAGGCCCCCCATAATGTGCTCTGCTTCCTTATGGGGAAGAGAAAGGGCAGGATCTAGGCAATAAATTACAAGTAGGAGGGGGAGCTCTTAACTGGAATATTTGCCATGGGAATCAGCTGAGGCCAAGGGCAATTTGTGGGGCCACGTTCACGCAGCCTGTGCTCTCTATGTGTGCCAGGAGAATGAATAAATCATTGTTCAGGGGCGGGATGCAGCTGCTGGGCTCCTCCCCTCGGCACATGCCCAGACTCCAGCTCCCCCATTGAGAGCTGCTGGAGCAAAGCGGTTTATACACCCAGCTCCCAAAATCCTATTGAGGCCTCCCCTTCTGCACGAGCCACCGGCTCCAAGCCCATTCAGGCTGGCCCTTTGTGCTGGAGGTTAAGTGGTTACGTGTGGGGGGCACCCAGAAAGGACCTGTCAGGCCCTGAAAGGCTGTGTTGATACCGAGCCCTCCTACAGATGAATGGGATGGGTGGAGGAGAGGTGGGCGGCCAGAGGATGGGGTGGGGGAGAGGGCATGGGGATTATGGAGCCCACAGAGGCAGCTGCTAGGAAGGGGGTGGAACAGACACCTCTTCTTTCATTTCTCCTTCAGATCTGATTTTCTGTCTAGCTCACCCCCTTTGCTGTGGGCTCTGGGGTGCTCAAATAGCCTCGGGACCTTGGCTCTGGCTTTCCTGATCTGGTGGAAGGGAGGTTTGGGAAACACCATTTACCACTTGGGTGCCTTGGGGAGAAAGAGTCCATTTGATTCTTCCAGGAGCTCCAAAACACCCCTCAGTTTCCCCTTTTTCCCTTCAGGAGTGGGAGGGAAAGGTTGGGGCAGGATTCATCTCCTAGGATCGTGTGGTGCAGTGGATTTGCAACTGCGTCCCACTAAGCTTTAAAAACTTCCTGGGAGCCTTCTCAGGAGCTGTTTGGGGTGGAGGGTTCAGAGATCTTAAACTGGATATATTGGAAATATTTGCCTGAAAATAAAAGATTCCAAGCCTTTAAAAAAGTTTCTTTAACTTCACATTTGATGCATGCCCCCTTCATTTTATAGCTGAGGAAACAGCCATATTGGTGGTAGACAACGGACTTGCCTTACCTAACGTGATCACACAGCAATTTCTTGATAGATTAGAGTGACACTTTGCCTTTGAGAGGCAGAGGAGAAATGGATGGACAAAACAGCTAGGTCACCGGCTTTGCAGGCCTGTCTTTCCCAAGATGAGCTCATAATTCTGGGGAATGATTTTCCTTCTATTCTGCCTTTAGGGTTCGCTGGTATATCAATGGTCCTGCAGGGCTGCGCCTGGTCTTGGGAGCCCAACTAAGGATGTTCACTTATAATGTTATTTAGCAATGTTCAAGGCATGTTGTTATCCTTACTTAACCTAAAAAGGTTACAGTGATCTGGAGAATAAAGCAGGTAGTCATGTGGCTTGTACTGCAGGATTAGAAGCCTGTGCTTTGTTCTCATGTGGAACATCTAGGGGATCCCTGTTCTTTCCCTGCTACCCCCAGGTCCTGGGAATGGTGGTCAACACCTTTCACCTCTTGGCCCGCTTTATCTCAGCTTCATCTCCCACCTCTGTTGTCCCCCATCCCATACCAGTCACACTGGCCTTGCCTGTGCTGTCTCAGCATACACACCACACACAGTCTCCTCGGCCTTCTGCTTTCTCTTATTCATCCTTCAAAGCCTGGCTCAAATGTCACCTCTATACAGCCTTCCTTACCCTATTTTGTGTTCATGACTTTTCCTTCTAGCCCTGTTGCAGGACCCGTCACATTGTCTAGCCCACTCTTCTATTTCCCTTTTTAGACAGGGAGCTCCCCAAGGCCACCCCCAATTCTGATTCTGCCCCGAATCCCCGGCACAGTACCTGGCACAGAGTAAGCACGCTGTAACTGTGCCCTGGATGTGAACGAATGGATGGGAAGGGGCAGGTCTTTGGCATTGAAACACCTTAATGGCACCTTTCCCTTTCTTCCTGGGAGTACTGACATTGAAAAATTACCCACCCGTGGAGCAACTCATGCCTGTCCTATTTACTGGAGTAGAAATTCCTTTCATCTTCTTTTCTCTCGTTGGCCCCCAGGGCCTGGAGTTGGCTACTCACTGCCAGCCTCTCCTGGCTTTGACATCTGTTTGCTTGACAGGTATCTATTCACTGCCTACCACTAGATCTTCATGACGGGCTGGCCTGCTGCCGGGCCCTGTTCAGACTGATACTGACCATCTCCGGTGGTGTCAGTGTCCCTGCCAATTGAGTCCCTTCAATCTAGGTAGCTACAGATACCCCCTCACCTGGGGCGACTGACTCCCTGGTATCCTGACTGAGAGTGCTTCTGGCCAATGAATGAGAGGCCTCTATATATTTGCTTCTCTGTAGTCATATAGACATGGACGCCTCTGCTTTCCCGGGATTTTTGTTCTCCGGATTCCCAGCTCCCTGAAAATTATGGAGTGGGCAGGACCATCGTCTGAGTGCTCACTGCATTGACTATACAGTGCTACAGTATCCCGCACAACGTTGCCCTTGCCTAAGAAAAGAGGCTGAGGCTAGCCCTGGCTGGGCGGCTCAGTTGGTTGGAGCATCGTCCTGTACACCAAAAGGCTACAGGTTTGATTCCCAGTCAGAGCACATACCTAGGTTGCAGGTTTGATCCCTGGTCAGGTCAGGGCATGCACAGGAGGTACCCGATTGGTGTTTCTCTCTTACATTGATATTTCTCTCTCTCCCTCTCTCTCTCTCTCAAATTAATAAACATATTCTTTAAAGTGAGTAGACAATTTCAAAAGAAAAGAGAAGCTGCCGTCTGATGCCCTTGGAATTCACTGGACTGAACAGGTATCATGTTATTTATTTTACTTTATTTTTTTATCATCACCCAAAGATTTTTTTTTCATTGCTTTTGGAGAGTAAGAGAGAGAAAGAGGGGGAGAGAAACATCAGCTGATTGCCTTCTCATACGCACTCTGACATTCCAGGTTCTGCAGGTCAGGGGGTTTTGGCATCTAGGGAAGAATGTTTCCAACCAGGGAACACAGGATGATTCCACTGCATGGATGTGGGCTGGACTGATAGTGGCCATCAAGGGGAAACAGAGTAGCTACTATTGCATGAGGACGGAGAGGCGCATGAGTGGGACCCAGGGGCTGTCTGTTAATCATGGCTCTTTTGATTGCCAGTGAAAGAAATTCCACTCAAGTGAGGCTTGGCAAAACAAGGGCCTTCTTGGAAGGTGCACAGAGGCCTCAGGAAACGGGGACTGGAGCCGCACCAGGATCCTGTTTTTTGCCTCTGTTTCTGTGTGTCGGCATCGTTTTCTCCCACTGCAAACCGACTTTCACTTGCCAAGAAGTGTGATTGCTATGGCCCTAGGCTTGCAGCTTCCCTGCTTTGTCTTCCTTTAATTTTATTTCAGAAAGTCCCAGAGAAGAACTCTGCCTGACTCACCTGGAGGGGGCAGTCTTATCCTTGGGCTCAGCAGGCTCCCGTTCAATCCCTGCGGCTAGAGCTGGGGGCCACAGAGCTGGAGCAGAGGTGGGGAGGAGCTGCTCTGGACTCACCAAACTAATCAGATGGCATTACAGGAAGGTCCACATAACTGCAGACCACCAAAGCTCAGAGCCTTTAGAAGTGAGGATTTGGTTACCTCATAGGTACGAAAACTCTGTGGCAAGGGGAACCTGCAGTAGATAAAGGAAAAAGGAAGACTGATTTGGCCCAGGGCCTGATGTACAAACAGAAATGGAGCTGAGGTCCCCACCTGTATATTCTAAGTGGGGGGAGTTTCCCAAGTTTGAATTACTTTCGCCTTCTCCCTTCATTTCCTTTTCCCTCTTAAAATAGGAGTTGTCATAACCATAAAATGGCATTTTTTTCCTCTTCCATTTCCCTTATTTTTGTACATAGGATTGGTTGGTGTGATTTAATTCGTATTTAGCCTCCAGGTTGCAGAATGGTAAGTTGGAATCAATCTGAAACTGGAAGAGGATGCCCCAGCATGGAGATTACAGACTTAAATTCTTCCCCACTAAAAAAAAAAAAAAAAACAGCAGAAAGAAAGAAGGCACTCCTACCCTTTGCAACAGCGTGGATGGAACTGGAGAGCATTATGCTAAGTGAAATAAGCCAGGTGGTGAGGGAGAAATACCACATGATCTCACCTTTAACGGGAACCTAATCAACAAAGCAAACTAGCAAGCAAAATATAATCAGAGATATTGAACAAACAGACAGTAACCAGAGGGGGGATGGGAGGAGTTAGTGGAGGGAAAGGGGTGAAGGGTTTCAGGAACAACTATAAAGGACACGTGGTCAAAACCAAGGGCAGGTGGAATCAGGGGAGGGAGGTGGGGATGGCTGGGGTTGGGGGGGAGAGGTGGGGGAGAAAGGCAGAAAACTGTACTTGTATAACAATAACATTTAAAAGTATTTTAAATATATATATATATAAATTTTACAAATATTTACTTAAAAAAATAAAAAAGCAAGCAGCCCTAGCTGGTGTGGCTCAGTGGATGGAGTGTCGGCCTGTGAACTGAAAGGTTGCTGGTTTGATTCCCAGTTAGGGCACATGCCTGGGTTTGGGGCCAGGTCCCTGGTTGGAGGTGTGACACTTCTCTCTCAAATTGATGTTTCCCTCCCTCCCTTTCTCCCTCCATTCCCCTCTCTCTGAAAATAAATGAATAAAATCTTTTTAAAAAAAGTAAAAGAAAAGGATGAAGGAAAGACAAGGTATTTTCAATGTATTATGATTCAACCCTGCCTGGTGTGGCTCCGTGGATTGAGCGCCAACCTGCAAACTGAAGGGTCTCCAGTTCAGTTCCCAGTCAGGGCACACGCCTGGGTTGTGGGCCAAGTCCCCAGCTGGGGTCTTGTGAGAGGCACCCAATTCATGTATCTGTCACACATTGATGTTTCTCTCCCTCTCTTTCTCCTTCCTTTTCCCTCTCTCTAAAAAGAAGTAAATAAAATATTTTAAAAAATGTATTATGATTCAATGATGAATCCATGTTAGTTTAGTTTTGAAATGGGGGGGGGATACATGAGAAAGGCATAACCAATTGAATGGCTTGCTCAGTAGAATGGGGGTGTGGAAGGGATCTCGTGGAAGCTCATGGGCCCTGAAGGCGAAATCTGTCCTAGTGTTTCTGGGGAACTTATTTTAAGAAGCCTTAATGTAACACCGGTCAGTGCTTCTTTGTTTTACCATTAAGGCCCGCAATTTCTCTGTTCTCTTTGATGGCAAACTGGGCCCCCAAGCCCTGTGTTTCCCCCGCGGAGGGAGCAGGGGATCGCTCAGTAAGTGGAACTGAGAAGAGTTCACTGCACTGGCACCGTGAGGCGCTCTCTGCCCTGTGGGAAGCCACCTGGCCTGGCAGTAGCTCCATGCCTGTCCCAGAGCAGATTTTCTTTCTTCTCTTAAAAACATAGCCTTCAAAAGTGCCTTTAATAAATAAACACAAAATGAATACACAATGTCTGCCCTGGAGGGTAGTTCAGTTGGTTAGAGCTCTGTCATCCCAATAAGCTAATGTTGCAGTTTTGATCTTCGGTCAGGGCACATGTAAGAAACAACCAGCGAGCCCTGGCTGGTGTGGCTCAGTGGATTGAGCGCTGGCCTGTGAACCAACAGGCCACTGGTTCGATTCCCAGTCAGGGTACATGCCTGGGGTGCGGGCCAGGTCCCCGGTAGGGGGCTTGAGAGAGCCAACCATACATTGATATTTCTCCCCCATTGATGTTCCTCCCTCTCTCTCCTTCCCCCCTCTGAATAAACTCTTCTAAAAAAATTAATAAAAAAGAAGCATAAAGTGATGTTTCTCTCTTCTCCCTCTCTTAAAAAAAACTATTTCAGCGATAGATGCTATGAAGAAAAGGGATAATATAAAGGGGGTAAGAGAGTGTGAGGCAGAGGGAACAGTGCGTGCAAAACCGGCGTGGCAGGAAGGACCGCCAAGGCTGCAGGGGGAGAGCTAGGGCAGGGTGCTCGGAGCCCTGAGACTGCCGCCTCGAGGATGTACCGCGGTGGGGAAGCCGTTGAGGAGTTTAGGCAGGAGGGTGGCGACAGGATCAGATTTTCATTTTGAAAATGTCACTGTATTTGCAGCGAGGCAAGCTAGTGTAGGCAATAAAACCAGACCTGCAAGGCCTCGGTCAAGGCTGCGGAAGGCCGGAAGGCGACGGCAGGGAGGCCGCCCGGCGCGCCGCTCGCAGAGAACCCAACCGGCCCACGTGGGCCAGGCCGCCCCGCCCCGCACGCAGACGCCGCCGGGCTCCGCAGTCGGTGCCTGGGGCTTGACGATCAGCTCCGGAGCCGCGCATCCCACGCCCGGGCTCGCGCGGACTCCCAGGCCGAGAGACCCCTCACCCAGCCCCGAGGGCCGAGTTTCCGCCGTGGGGCCCGTGGAGCCACAGCCGCGCCGGGGCGGGCGCCTCCAGGCCGTGAGTCGGGCCGTAGGGGTGGGTCTGGGGCTCGGCCGCAGGGGTGTGGGGGGCTGAGAGGGAAGGCGCAGCCTCCGCACAGCTGCCTCCTATGGGGAGATTAGGGAAGGCTGGTCTCTATCCTGCCTTCGGGGTAGTCGCCCTCTCCGGCAGGTGGGCAGGAAGGGAGGCCGATGACTCCCACCCCCAAACCCCGGCAGATTGCGGATTCGCTTCCAGGGAAACCTGATCCAGAGGTGTCTGGGATCCCATTTTACCGTCTCTGAGAACCCCGTGATTCGTACCACCACCCTTGCCGCATCCCAGCTTCCTTCCCGGCCCCTCCCAAGTTTAGGAAAAAGAAAACATTTGGAAGGGGGAGGTCACCAGGCACCTTGCGCAGTGGGGAGTTTGTAGGTTATAAAGGGACTGTCCATACAACGTCCCTGCCCCCACCCCGGACTCCTGCCCCTGTCGTCCCTCAGTCTTACTGATACCCGATTTATCTAATTCTAGCACTATGTGGTCAGATGAAACCCCTTGTCTTTTGAACCCCTGATTTTGGTAGAGGCCGGTTGTTGAGGAGGAAAGAATCGCACTGTATACCCTCCCTCCGGGGCATCGAGATGGAGCAGCTAGGGGCAGGACACAGGATAGTGTAGTAAGTATGGAGGGAAGGGGGTAATGTCCAAGGCGGGTAGGGGCCTCCCCAAGCGGAGGAAGGGACTGAACCCAGCTCTTCCAGCCCTGGGCAGTCAGCGGTAGCCTCCTGCTCCTCCTGAGGGAGGTGTCCCACTGTAGCCTCCCCCTCCCCCATTCACCCACGCGCAGCAGGTGTGGACTGGCACCTGCTTAGTGACCAACTCCATGATGGCCCCTGGGAATATGATAGAGGACACACAGACAAGTTCCACATCTAGTTAGGGAGCCAGATTTATAAGCTGCTGTTACAAGGGAATTTTTTTTAATTGAATGGACGTTTACTGACCCTCCATTATGTGCCAGGAACAAGAAACAAACATGAATTAGGCAGTGTGTGCCCGGGGCATCGAGGGCCCAGAGAACGCAGCGTTAACTGTGTTTGCTTGTGTGTATCGGGGCAGTGAGGACAATACCAGGATGGCTTCAGCGAGGTGGGGGATATTAAAGCTGAGTTTTGAAGAATAAAAAAGGAATGTGATAGGTGGAGAAGAGAGGACCTCAGAGGTGAGCAGGGGCCCAGTGAAGCCTAGCCTTGTAGGCCACGTAGCAGTTTAGCAGGTTAGGGAGCTGCGATGAATTAAATCTAGATTTAATCACTGGAGGCAGAGAGATGAGTAAAAAGGCTGTGGCCGTCAGTAATCCAGGTAAGAAATGGCCTCTATGTTCATACACACACAGAGGTTTTGGGGAGGAAGAATTGTCGGAATTTGGTGGCCAGTGCAATGCGGAGAGGAAGCAGAGTGAGCGGTCCGAGGCTCTCAGGTGTCTGACTGGGGTGACCATGGAGAGGGGGGCCATTTTGCTGGGGCCAGTGCGGAGGGTGAGCTGGTTTGGACACGAGGACCCTGTGGTCAGCCGCGGAGTTAGATAGCTGTTGGATCTGGCTGCAGGCAGATCTGAGAGTCACCAACACGTGATGCTCCTTGAAGCTACAGCAGAGGATGATGAGGTCATCTGGGCACAAGTGCGTAGAATGGGAAGACAGCCTGCCTCAGGGGGCTGAGGGAAGACCTGCCCGGAGACCGAGGAGAGAGGAGGAAGACCATGAAGGGAGGTGTTACCGGAGTACAGGGAAAGGGGCTGAGTAGGGGCAGCCGGGCTGGTGCTTGCTCTCTTGTCCCTGACGCTAGGTTGCCTCGACTCTGGCAGGGCACCCACCCTGTCCTGCTGTGACTCATCCTTCTGCTTCCCTTTCACAGACCAGATGTTCTCCATCCAGCCGGGGGTAGCTGAGGGGGGCCAGTTCCTGGGAGGCCTGCCTCCTGGAGTATGCCAGCCTGAGTTCCAACCCGACAGCAACTCCAACTTCATGGCGAATGCCAAGGATGCCAATGAGAACTGGCATGGGATGCCAGACCAAGTGGAGCCCATCCTGATGAGGAGCTCTGCTGAGTTGCTCTCTGACAACCAGGGCTTCCAGGCCCCTGGACTCCCCGAAGAAGAGGTCCGCAGCCCGCCAGAGGGGGCAGAGATCCCCAGAGCTGAGCCTGAGAAAATGGGTAGTGCCAGCACAGTATGCTCCCCTCTGGAGGACAATGGCTATGCCAGCAGCTCCCTAAGCATCGACAGCCCCAGCAGCAGCCCTGAGCCTACCTGTGGGACCCCTCAAGGTCCTGGCCCTTCATATTCCCTTCTGCCCTCAGTGGCCCAGGCTGTGCAAAAGCTGCAGGCTCAAGAGCGCTACAAAGAGCAAGAGAAGGAGAAGCACCATGTGCACTTGGTGATGTACCGCCGCCTGGCCCTGCTCCAGTGGATCCGAGGCCTGCAGCACCAGTTGGTTGACCAGCAGGCTCGCCTGCAGGAGAGCTTTGACACCATCCTAGACAACCGAAAGGAGCTTATCCGCTGCTTCCAACAGAGGGTAGCACCATCCAGGCCCCAGGACCAGGGCTAAGAGGGTGCCTCCACTGGGGTGGAAGGGTATATATGTCTATATTTGTAGGCATGTGTGTGATTGAACACAAGTACATGATTATTAACTGGTATGAGTGCAGGTAAGCATAAGTGAGCATGCATGTGCTAACATGTGCCAGGCATGTGTGAATTAGCACCTGTGTATCAGCTTATGTGTGCTGTGTGTGCACACAGGCTAACTTATGTGCAGGCCCAGGTGTGAGTGTGTCCATCTGTGAGTGCACGGCATGTATGTAAGAGGGAGCGAATTTGTACGTGCATGCATGGACAGGGACCCAGCAGCGTGTGCGTGTGCGCGTGAATATAGTTGGCCCTGGAACAACACAGAAGGAAACTGCACAGGTCCACTTATGTGTGGGTTTTTTTTCAATAAACATACACAGTTCTGCAAATGTATTTTCTCTTAAGATTTTCTTAATAACATTTTCTTTAGCTTTATTGTAAGAATACAGTATATAGTTCATATAACGTACAAAATAAATGTTAATCGACTGTTCATGTTATCAGTAAGGCTTCCAGTCAGGTGCAGGCTATTAGTAGTTAAGTTTTTGGAGAGTCAAAAGTCATACATGCATCTTTGACAGTTTCAGAGGTTGGCACCCCTAACCCCTGCATTGTTCAAGTGTCAACTGTACATGCAAAAGGTGTGTGCGCCTATGAGCAAGTTTGAATGTGCAGGCTTATGGTAGGTGTGTGAGAGTGAGCTCTTGTGTGTGTGGCCCTATAGGTAGGGGTGCGTGTATGCAGCTGCAGGCATGGGAAGTGTATGTAGGAGCATGTGTATTTGCAGGCAGACTCCCAAGCACGTGTGCGCAAATATACATTCCATTGCACCTGTGGGGCATCCATCCACACCCTGCATTACCCATGGCCTGCCCTAGGCTTTTCTCCACAGGGTCCCACTGCTTCCTGGAAAGAGGGCTGTCTGCTGTCATTTTTCTGGGGGAATTACTGTCAGGGAGGGGAGCCAAGGATGGTGATGGACACTTGAACTCTGTCCCCGGGCACATGGGAGATGGGGAGATGATGATGGCAAGACCTTGTGAAGAACAGGAGTTTGGGAATTCTGCCACACCAGTTCCAAACAAACCACGAACAATCCCTCCTCTAAAAAGGAGCTCTTGCAGGCCACGTTGATTTAAGCTTCTGATGAAAAGGAATGTGTGCTTATAAGCTTGCTTTTGGGTAAAATCTCACTCCCCTCTCCGTGCTTCTACTTGCTGTGCCTCTCTGCCTTTAGCAGCACTGGATGTTGAGTTAGTTTGGTTCATTTCCTTGAAATCAGACTGACTGCGCCAGAAGGAGCCCTAGTCCTGCTTTCAAGGGTGGGCAGGGGGCAGTGTCAACCCTGCCTCTGTAAACTTAGGGCGCTGAGTCATACGCCCTCCCATCACTCAATGGCCCTTTAAATGTTGACAGGCTCCAGCAGAAGCTCTGCACTAGAGAGCTGGTGAGTTCTGGGGACAGCTGAGGACTAAGGTAGCCAAGCTCTGTTTTGCTTCTGGGAGTGCAGAGGTTGCAAGATCCTGATGGGTGAGCAGTGCCCTGGAGGTCACTGATTCTGCCTCTGGCCCTCAGTCTTCCAACCTGCAAAATGCAGGGTGGGGGGGGCTCTTGTCAGTCCGTAAAGAGTTCCGTCCCTAACCATGGATGGGGTGGGGAGGGAGGCTGAAGCAGTGACCCTGGGGGGCTTTGTGTCTAGCTCCTGCATGTTGAATGTGAGCCACGATGAATAAACTGGCTCCCAGAAATGCTTGAGTTTGTGTTTCTATCTCACAGGCCATCTGGTGGCCTCTTTACTGGACCATCTGAGCCCCTCGTTTGAGCAGGGCTCTGAGCTGGTGGGGGGAGGTTGGCGGGGGTTGGAGACCTTGGGAGGAGGAATCCAGCCTGCTGTGGCTGCCCGCCTGATGGTGGAATAGAGAGGTCTCTTCTCAGGGGCCTCCCAGATTGACAGGGGAGGCTTGGCCTCTGCGAGAGCCCCATTTGAGATTGTCCTTGTCTTAAGGCACTTTTGGGCCTGAAAAGGGGGGAATTGGTTGTGAGGGACCCTCCCCCTACATACATGCGAGTGCTCACATTTTCAACCTCCGTTCTAGAGCCACCACGTCTGGGAGAGGTGGCCTGACAGCAAGAGACTGGGGGTCCTTGGATGGTTCTGACACAGGTGTTACAATACTGTTCCTGAGGGGTCCCCAGCCCCCAAGTCTGGTCTGTGGGCTGTTAGGAACGGGGTGTGGCAGGGTGGCGGGGGAGGGGGGGGGGGGCCTGCACAGCAGGAGGTGAGCGGTGGGCAAGTGAGTGAAGCTTCCTCCTGCTGCTGCCCATCCTTTATGTTACTGCCTAAGCTCCATACTCCCCCCTTCCATGGAAAAAGGAAAAATTGTCTTCCACGAAACTGGTCCCTGGTACCAACAAGGTTGGGGACCACTGTGGTACATGACTTCAGATACTTGTTGATGCCAATCAAATTAGATCTTCTATTTTATATTAGTTTGTATGACGATTGGTGGCTCAAAAATTCATTACTTTTATAAAGAAAGTATATTAGTTGCCTATTTCTGCATAACAAATTACTCTAAAACTTAGTGACTTAAACCATCTCTCCAGGCTGCTGAGTCAAGGCAGAGTCAGTCTAGGGTCCACGGTCTCATCTGTTGGGAGTATTCAGTTCTTCAAAGGCTGTTTGTTGGCTGGAGGTCAGCCTTAGTTTCCTGCCTTGTGGGCCCTTCTGACATGGCAGCTCAGTTCATTCAAGCTTGCAAGCCAAGGAAGTCCTAGAGTACTAGCAAGACAGCAGTCACAATTTTATGCAACCCAATTGTAGAAGTGTCATCCCCACTATGTTGCAATAGATATTCTGTTGGTTAGAAGTAAGTTACTCAGCCCTGGCTGGTGTGGCTCAGTGAATTGAACACGGGCCTGCGAACCAAAGGCTTGCTGGTTCAATTCCTAGTCAGGTCACATGCCTGGGCTGTGGGCCAGGTCCCCAGTAGGGGGCGTGCAAGAGGCAACCACACATTGATGTTTCTCTCTATTTCTCCTTCTCTTCCCCTTTCTCTAAAAATAAATAAACTCTTAAAAAAAAGTAAGTTACTCAAAGGGAGGATATTACCCAAGGGTCCAAGGGTCTAAGTAAACAAGAGGTAGGGAGGATTAGGGGCATCTTAGAGGCTGCCTACCACAGAAGGCATATTTTGATTGATTATATAAGTCAAATATTTTATTGATTATTTTAAGGTTACACAAATAAAAATTACATTCTACTTACAAAAATTGAAACATTTTAGTTTCTCAATTTATTTTAGAGAAAGAAAGGGAGAGAGAGAAACATTCATTTCTTGTCATTTATTCATGGATTCATTGGCTAATTCTTGTATGTGCCCTGACCAAGGATTGAACCCACAACCTTGGCGTATAGGGACACCACTCTAACCAACCAAGCTATCCACCCAGGGCAAAATTGAAACATTTTAGAGAAATCTAATGTCCTTTTTTACAATGCCCCCCAACATGGTATATATATTTTAAACCTCACAAAGTATACCTCTCTGAAATAGCAACCCAAGATATTAATAATTCTTGTCATCTTTACATTTGACATTTAGACAGAAACAATATTGAACCAGTTTTGACAAATTCCACTTATCAAGAGATGTCGTTCTAGCAAAGGGCTATAGCTAGATTTGAATAACTTCGACCACAGAAATTTCTAACAAGGAGATAACATCAAGCTCTCAGACCACAAGAGGGGTGATTTTTAGAGGAGTCCCCTTTCCCAAATGTGCAGGCTCTTCTGAGCGCCACCAGCAGTTAAGGGCACAGATGGTGAAGCCAGACCCCTGGATTTGGATGTTAGCACCATTGCTCTCTGGTTCTGTGACCTTGGGCAAGTTAATTAACTTCTCTGTACCTCAACTTCCTGATCTTCAAATGGAGACAATAGTAGTAACTACTTCACAGCGTTGTCTCAAGGATTAAATGAATATGTAATATGCAAAATACTTACAGCTATACCCGGCACATAGTAAACTACATTAATGAGAGTTATGAATATTATTATAAATAGTGCTTTTGTAATAATGCACACTTCACTTTTTCACAGAAAAAAATCAAATGTTGTCTTAAGAAATTTGAATCTAAAATGAAATGCTCCTTTTTAAAAAAGCTTTTTAAGATAAAGTTGACTAATATTCCTTTCCCTAAAAGAGCTTTCGGAGGTGAGAAAAAGATGAAAGCCAGACCAAGGAACCAATGTGGTAAATGGTTTGCATGCAGGACCCCTGCCAGTCATCAAGGGTCTAGGGACAGGCCCAGCCCCTGGTGTGATGGTAGGTGAGGGAAGGGGGGCGAGGGAAGGAGCTGAGCAAGAGCAGGGAGTCAGAGCCACAGCCAGGTCAGCCATTTGGGACAGGGAAACTGAGGCAGGACCCCAGTGGATGAACCAACCCAGCCAAGAATTGCTGTTTCCCATCAGGTACACTGGCCATGGGGCCTGATCATGGGAAGGGCCGAGGTTACTGCTGTACTTTCTGTGTGGGCAGACCTGTTCCAGGACTGTCTAGACTGCCTCTACCTGTGGCAATGGTACGGATCAAATGAAGACATAGACCTGAAGATGCACTGTATGTTTTAAAACAGATTGAGCCCCTCCACTCAGGGCCTTGCAGAGCCCGCCCGAGCCCTTGAGCAGGTCTGGCCTGCACTGGTAGATGAAACTTCCATCCAAAAGATTAGTGTGCCGGTCTCTCTGAGCCCAGGAGAGGGGGAGCTGGTCCTAGCCCTCTGTGCAGACGTCCGTCTGAGACTTGGTAACTTAGGAAGTTGTTTTAAAGTTACTGGGTGGGGACTTTTTAGTCCCTGGGACAGCGAAGGGAGTAGGCAAGGTTCCTTTGCTAAACAGGGGATTAGCCAGTTAGCCACCTTCCCTTCCCACCGGAATTTTCATCCCCATGACCAGGAGCAGGGAAGTCTCACTCAGGTTTCTGGGGCTACCTGAGGAGTCTTGCTTGGTAGGAGGAATAAAGAATGAGATTGTGGCTGAGAACCAGAGACCCACAGGGGCACGGTACACAGCAAGGGCCTCAACCTGCAGGGCTGGGCCCTCCTGGGAGAGAAAGGGCTGGGTCCATGGAAAACTTTCTCTCCAGAGACCCCAAATAGGTCAGTTCCATCAAGCATGGCCACAGGGGATGGCTTAAAGTCTGGGATGCAGGGTGTGAACTGGGAACTGAGGAAGAAAATAAAGAGTTAGGGGGATAAGGAGGCTTCAGAGTGTGGTGGATGGGCTCCCCAGCCTGGGGCCTGGACCGTCAGGGTTCTGTGTAGATTGAATGCCCCCTGGTGGAAGCCTATGACCTGTCTACCAGCCTATTTCCTGCAATCTTAGCCCAAAACCCAGTTAGTGTCTTCTAATCACAGCCTGAACATGTGATAGGAAGGCAACTAGATCACCTGATCAAGGAAGGCTTCCTGGAGGAATAGGAGCCTAGAGAATGAGTTGAAGTTGAGGCAATAGAGGATAATGATTTCTTGTGGAAACTGGACCCAAATGTCTCGGGGGCAACTGGTACTTCTCCCATAGGGTTATGCGAGAGTTCACACATGTAAAGGACTTAGACCTCAGCCTGGCACGTAGGAAGTGGTCCATAAATGTTATTATCCGACTCGGAGAGGAGGGGGAGGCCATCAGAGGTAGGAGATGTCCTTGGGCAATTGTGCTGTGTATTAAAAATCGTTGCTAAAGGGCCTTGAGTCTCAGACCCAGGGGTTTAATGGAAGCTGGTGGTGAGAAGAGGGCATGAGATGAAGATGCTCTGCGGTCTGAGCCAGGGCTCAAAGCCACACTCATACACGTGCCCATACCCACCAGGCACCCACAGACAGGGCCGCTGGACACCACACCTATGCAGGTGTGCATGTGCACACACAAGCGCTCACGTGCACAGATGCACACTCCTCTCCCTCACCCCTCTCAGAAATATGACCTAGGCCGGGGAGGTTTTCACACCCCAGCAGCCCCTTGAGATTCTCCCAGCCCAGCACGGGACAGCCAGAAAAGTGCCTGCTTCTCCTCTCCAGGCCGGAGGGCTGCCAGTCCTGGCTCCGCTCCTCTCCGCAAACCCCTCGGCTCGGAACCCATCCGTCCTCTAATTGCTCCATCCTGAGGGTGTTGGCGGGGTTCAGGGCCAGGGGAGGGGCTAGGGCCCCCGAGGGCCTGCATCCCCCACCCACCCGGGATGAAAGAGGTCTCGGGCCCGTGGGATGAGAGCAGTCCGAGGCGCTCCGGGCCGGGGGGCCGTGACCCTGACCTCATAAGGAAGCGCAAGGTGGAGCTGCAGTGCTCCGCGCCCGCTAAGGAGAGGACTCGAGGCCGGCGTTCAGCTGGTGTTCAGTGGTCTCGGGGCGGGGCTCGGCCCCCGAAAGGCGTAGACAAAGGGGCGACCTCCTCGAGGCCGTGCAGACCCGGGGCTCCTCACAAAGCGGGGGCCGGGCGGGGCCGACCCGCCCCACGCGCCGGCGTGCCCCGGACTGCTGCTCCGCACGACTGCCAGCGTCGGTTCCCGCGCCTAATCCCAACAAGCATGAAAACGGCCCGGGGCGTCCTGCCAGCAGGCCCTTTGTCCTGGCCCCTCGCGGGACAGCTGCAGCCGGGATCCCTCCCCCCTTTTGTGTTTCCTCCCCGGAGCCCCTTGCCGCCCTCCCCACCTCAGCTGCTAGGAAGGCCGGCAGCCTTCCAGGGCTTTCGCCTCAGGCCCTTGGGCGCACAAAGGGGGGCAGCGCCCCTAATCTGGGGGCGGAGGGGAGATTAACCCTAGGGTCTGCAGGGGGGTTGGAGCCACAGAGGGAAGAGCAAGAGAAGGCTGCGGGGCGCGCCCTCCGCTGCGAGGGTGGGGGTGTGCAGGGGTGTGCAGGTGACGTGGCCTGCAAGTGAACACAGATGTGGGATGGGAACTGTGGGTGCGCACGTCTGAATGGGTGCGAGTTGGCGCGCCCGAGGGGACTCCGTGTTCCCCATGCTTCTTGGACTCCTCTAGGCAGCCTCCAGCATCCAGTGTTCAAACAGCTCTCCCTAGACCTCGGTGCTCCGGTGCACCGGCCTGGGACCTCTGGGACCTCTTCTCTCCACCCTCCTCCTGGACTCTCCTCCTCTCTGTGCCTTCAGTACCGCCCCCCACCCCCAACCACCCTGCATACTCGGGGCTCCCAAACCTCTGTCCCTGGCAGGGTCTCTGCCTCCCTCCCCCACTGCATATCCACCCAGATGACCCACAGCAACTCGAACTTCCCATGTCTGAAACTGAGCTCACCTTCTCCCCACCCACAAACTGGGCCGTTTCACTCAGTCATCTGGCACGTGAGTTGCAGCCCTCCTAGTAACACCTCATGGCACTCAGTCACCAAGTCCATCCCTTCCAACTCCCAAGAACTTCTTCAGCCCATGCCTTCTGCACTTTCAACTTCTCCCACCTTGGTGCAGGCCACCACCATCTCTCACCTGGACAACTGGAAGGGCTCCTGGTCTGGCTCCCTCTCCTCAAACTTAAGAGCACCCTTTCCAAGGCTTTCCAGTGGCTCAACTTGCTTAGCTTGGCCTGCAAGGCCTTCTCTGGCTGGTTCCTGCATCCCTACTGGCCTGATCTTTCCCCAGGGTCTAGTGCTACACAAATTTCTGTCTAGTCCACAAAGACCTTCCTCAAGACTTCTCATGGAGATTGTTTCCTCAGGAAAGGAATGAAATCACTGTCTGGCCTTGTTCCTCACAGAACTATCCTTCAGAACCCCAAGGTCCAGGGAACTACAGGCCTGTGGATGATTCAGGGAAGCCTGACCCACCAGAGATGGAGTGCACTGGCCCTCCCTTGCCCACGCTTTGCCTGCCACATGCAGGACAGCTGGGCTCCTCCCAGACTCCTGAGGTCCTGGTTTCCTTGGGCTCCCTCAGGCCATTGTGGCTACAGAGACCACTCCAGTTTCCTCTGTCCCCAGGGATGCTGGACACCCTTGTCTCTGTCCCAAATCCCTCTGGATGAGTCATCTCCCCAGAGGGCCCAGAACCATCATCACCAGACACCTCCTCCCAAGCACCACCAGGGACCTGTCCCCAAGGCGCTCTTCGCATCCTCATCTTGGTCACAGACAGGACTATTTGTTCTTGCACCCAGCAAATGTTTATTATTGTCGACCATGTGCCAGGCCCTCTGCTAGGCACTGAGGACCCAGGTGAGTCAAACACAGCTCCAGCCTAGGGACTTCACAAGCTGCCCAGGAAGGCAGACCCAGACATGGGAAGTGAGAGCATGCTGAGGGCTAATGGAAGTCTGTACATGGCAATGGAAGCACCTTCCAAAGCGTGTTTCAATAGGTGGGAAGTGCAAGATTTCTGTGATCAGAGAGGCTTGGGAAACACGGGGTTTCAGGATGTTAACTGGCCGTGTTGACTGCAGGACTCCCTGGGGCTTTTCCCGTGCCGGCATGTGTCGGGAATTCCTGAGAGGAGCTTCTCACACTTGTCTGAGCATGTAAGCCTTTTCTAAGTGTTCCAGAGATCACATTTGGGAAACACATTGCTGTGGGAACCTAGAGAATGGAGAGACTAATTTTATGTTTGGGGTAGGGACAGGAATGAGGGAGGTGAGGGCTAATCAAGAAGTTCACCAAGGAGCTGGTGTCAACCTGGAGAATGAGGAAAAGCAGGTGAAGAAAGTAGCTCGTGGCCAAGTAGCTCGGTTGGTTAGAACATCATCCCGGGACAACAAATTAATGTCTCTCTCTCTCCCCCACCTCCCCAAGATCAATAAAAAGAGCATCCTAGGAGAAGGGAAGGGGACTTGCCCTGGGGAGGCTGGAACCAGGGGCCTCCGAGGGTTCGGAAGCAGGGCACTGTCCCAGAGACAGTCTTTTTTGAGCCAGCAACTGCAGTGGGGAGAGGGGCTTTACCTATCCAACCATTATTAATACTCTCTCTCAGGAACTTGGCCTGAGATACCACCTCACTTCCTGGGATGCGGGCAGTATACTAAGGTCAGTAAAACATCTCACTTGCCTATGGGCCAGACAAACCTCTGTCTTCAGGTTCACCCAGCACCCCCTAAGAGAGGGGTTCCGTACCAGGGTTTCATCATGGGAGCCAACAAGACTCCCTCAAAAGACCTTTCTTGCTTTATGTCAGCTGAATTTGGTTCTTCAGGAGTCATCAGCCTGCAGATGGGTACACGTGTAGGTGTGTGTGTGCAGACCCCTGTGAAGATGTCTAAAGCTTCTCTTCTCTGGTGGTTTCAATGCCATATTCACTCCCGTTTGTATTCCTATCCCCTTAGCCATCCATCCCCTCCCCATCCTCAATACCCTTTCCCAACTCACGTCCCATCTCCGTTGTGGTCCTTACCATCTCCCTAACACCACCAGAGGAGGAGAAGGAGGGCAGAGGCAGAGGGGACTGAGAGGAGAAGAGCTCACCCACAGAGTGCTTACTGTGTGCCTGGGCAGCACTGTTCTTGGTGCTCAGCGAGTGTCACCCCCGGGAAGAGCAGGTGCTACTGATTCTGCTTCCTGTGCCCGAGTGCCTGAAATCCTCATACAGTCTCCTAGGCCTCACCAACCACCCGCTTCCTGAATTCATTCCTACCCCCAGACTCACCCAGATAGAAGCAGCCCTCCCAAGTGACTGCCTGGCTCCTCCCCCCACAACTTGTCTCAGGTACAATCACCACCCTGCTCTCTGTAATGAAATTTGTTTTATATGAGACACTTAGATATTCCCCTAATTCTAATGAGATTTTCTAGTGTTGAAATCACTTCCAGTTCTGTTATTTGGCTACAGAATTGGAGCAATCAACCCCATTTTTTCAATGGAGAGACTATAGTCAAGGTCAAGCAGTGTTAACTGTGGAAGCTGACTCTGTGACTATGAGCCCCTCACCCAGTGAGGCAGAAATGGCTAGGGTCTCCATGGCCTTATAAACCTCACCCAGAGAAGAATAATTTTAGAAGTCCCTTAATACATTGCTCTGCTCCCTATTATAATATCAAAGTGTGTGCTCACACTTTTCCTCTATTTTCCCATTGCTTTCTCTGATCACACTGGGACATAGGCCGAGGTATGCCTTTTTATAGGAGAGGAAGTGGGGCTCAGAGAGGTGAAATGACTTGTGCTTGTGATGGAGCAAGAACCCTGCTCACCGACTAACTCATACTGAACTGTGTAGGTCTCACCCGTGTGGCTATTGAATCCCGAGACTGCGTGTGGCGGCGGGACTTAAAGGAAAGACTTGCACATGCCTACAGGGAGGGTTGCTGGCTCAGTGGGAGTGCCTTTGGCATTTGGCTATTTCTTTGAGTGGGGCCCCAATGTAGCATCCCTCTCCCCTAGACGTGAAATACCAATAGCCCTGCCTACCCAATTATTGAGACAAACAAAAGATCTCTCCCATATTTTTTAAAAAGCCCCCTATAGGGGTGGCATCTCCTCACACTCACCTCTCCCCCCTGCCACTTAGAACCACAGGACCAGGGTCTCAGCTTTGGACATTGGTCCCCTTTCTATTATCCCAGTCTCAGGACCTCTCCCTCTTGGGCTCTCTCAGCAAGAAAGTGTCAGGAGTTATTGAGCCTTGAACCCCAACCTGTCTCTGAGACCTGAAGAGGCTGTTCGTTTAAGGAGACTGGTTCCCAGGACTGAGGGAGGGTGATGGGGAGGGGGAGAGTGGGATGGGGTGGTAGAAGGAAGGCAAGGAAAGGACAGTCTCCGCCCCTTGTAGGCCACACTATGCATTATTACCTGCCTAACTGGTGTGCTTTTAAACAAAATATGCAAAGATTTCCCTCTCAAATTATCTCCCCAGGCAAGCTAGTTCAACTTCAGCTCCTTAATGGAAAAAATGCAAATAGGCCTCCCACCCTCTCCCCCAGCCCTTAGGCTATGGGCCACTAATGCGATTTCTTTCTTTTTTGGGAATTTCTCTGTTTCCATTGAAATCATTTTTTAGGGGGGCAGAGGTGGGTGCATTTCCCAGGTACCTTCCAAAGGGAGAGTCTTAGGGAGGAAACAGCTCAGGTAGAAGTCACTCTGTTACGGAACCTGCCTCTTTCTGAGCCTCATTTTCCTCACCTGAGTTCTCAACCAGTCCTTCCCAGGACCGCTGTGGGGCTGAATGCAGGGCAAAGCTGGAGCCCAGTCCCAGGCAGTACACCTTTTGTTTATACCTGCCATGCTTGCCGGATACAGAGGTGGAGAAAACAGATATGGCTTCTGCCCTCATGAAGCTCACAGTCAAGCAGGAAAAAAAAACCCAGAAAATTAAAACATTTTAAAGCAACTAAAGGACACCATAATCAGCAATTAAAATCAATACCATCATAGTGAGACAAACGGGCTCATCTACTTCCTGATGGGAAGCCCTGAGGACACACCACCCTGCCAGAGAGGCAATAGGACCTGAGGAAAGCAGAACCAGGAGGAAACCGTCAGGCAAACCCGAATTCAGGGTCAGGCTAAGAAGCAGTGGCAGGGGCCCTTTAGAAATACCAACGTCGCAGAAGAAGAATGAACTCTTCCGGACTAAAGAACCAGAAGAGTCAAGACAAAATACAATGCCTGATTCTGACTCAGATACTGGATTGAAAAATAATTTCTGTAAAGGACAGCATTGGGACATTTGGCAAAATGTGACTATGGATTGTTTTATAGGTATTTTATTGCATTTATCTTAAGTTTCCTGAATATGATCATCACATGATGGTTACATAGAAAAACCTCCTTGTTTGGGGGAAACTCAGGTGGAAGTGCTTAGGGCTGACAGATCGGGATGTTTGCAGCTTACACCCATGGCTCAGAGAACAAGTGTGGCAAATAACAACTGGTGAATTAGGTGAGCAATTTAGGGTGTTGACTGAATTCTTTTTGCAACTTTTCCACGGGGTTAAAAAAAAAGTTGAAAACAGAAAAACCCTGATTGGCTTGGTAAAGCATGATGATGTTATTGTAAGTATGATTTGTAAATTTTTTAAATGTTGTTTTTCAGAAGAGCAATGACAAGAAACGTGATGAGCTTCAGGAGAGCAATGCAGGTCCAGCAGGGGAACACACTCCAGCTGAAGGGTTTGGTGCAGCCTTCCAAGGAGAGAGGAGCGTTTCAGCAGAGACTTAGAATGGGGCCAGAGTGGGGTAAGCAGGGGAAGCAGGAAAGTGCTCTCCAGGCCCATGGTCCCACAGGAACAAGAGGGAGACAGCACGGTGGGGTTTGTAGGACCTGAATGCAAAGTGGAGAGGAGAGGCCCAGTGGAGAATGAAGAGAGATGGAGCTAGAGAAGACTTCGTGCCATGTAAGGGGCTGGGGATTTTATCCTGAGGGCAACAGAGGGCTTTAGGCAGGTGAGTGACAGAGTCAGATTTGCATTTGAGAAAGACCACTCTGGTGCTTTGGAGGCTAATGGGAAGGTGCAAGGCTGAGGACAGTTAGCAGCTTCTGTCCTGTGAGTTGGATCTGAATTGCTTCCCTCTCCGGAGGCTTCTGGACTGCCCACTTTCCCTCCCAACTTAGGGATGGAGCTTGAGTGCCTGATTTCAAACATGCGGCCCACCCACCCCAAAACCCTAGTGGCTGTCCTCTCCCTCCAACCCCCTTGGCCTCCTTCGTCATAGGGAAGCAGAAAGGCTGGCGGTTGTGTTTCAGACTCTGGAGCCAGGCTGCCTGCATTAACTTCCACTTCTGCCCCTTAGGAGCTGATGACCTCGAACAAGTTTCTTTCTTTTTGTTTTACAGTTTACATAATTATTTCCAGTATTACTTTGTATTAGTTTCAGGTGTACAGCACAGTGATTAGACAATCGTATACTTCACCAAGTATCCTCCCCTATATTTCACTACCCATCTGACACCATGCACAGTGATTAGAATATTATTTTTAAAATATTGATTTCTTTAATTTTTAGAGAGCGGGGAAGGGAGGGAGAAAGCGAGGGAGAGAAAAACATCAATCCATTGCCCCTTGCCCATGCCCCACACGTGCCCGTGCCCCAACAGGGGACCAAAGCCACAGCACAGGCATTTGCCCTAAGTGGGATTGAACCGATGACCTTTTGGTTCATGGGCTCACAATCAACCAACTGAGTCACGCTGGCCCAGGCAGAATATCATTGACTACATTCCCCACGCTGCACTTTACGTCCCCGTGACTGTCTGTAGCTGCCACTCTGTCCTTCTTAATGCCTTTGCCCCTTTCATCCAGTCCTCCAACCGCCCCCGCCCTTAGCAACCACCAGTTTGACAATTTTTTTACTTCAACTTTCTATAAAATAGGGATGATAATAATAATAATAATAATAATAATAATTACATCACAGGGAAGTTGTGAGGATTAAATGCATTGATAAACACCATGTGGTTAGAACAGTGCCTAGCCCATTAGGACTTAATAAGTCTACTCCGTACCGAGCACTATCCCGGGAGGGTTATGGGTGGATGGAGAGGAAGGAGAGGACAGGTCCTTTATCCTCAAAGATGACAGCCTCACTGGACAGATGGAACACAGAATCAATAAGAACAATATCGAAGCACTGTATTATTGCCTCCTTTACAGTATTAAATACAGCTGGAAACAACCGAGTGTCCATCAACAGGGGAATGGCTAAGGAAATGGATACATCCAGGAATGTTTAGAAAGGTTTGGGAAATTCCCATTTTATCACATTAGGTGAAAAGGCCAGAAGCAAAATTGCAAACCTTAGGCAACTTCAATCATATTTTTTTAAAAGATAAAGAGAAAAAAATCCACAAGAAGCGCACTGGAATATTTACAGTGGTTACCTCTAGATGGCGCTATTTGGGTGTGGTTTAAATATTTTTTTAAAAAGCTGTTCACAAAATATCTGATAATGAGCATGAATTACTTTTTAATGGGAATATTTCAACCTTACTTCACTTGCTTTTGGTTACAAATGAATAAAGGGTGGACATCATTGGCCATCAGGAAAATACAAGTCAAACCACAGTGAGATACCACGTCACACCTGCAAGAATGGCTGTAACCAAAACAACAGATAGTAAGTGTTGGTGAGGGTGTGGAGGAATCGGAATCCTCATGACCTGCTGGTGGGAGTGTAAAATAATGCAACTGCTTGGGAAAACAATCTGGCAGTTTCTCAAAAGGTCAAATGTGAAGTTAGCATAATTCCACAGCCCAGCAACTTCATCCCTAGTACATACGTACCCAGGCGGATTGAAAACATACACTCACACAAAGGCTTGTGCACGAGTGTTCGTAGCAGCCAAAAGCGGAAGCAACCCAAATGTCTATCAAAGGATAAATGGATAAACAAAATGTGGTGTAATCATATAATTTAATGTTACTTAAAAATAAAGAGAAATGAAGTACTGATGCATTTTATTATATTATATTATAATTATATTACATATCGTATCATACTGTAACAGTAGCAAGGGGACCAACTACAGCTTTGAAAAACAGGGTTGTGGGATTATAAATGGCTGGGGGTGACTCCCCAGTTGTTGTGTGGGAGGGACTTGAGATAGCGACCTGATGGAAGGGGGTGGATCCTGAAGTTGCATTCCCCCTGCACTTTACACACTAAGAAATTCCAAGGATGGGGAGGGGAGGTTGTGGTGGAGGGGAGGGGCTAAAGATACCTGGGGTGACTTTTCTCTAGTACAAGGGCTCTGAGCACGCTGGTGTATTTTCTTTCGGGTTGTTTTCCCTGATCAAACTTTTTACACAGTTGTAACTGCAGTGCATAAGCAATATGACTCTGAGTGTTTTGACTTAATAATCACTTTCCATGCTTTTACATAGACTTTCTGACCAGTTAAAAAATTATTTCTTGTTACATTGAATGAACTACAATTTGCTTAACTCATCCTCTATTGTTAGATATTTAAGTTGCTTCCAATTTTTTTACTATGATGAATAATGCTATAATTAACATCTTTGTTCATATATTTCCTCATATTTCAAACTGTTTGGGGTAAATTCTTAGAATTCTTGCATCAAAGAGTCTTTATGGCTTTTGAGAAATATTGTAAAGTCATTTTTTAAAAGACATCCTTGCAAATTTAATAAATACCAAATCAATTATTAGATACAATGAGTATATAACAATTGTCAAAATATACTATATATTGTTACAGAGACTATTACAATTAACCATATATTATTAAAACTGTTATTTTAACTTTCTTTTTCCCTTCCTTCCCTTCTTCCTTTTTCCTTTTTTCTGATTTCTAATGAGGCTAAATATATCTCTCTTTCTTTTTTTTTTTTAAACAGTATCACAGTAAACCTTTCATGAGCACCTATTCTGTGCCAAGTGGCTCTTTCTGCTGTGAACCTATCGGAAGGTAACTGAAGTGCGGAACCTAACAAAGCTGTGAGGGCCTGAGCCAGGTCGGTGCTGATGGGAGGGAGGAGATGGGGATGCATTCAAGAGACGCTAGGCAAAGTCTAATACCCTCTATGTGATGAGGTATTAGTTGGACGTAGGGTAAAGTAGAGGGAAGATAACTTACTCAGATGTGACAAGCCTAGGAATTCGGTCATAACACTATTGAACCCACAAAAGGAGCAGGTTCAGTCTGTTCAGTCTCAGGCATGTTGAGTCTGAGATACACAAGGACATCCAAGTGGTGCCTCGTGTGGTGGGTTCTGCAGTATAGCACCCAGATCCCTCTTTCAGGGCCAAAACACTCATTCTCCCATTTCTAGAAGTGTTAGTGGCTGAGGGCTCTCAGCTGAGTCCCTCATTGTGTTTTCCCTCAGCTGGAGAGTGGCCCAAGGTCTCACTACCTTCCTAGGCAGCCAACATTCAAGACCAACCAAAGTGAGCATATAAAAGTCAGGTCCCTTTGCTCAAGGCAAGACAAAGCTGAAGGCCATCCAGATTCCAGAGCTCCTTGTGGGACTGGTTTTGCTTTGGTTTTGACCCTTCATTCCTTCATCTGCCCAATTCTACCTCCTTTTCTCCTTCACTGATGTTGACCCCAAGAGTGCTCCCCAATAAGCTCCCTACCGGCAGATCTCCATCTCAGAGTCTGTTTTCAAAGAACCAACTTTAGACAGCTGGAAATACATGTCCAGGCTTGGGAGGACAGTTTGTTTGAGAGATAGGGATTTGGGGACCATTTGTCATACAAGGATGGTGAATGCGCAGTCATGGGCGGTACGATGGGATTTGAGGGGCCGAGAGCAGACACTGCACCTTAGGAAAGGAAGGCCTGCATGGGAGGGAGGGCGGTTGGAGAGAAGAAGGACAGACAGCCAAGGGAGCAGAGGTTTGACAGTGCAGAGCTGAGTAGGGTGTTTCAGCAGGGACAGCCGATCAGGGCCTCTCAGAGGGTGACGGAGTCCAGGCCACTTTTGTTTATTTGAGGGTCAAGGGTACATTAAAAAAGTAGTGTGCTTTTAAGTGTGCTATAATTTAAATACTTCCTTTAATAAATTAGTTTAATCATGATACAAAATTACAAAGAATCTATGTATAATCTCATTACATATGAGATTATACATGAAAGTACAAAATTTAGGCTCTTCGTGCACAGGCAGCCTAGGCCAAAAGTCTCTCCTGGCCACTGATTGTCCACCTTCCCCTGCACGAAGTCACTGCAGCCAGCAGATGCTGATTGGGTCAAAATTTGGAAAACAAAAGCTAACAACAACAACAAGATAACAAATGTTGGCAAGGGTGTGGAAAAATTGGAACCTGTGTGTGTTGCTGGCAGGAATGTGAAGTGGGGCAGCTGCTGTGGAAAACTGCATGGCAGCTCCTCAAATATTAAATATAACTCTGGTGGGGACGCTCAGTTGGTGAGAGCATCATCCCATACAGCCAGGTTGTGGGTCGGATCTCCACTCAGAATCAACCAATGGATTCATAAATAAGCGGAACAACAAATCTTTCTCTCAGATCAACCAATAAAACATAATTAAATATAGAATTACCATACAATCCAGAGATTTCACCTCTCGGTAAATACCCCGAAGAATTGAAAGCAAGAACTCTAACATGTTCATAATCATATTATTCACAGTAGCCAAAAGATGGAAGCAACCCAAGAATCCATCAATGATGAATGGTTAAGCAAAATGTGACATATATTCAGATTTAAAAAGGAAGGAAATTCTGATACCTGCGACCACATGGAGGAGTCTGGAGGACATTGTGCCGAGTGAAATAAGCCAGTCACAAAAGGACAAATATGGTGTGATTTCACTTATAGGACGTACCCAGAACAGTCAAACTCAGAAAGACAGAAAGTAGAATGGTGGTTGCCAGGGGCTGGGGGGAGGGAGGAACGAGGAGTTGTTTATTGGGGACCGAGTTCCATTTCGAAGGATGAAAAGGGAGGTGAAGATGATTACACAACAAAGTGAATGTACTTAATGCCAGAGAAACGCGCAATTAGAACTCATAAATTTTATGTTGCTTGTATTTTACCACACACACACAAAGCAAACAGAAAAAGTGAGCTCCACAAGCCCTGCTCTCGTGAGAGTGCATCTGTCACTGACTTGCCTGCACCAATGAGACCCAAGTGACTTCATGTAATCCACACTCAGCAGCATCCTTAGCAAGTAGCCCACAAGTGACACCAGCCACCAGAGCTTTAGGAGCTAAACTAACTCCTTAGGTGTTTTACAAGTTGTAATTGAAAAATGAATTACTTGTGGTTGGTGACTAATAAAATAATTAGTCACAAATAATTATACCCACTGCAAAAAATTGTTTACAAGTAATAAGTGCAAATAGCTTGAATTAGGTGTTGTAAAATAACTCAAGTTCTGATTTTGGAAAGATTCACCTCTTTGAGTTGAGAAATTTGTGCCTTTGGCAAAAAGAGAACTTGAAGTCATGTCAGTGGGTTTGACAGCCATGGTGACTGGATAGAGATGCAAGGATGCTTATATTATCATCGTGGTCTGTGTGAGTGGTACCCTAGAGATGCACAGTCTGCAACCTGCACAACCACACTGAGCTCCCTGAGTGGCAAGCAGTGAGTTAGAGGAACATGTAAACACCTCCCAGGAGCCTCAGAAATACATGGGGGAGGGGATGGACTTCTGTGGTCACCCAGGGCTACTATTATTAGAATACAGCCTTGAAGATACATTGGAGAGTCTCTAGTTTCTGTGTGGGCAGATGTGTGATTACTGGACACAAAGGCCACCTTATCTTAAGCAGGTGAGCGCAGAGGGAAGGGCTTTCTTCCTAGTGCTTGGAGCTGGGTGTGATGCCAAAATGGCATGAGTATAACTCCCATAGATGTGAATTACTGTGGGCTGTAAGGGCTGAAATTGGGTGCTGAGGTGCTGGCCTTAGAGACAACCCTGACCCTCCTGGCTCAGAGGTTTAACTCAGCCTTGTCCCCATTGTCCCAATTCTAGGGTCAAGGAAGAGGACCCAGCACAGGAGTTGAGGGCTGGGGGCTTAGTGAGTGTCCTGTGACCCTAGTGTGTTGGGGTAGGGACAGGGGGCACTGAGGAACCCCCTAGACTGCAGTTAGCTGCTGCTGAGGGATTGAGCTGGGGCTCTCAAGCCTTGGGGTTCTGGCCAAGTGCCTGCTCCAGGGCTGGGCACCAGTTCAGCCTCCCAGCCTGTTCTTGGTCTCCAGTTCTACCCCACCCCACCCCTAGCTCACCAAAGACATGGCTGGCCGGGTCTCAGCCCAAGCAGGTGCATAGACAGTGGCAAAGCCCAAGGGAGAAAGCAATCCCATTCCTTCCCCAGGACACCCTTTGCCCCTATTTACAACCCCTTCCTCGGGGGTTCCTTTGTGGAAACAGAGTGACAGCCAGAACAGCATAATCCTTAGCTCTTAATTAAAGATGTGTGTGTGGCCCTGGCCAGTGTGGCTCAGTTGGTTGAAGTGCCGTCCAAAAGATGAAAGGCTGCGGGTTTGATCCTGATGAGGGCACATGCCTGGTTGCAGGTTCAGTTCCCAGGTCGGGGCAAATACAAGAGGCTACTGATAAGTGTTACTTGCCCTCTCTTTCTCGCTCCCTTACTCTCTCTCTAAAATCAGCATGTTCTCTGGTGAGGATAAAATAATAATAGTAATAATAATAAATAAAAATAAAGGGATGTGCGTGTGGAGAGAGAGAGAGAGAGAGAGAGAGAGAGAGAGAGGGAGAGAGACGGAGAAAGTGTGCTGAGAAATGAATGTGTCCCTTTTCCAATTTTCCCACTGTTCCATCTCCCCCCCTGCTCATCTGTGCAGGTGGGCCCCGGGCTTGTCATTAAGTCTCCATCTCGGACACTGCTGCAGCTTCCATGCCTGGGGCACCTCTGCCTCTCCCTTCCCGCCCCTCCCCCACCCCAGCTTCAGCTGCATTCTGCCACCCAGCATCCCTGAAGCTGCTGCCTCCTACCAGAGTGCTAGCCCTCAGAACCAGCCCTTCTCAAAACAACCCCCAGCCTCTCCCCAGCTAGAAAACTGGAGGAGGAGACTGAGAAAAGGAAAAGAGGAGGAATGAAGAGAACGTACCAAGGGTAGAAAGATCAAGTTTAGGGAGGGGAGAGCCCATCAGGCCAGCTATTTTACGCTCATCTATGCACTTAGTCGCCTGCCCACCGCCTGTCTCTCTCCCTCACTTCTCTCCCTGTGTTTTCCTTTGATCTATTATTCATCATTCATTCATTCATTTATTCTTTATTTATCAATCAAGTCCCAGTCAAACAGAACTATTGTACAAGGTAATTTACATATAAGAAAAATTTTCCAAGCTCCACTTTTGGAAACTTTTACCCAATATTCCCTGCCTAAGGATGGTGTGTACCTACCCCCAAAAAAACTTTACTTCACCCAGGAGCACTCGTGGTGGCTCTACCTTCTCACTAGCACCCAAATCCCCTCACACTGGGCCTCCTACAGCACTTAATCTGACTGACACCTCCTTCAGGCTGGGTTGTGGGAGGGATTCCCATGGCCTTTCTCGTCCAGAGGTCACTCGGTGATGCTCCCTCTCCTTTGCCTACACCATCCCATATGCTCGGACCTCCCCCACTCTCCTTCCCTGAGATCCTACCTGTTCTGCTCCCCCTTAACCCCTCAACCAAGGCCAAGCTCCTGGCTCCATCTAGCCATGGATGTGACATCCCTCAATTTGTCCCTGACTCCAACTCAAATGGGGTTGGGATCGGAGCCTTGGGGCTGGCCTTTGAAACTGGGTGCTGGGATGCAAGTCAAGAATACAGGCTGGAACTGTGCTCCCTGCATAACGCTGGAGACAGGAAAGGGCTGTCCTGTATGATAATTTGGACTTAGAAAAGTCTTTATCTTCCCATATAGTCAGAGGTGGAAATGGACCACTTGGTCCAAAATAGGAGAGATATTAATGCCAGTCCTGAGAAATCTGAACCTCTTGCCTGAGCAATTGGTGATTCGAGGGCTACAAGCCTGCATTACCTCCCTGATATGGAAACCACAACCTCAAAATAGCCCCAACCCAAGATAAAAATTGACCCAGAGTCAGTGAACCACATTGGTCAGAAACAATCCACAATCTACTACACAACCCGGGATATTTCTAGATTCCTATGGAAGAAAATTTCCCAGAATATATATTCACAAGTAAAAATTACAAGACAAATAAGGAGATAAAACATCATAAAATATAGCCTGCAGAGCACAGATAATGATCTAAAAAGATTCTAACTGTTCAAAGAGAGAAAGAAATAAAATACATGAGGCAAAAATAAGACCTTGGAAAAATTAACAGATGAATTTGAAATATATTCTAAAAATAAGTTTTAGTCTTTTAAAAATAATTCAATGAATGAGTTAAACATTGACTAGACATAGCTGAAGAGAGAATTATTGAATTCTAACATATTGATCAGTGGAAATAACCCAGGATATAGTGCAACAAGATAAAGATCCAGAGGAAAAAGTGACAAAACTCAGAAAATGGGATGGTATGCTTCAAAATACATATGAAGGAATTCCAGCAGGAGAGAATGAGGGAGAAAAAGTTTAAGAGAGATAACAGCTTATAATTCTCTGGAATTGATAAATGGTATAAATTCTCAGATTGAAAATAAACATGGTGCCCCACGCTGAATAAATCAATGGGCAGTCACTCTTAGTACATCACAGTAAAAACCTACAAAACATTAAGGAAAAATAGAAAATCTTAAAAGCTACCAACAAGAGAAGATAAGATATATTACATGAAAGGGAATGGCAATCAGACCAACAGTAGACTTCCCAACAGCAGCAATAACTACTAGAGGGCAATGGAATGATATCATCAAAGTGTGAGAGAAAATAACTATCTACTTAGAGTTCTGTATCTGGCTGAGCTAGCACAGAAAGGTGAGGACAACATAAAGTTATTTTAGTCACATGAAAACAAAGGCAGATCTTGTTAAAAGAATTATTAAAGGATGGATTTCAGCAACAAAGACATTAGATCCAGAAATAAGGCGTGGACTACAAGAATCAACAATGTTAAAAATGTTTCCAAATATCCAAAAACCAAAATTCTATCTCGTCTACAGTTTTCTCCTTCTCTAGTCATCCCCTAAATGCTGTTTTCTCCTTGAATTTTATCCTCTTTCTTCTTCTGACTCTACCTGGGCAATCATATCTATACAAATGCGTTCTACTACCATTTATAAACTGATGCCTCAGAAGACTCTGTCTCTGTTCTTGACTTTGGGCTCATATGTGCAACTCTCTGATCGACCTCCCTATTTGAACATCCCCAAGACAACACAACGCACTTCTTTCAACCCACTCTCCTTCCAGGTTTCTTCTCCCTATAAATGGCACCAGTCCCTACCTACTCAGGGACCCAAGCTACACTTCTGATGATGATGTTCAACCCAGTCTTCCTGAAACCAATTGGCTACCGACTTCTAAACTGTTTTTTTTTCTTTAAGATTTTATTACTTTATTGTTGTTCATTTACAGTTGTCTGAATTTTCCCCCCCCCCCCCCCCCCCCACCCCAGACAATCCCACCTCCCTCCCTTGCTCCCACCCTCCCCCTTGGTTTTGTCCATGTGTCCTTTATAGTGTTTCCTGGCAACCCTTCCCCCTACTGTCCCCTCCCCGCTCCCCTCTGGCCATTGTTAGATTGTTCTTAATTTCAATGTTAAACTGTTTCTTAAATCCACCTCTCCCTCCCCAAGGCCTTGCTCTGATTCAGGCCACCCTCATCCCTGGCCTGGACTGTGAAGGTGAGTGAGTTTTCACTTGTAAGCCTTGGCTTACACAAGGCAAGACAATTGGCACAGTGCCCGGCAGACAGTAACTACTTAATAAATGATAGGTATTTAGTTTTTTTAAAAACTGGATGATCATGAACACTTTGTGGAGTAGGTTATTTTACAGTTGAGAAAACTGATGCTCGTGGAAACTAATGTCACTTACCCAGAGCCACATAACTCCCTGACTGAGGCCTTAAGCCTTAACCATCATGCCGCACTGCTTCACTTCCTGCATGCTGTTTCAATCACAGACAGAGGTGCCTATATACCCACCAGACAACAGGAACTGCTCAAGGTCAGAGACTAGGTTGATTTTGTTTCCGTGTGAATAAGAATTTGCTGAATTGGATCTCACTGAGACCTTTAAGGATGGAGCTGACATGGGGTGATGCCCACAAGGAGTGATGGTAGATTAGTGACGAGATTAGCAGGTAGGGAGTGGTGATTGTGGGCAAGGGGCACGTTTGGGGATTTATGGAAAGAGGGGCTTGATGAGTGAAGCAGTGGAAGGACACTGCCTGGGAATTTGAGCCTCAGGCCCTATTGCTATGGTCCTCTGGCTTTATTTGGGGGGTTGGGCAAGGTAGGAATGCAGTGGGGCTGTGCTGGTGATGAAGGGGTTACCTTGCAAGCATCCAAAGCCTTCATTGATCCTCTGGATGAAGAGGTGAGAAACTTAGGGCTATATCCCTGGGAGAAAAAAGAGCCTGATTTAAATCCAGGTACAGAGAATTAGTTTCTTAGTTTTGGCAAATGTCCTGTGGCAATGTGAAATGTTAACAATGTGGCAATCGAGGGGAGGGTATTCAGGAACTCTCTGTACTATCTTTGTAACTTTTCTGTAAATTTAAAGTGATCCCAAGATAAAAAGTTGATTAAAAACAGAAAAACAAGTTATAGCTGAGCCCAGATCTGGGATCCCAGAAGAACACAGTCTCTGAACAGAGAAAGGGAGACTTCCCTTGTCCTTGGACAAGCTACTTTGCTGCTGCTGAACTTGTTTGTTCATCTGTGTAACGGAGGAACATCCTTTGGCAGTGAACCTGCTGGGAAGATGGTGATCATGAAATGAGCAAAGGGATAGGAAATAGGTCAGCATCCCAGCAGAGCAGTGAGATTCAGGACCCGCAGGGAAGCAATCCCAAGCCCTGGGCAGAGGCAATGGTGGGGCTGGGTTCAGCTCATTCCAATACAGTACTGAGGCTGGCTAATTCAAGACTCCTGCCCTGGGAGATAAGGCAGGAGTCCGCTTGATGGAGCAGGGGCAGGCAGAGACTAACACTTCCTCAGAGATGATGTCCCAAAGCCCTGGGCCCTGGTTGGCTTGTCTCTGGCTCCTCGTGTCCTCCTGGATCTCCTGGGAGAGATGGAGGTTCAGAGGAGGTTGAGGAGGCCAGAGCCTAGCAAGAGTAGTAGCCCAGGTCCTGGCCCCAGAGGACAGGTCCTCCCTCTCCCATCCACAGAGCTAGGCAGGCAGGTGGAAGCTCATGGTCTGAGGGACGAAGTGGCAAACTTGGGCTGGGGCAATGAGAGGAGCGGGGTCCTGGCAGGTAGGGGCTGAGCATTCTTGTTTGCCTGGGCCCTCCTTTGCATTAATTACCTGCGAGGTGGTTTGTGTGCTGCTCTCCCCTTGTGCTATTTTAATTAAGAGAGATCTCCTCCGAGCAAACCAGCTGCTGTGCAAATTGTCAAACTGTCAGCATGCAGAGGATGGGTGCCATGGGGACATGAAGTGTGGGCATTATACCGATGGGGTCCCCACTCCTTGGGTCCTTTGAACCCCCACTAAACCCACCGCAGTAATAATAAGGGGCAGAAGTATGTCAACATCAGGAACTTGGCTTTGGGTTCAGATAGACGTAGGTTTCCACTTCAATTGGCTGTGATGATTAGGGCAGATCACTTAACCTTCCTGAATCCTATTTTCCTCATCTGAAAAATGGGAATGATAATACTTATCTTGTCACAAGGGTTGTGGTAGATAATATGTATTACATGCTTCCCTTTGTGCCTGTAGTGCCCAATAAATGTGGCTTGCTAAGTGTATTTTTCTCGTTAGTATAGAGTTTCCTACAGGCCCTTCATAAGTTCATAGTGACCAGAGAGAAAGTTTTAATTAAAACATACATGGGAGAAATCCCATAGCTCTTGTTATTGATTTTCTACTTCTCTATGTACCGTCCCTCTATGTTCAGAGAAGCCTTGTTTTCCTAGTAGCTTTGCCTCCTCTCAAATCATTAGGACCTTATAATCCCCTTCTTCCGGTTTTCTCCCTTCCCTAGCAGGTCCGTGAGTGGACTGAGCATTCTCCTTGAGGCTCTTTTTTTTTTTTTTTTAAGATTTTATTTATTTATTTTTTAGAGAGAGGGGAAGGGAGGGAGAGAGGGAGAGAAACATCAATGTGTGGCTGCTCCTTGTGCACCACCCACCAGGGACCTGGCCCGCAACCCGGACATGTGCCCCGACTGGGAATCAAACTTGGGACCCCTTAGTTTGCAGGCTGGCACTCAATCCACTGATTCACATCAGCCAGGGCTCCTTGAGGCTCCTAAATTTTACACGCAACTACCCTCATCGAATAACTGGACAAGTAAATAGATGGATGTAGGCGGGGGTCTTTAAGGAGGATCCATCTGTTCCAGATGGAACTGCAGAGGTAGGTGGGAATAGGAGGAGGAAAACACATTAGGGAGAGCGCCATAGCCACACCTGGCACAGTTAGGTGCTGGCGTGTATGAGGGTGGACTCAGGTATGAACTACATGTCGGAAAGCGCAATGCCTTGTGCAGAGTCATGCGCAAGTCCAGAGAAGCGGAGGGGAGTCCTAAGCCATCTCAGCCACTGGGCAAGGACTCTGTGTGTACTCCCACCCCCACCCTGGGCCCTGTGGAAGGAAGGCATCAAGTGGTCAGATCACATCACATTAGGCCCTGGCCTGGCCTGGCTTGTGGCATCTTTCAGCTCGCCCTGGTGTAGGTTGACACAGAAGCCCTCTGGATGTTGCCTGATGCCTCATTAATGGCCCTGCCAAGCTCATTAAGTTGATCTTTCTCTTCTCCTTAGTGTCCCAGCTCTGAGCTGTCGCCTCAGTCACTTCCAGCCTGGGGCCGGGTTAACCCTCGGTGGCTCCAGCATGGAGGATACTGCAGAGGTTGGGATGCAGTTGGTCCCGTGACACAGATTCAGAAAGACTGACCAGTGCTCTCTTAGGGCATAGATTAGTTTGCTAGGGCTACTGTTACAAAGTACCACAAGCTTCAACAACAGAATATTCTCTCACAGTTCTGGAGGTTAGAAGTCCAAGATCAAGGCGTCAGCAGGCTCCTTCCAAGAGCTGCGAGGGAGAATCTGTTCCAGGCCCCCCCGCCCCAGCTCCTGGTGGGTTGCTGGCAGTCTGGCGTTCCTTGGCCTGTGGAAGCATATCCTCCATCTCTGCCTTCATCCTCACATGGTGTTCTCTCTGTGTGCGGCTGTGTCCAGATTTCCCCTTTTCATAAGGAATTATCGGATTAGGACCCACCCTAACAACCTCACTCTAATGCAATTACCTCTGTAAAGACCCTACCTCAAGAAAAACCACATGGTGGCTAAGACTCCAACATATTTTTTCTGGACAGAATTTGAACAGAATTCAACCCATAATAGGGGACAATTTTTTGCCTTTCACTACCCCGCCTTCCGAACACCACGTGTCTTTGGGAAATCCCCAAGCCTTTCATCCAGAATGGCATGAACTACACTCAGAAATAACTCTCTAACAGGACATGGTGATAGGCATGTCTAGGGCTGGGGGAAGAGAAGACAGAGGAAGAGGAGGAGGGAGAGAAGCAGGAGGAATGGTGGGAAAAAGTCACATCCTCGTTTATTTTCAGGACAATGCTAATAAGAAAGGAAATCTCTCTAAGGATTGGGGTTGAATCTCTCAGCTGGACCCAAGCCAAAGCCTTGGCCAAGGGATATGATTTAAATTAAAGAGCCTTTCTTCTCACAAAGTGTTGACTGAAAGAAGTCACACATAAAAGAGACTGTGCCATATAATTCCATTTATATGAAAGCGAAGACTAGACAAAACAAATCTCTGGTGACAGAGGTCAGAAGTTGTCACCTTCGGGAGGAACTGGTTGGGAGGGGGCATAGCGAGTCTCTAGGGTACCTTGCTGCAAGCGGGTGACACCACTGAGCTTTATATTTCAGATGATCTCACGTTACTATAAATTATGCTATAGGCAGATAAGTAAATTAACCCATTCCTTGCTTTTCTGCTCATGGGTGATCACCCCAGGCCACTCTGTCAGCTGTTCCCATACTCTTTGTGTTCACAAATGCTCACAAATGTGAAATGATACAAACATCCAGCATTGTGTCCAGCGCACAATAGGTACTCACAAAAGGGTAGTTCACACCGTGCTCCCGTGCACTTCGTGACCTGGGGATACAGCAGGGGCGGTGTCTAGAGAAGCTCTGGCCTCCCTCCTTGCCTCCCAGCCATGGAGTGTGGCTCTAGGCCCTGGAGTGGAAGGCACTCAAGCCTTGGCGATAGACTAGTGAAAAATCATGTCCCCTATCCCCAGGAACAGAACACAGCCCAGCAGAAACTCCAAATCATAATTAAAAGATGCCCTGTAACTCTCTCGGCAGCATAAATTTTGAAGATGAAAGTAAATGATTAAAATAATTAAACACTTCAAGCTGACAAGCTGGAGCAGAATCTTGCCAGCGGACGTTTGTCAGTAATTAGCTAATTAATCCTGGCGCAGATTATAAGCCATAACAAACCAGTCAGGCTGAACAGAGCCGGCTGCTCAGAATTAGATTTTTAAAAAAGAGGGGAAGGGTGGGGGGTGATGAGGATTGGATGGATAAGCAGGAAGGAGGAAAAATAAAAAGACACATTTGTGGCCACCTGTCCTTGCCCAAGCTGGTAGTGTGGGCTCAGCCTCAAGGGACCTTTCTGGAGAGTTCTGAGCCTGCATCCAGGCCAGACTGAGCCTGTGCTGGGACGTCAAGCAGAACGGATACTGGGAAGGAGGAGAGGGAGTGCTCTGGCCCCCAAACCAGAAGGAACAGTGGGAAGAAGTCCAGGTAGGAGGTGATGTCCACCTCAGGTGGGTACAGCATTATTCCACTCATTATTTTAGTCAGCAAGGGACCTCGACAGGGACAAGGATTCCTTTCCTGTGGGAAAAAAATGACAAGATCCAAGCAGGGGATCAGGGCCCAGCCAAGCAATCTGGGATCAGGGTAAGCTGTAGGCTAAAAATATAATGTGCGCCACAAATGTAATTAAATGAAATAAAGAGAAACAGATGGAATTAATTTTAATAACGTATTTTATTTAACCCGATATAGCCCAAGGCTATTGTTTCAGCATATATTAATAAAAATCATTTTTAAGGCGATATTTTACTTTTTGGGGGGGCATTACATCTTTAAATTCTGTCATATATTTTATACTTGCAGCTCACCGCCATTCAGACTAGTCATATTTCAAGTGCTGAATAAGCCGCACGTGGCCAGGGCTCCCATGTTGGATGACAGCTGTATACATATAAAGAAGTTGGGAAGTGGGATCTCAAGCCCTGGGACAGTCTGCTGCAGGATGGAGGCAGACCAGAGGGACATGACCTCCTCATTGTCTGTCTTTCTCTCCTTGGCTCTTCCCCCAGCTGCTCCTGCTGGCTATTTCCAGTCACATCAGTCTCAGCATCAAGGGTCTCCAGGATGAAGGGTCTGGAAAGTACACAGAGGAGAACACAGAGGGGCTGGTTTTTGGCCCTGGTGCACACACGGGACAGGGCAATGCTACTGCTGCACGCAGAATGGTGCCCTGTGGTCCTGGGTTGCCCGTGTGTCTACGCACCACGTGTTTCAGAGGCGCTCCAGCACGGGGCACAGGCCTTCAGAGAGCTCCCTGCAGCTGCAGCCATTGGGTAAAGCTCAGATTCTGTCATACTGATCACCTCAGCCAGGGACAAGAGATGGCACATTTCTCTCTAGCAGAATGTTCTGTTAAGGCCGTCAGATGGAATCTGTCCCTTGGATAACAATCGGGATCTTTATTCCCCAATATTTTTATTGTGGTAAAATACACGTGACATGAAATTTACCATCTTAACCTTTTTAAAACGTACAGTTCAGTGGGATTAAGCACATTCCCATTGTTGCACAACCATCACCGCCCTCCACCTTCAGAACTTTTTCACCTTGCCAAACTGAAACTGTACTCATTAGGTAATGGCTCTCCATTTCCCCTGCCCCTGGCAACTGCCATTCTACCTTCTGTTTCTAGGGATTTGACTAATCTCGGTGTTTTATATACATAAAATCATACAGATATTATCTTCTTGTGACTGGCTGATTTTACTTAGCATAATGTCCTTAATTCATTCATGTTGTAACATGTCAGAATTTCCTTCCTTTTTAAGGTTGAATAATGTTCCATTGTACCACATTCTGCTTATCCATTCATTGTTGGTGGACACCTGAGTTGTCTTCATGGTTTAACTGTTTTGAGTAATAGCTAATCAGTACCTTTTTGAGGCAGTGATCTACTGCTTCCAGTCTGAGACCAGTCCATTCTCCACCACCACCTTGGCTGAAGCTCTGTGTAGATATGAAGTGAATCTCTCAGAACCCGGATCAAAGCCATGGTAAGAGTAAGGGAGTAAAAGGACACAGCCTGTGGACCAGAGGCTGTCCACAGACCTGTGGGTGCGGCCATACCACTGCCCCCACTGCCTGGAGAGGAGGTCTGGAGAAAGGAGGCAAGAGGGACGGTCAGAATGGAGGGCAACAGAAGCCACTTTAACTCCTAAACTTACCACCAAAGAAACACAACACTCTTTCTCCTGTTCCCCAAACCTCATCATTGTTTAGGCAAATACATGCCTCCTGCCCGTAGGAAGAAGGAAGAAAGCTCACTTGTACACTGAAAGATCCGCATTTGACCATGTGTCTTAGCCAAGCTCTGAGCCTGCAAGAGAATAAAGCAGCATTGCTTATGGTCAAGGGGTGTATGCCCAGAGACCCTGTGGTGGCTCAGAGCTCAGGAGCACCCCAAGTAGCTCAGTTGATCAGGGAGGGTTACAAGGAGGAGATGAGCTTGAGCTGTACCTGGGAGATGGGTAAAAATCAGAGAGCAGAGAGGAGGAAGGTGGGCACTTTGACAAGGGAATGTAACACAGACCCTCTCATTTGCACAGTTCTTTAGAGCTGCTGAAGTATGTTCATGTATGTAATCTCATTTCACCCTCATTGGGCTGTAGGGCCCCAGAGGTACTATCTCATTGGAGAGGCAGTATAGCATAGTACTTAAGAGTGAAGTCTTTGGATTTCTGGTTCAATGTGGCAGATGGAATGCATGAATTTATATCTCCTCTCTCAACAAACCTCACTAAAATAAAAGTAAAGGAATATAAAAGAGGCAATAGTGGACCACAGATGTCAGCACATTTTTAGAGCACGTCAAGTGAATGAAGGAGCTGGCAGGGCTGGGATAGCTGCCTACCAAGTGCTACAGCAAAGGATGCCAAAGAGGAGCCAGCCAAGTGGAGACCCAGGGCCAAGGAAAGAACAGATACTGGAGGCAGCAGTTACTGCAGAAGGTGGGAGTGAGGCATAGGGCAAAGAACAAGGTTAACACTCTGCATGAGAAGCAGGTCCCTTCCCTATCACACACAGACGGCTGGCTACATCTTCATTACCCTGGCAGGGACTGGGGGTTTCTTTCATTCCTTTGAGAAAGTGAACCAGAAGGTCTCCAGCCAGGAATACGGGGCCCAGTGGAAGTCAGGGTGGAATGCATAACGACAGGAGGGGCGTTAGGAGAGAGTCTGAACAGGAGATTCTAGGACCCGTGAGACATGGTTTGTGGAATGAATACCCACCCCCTGAAGAGAAGACTGGTGGGTTCTTCACTGGAGCAACTGAGCAGAGAAAATATTTTTAGATATTGAAAGAACTATCAGATGAACTGGAGAGGACAGATTCACAGAAATAATAGAGTAAAATTAAGTCCCCAAAGGTGTGATGAATATAATAAATGAAAATAAGCCCATCCCAAATCCTATTAACATAAAGTTTTAGATGGTCAAGGATGCAGGTAAAAAATCTTTTTCCATGCAGTAAGGACGGGATACATGAAAAGGATAACCCAGAATCAAGAATAGCAAAGGACTCTCTATGGCCATACTGAAGCAATACCTTCAAAATTCTAAAATATAAAAAATTTTCTGAGATTTCAAAAATCTTACTTCTCATATATTCTTTCTCAGGAACTTCCTAAAGGATGTGTGCCATCAAAAGGAAGAATTAAACCAAGGAATATAAAGATGTGGGTCTAGGGAAAGGGGATCCATCCCAGAAAAAGTACAAAAGGAATCCCCTGACCAACTGCTGCTCAGAAGGCCCAGAGAGTAAGTACACACTGAACAGGGCAGTGGAAGGCTCCAAGAGGAATGCCTTCAGGAAAAAAATGAATGAATAGATTACCTAATGTGTTTCACCAGTGAAAATGACTCTTCTAAAGGGTTTTGCACTGTGTTAAAGAGTTTGGGAGGAGTTCATGATAAGGATATGAAAAACTAAGAAAATAGGAGAAAGAAAAAAAACAAGGCCATTAACACAAGGGAAAGACAAAAATATGTACAAGAAACTAAATACATGCTCTGACTGGTGTGGCTCAGTGGACTGGGCACTAGCCTGCGAATCAAAGGGTCGCTGGTTCAATTCCCAGTCAGGGCACATGCCTGGGTTGCAGGCCAGGTCCTCAGTTGGGAGTGTGCAAGAGACAACCACACATTGCTATTTCTCCCTCCTTTCCCCGCTCTCTAAAAATACAGAAGTAAATAAAATCTTTAAAAAACAAACTAAATACAATATTAGTTTCAGCAGTGACTGTGTGTGCAAAATCAATAATGGTAAAACCCAAATATCGATTTAATCAAAAATTGTGATACAATAGAAGGATGAAGGGGGGAGAGGTGTGGGGATGGAGTGCCATAGAATATTAAACTATCACCTTTCATAATAGGTTAGAAACTAGCATATAGGCATATTATTCAGAGGTAAATGCCAGCAGACCCAGCTAAAATGATAAGCGGTTGCCATGAGAAGTGAGACTTGGGGATGGGGTACAGACTATCACTTTTTTGTGATAAAATTTACAGCACTAGTTGACTTTTTAAAACCAGGTATGTGTATTAATTTGCTTACAAAAAAGAAATGTAAAATGGAATGTTATTCAGCCTTTTAGAAAGAAGGAAATTCAGACAATGCTGCAACATGAATAAACCTTGAGGACATTATCCCAAGGGAATAAGCCAGGCACAGAACGAACAAATTCTGCTTGTGTAAGTCCACTTTTACGAGGTGCCTGGAGTAGTCAGATTAGAGGCAGAAAGCAAAATGGCGGCTGCCAGGGGCTGGGGGGAGGGGAGAGTGGGGCGTTGTTGTTTAATGGGGCCTGAGTTTTAGTTTTGCAGGGTGAAAAGAGTTCTTGGAATGGACGGTAGTGATGGCTACTAACGATGTAACAAATGGACTTAATACTACTAAGCTGCACACTTAGAAATAAATAGTTTAAAATTGGTAAATATGGTAAATTTTATGTTATATGCATGTCACTAAAATTTAAACTCTTTAAAGTAAAAAAACAAATGCAGCCTATACTTAGATTTCCACAAGATTGAGTGTAGGGTTAGAATGTAGGGATTAAATGTAAACTCCAAGAGGGCAGGGAGTTTTGCTGTCTGCTCACCGTCATATCCCTAGTATAATGGTCACTCAACAAACATAGTGAGCACTCAATAAATGCTATCTATTATTATTCTTTGTACATATCTTCTGGGTGCATTCCTTCATGCTGGGACATCAGCATTGCTTCTCATTGTGTGTGTGCACATGTGCACACCCATGCACACAAGGATGCAGGTAAACCTCAGGGCATATTCCTTCAAGTACTTGCTGAATGAATTAAGAATGACCTTGAAAGTTAAGCATTATCACTCCATTTTTCAGATAAAGAAAGTGAGGCCATATAGCCGCAAGTCTGATCTTTTCCCCTCAGCAGCTGACAGCTGAAGAGTTGTAGAAGCACAGAGCTGAGAACTCACCTAGATTTAATGGGAATAACAAATGGACCTGCTTGCCTGGAAAAGATTTGTGCAGGGGAGGAATGGGTGATGACTCAGAAATGTGCATGCTTGTCGGATGGTGGGAGAGTACCTTCAATGTCAGGTGAAGGGGACTGGAAATTATTCAAAAGCAATGTAGAGCATTGAGAGTCTTCACATGAAACATAGGGAGCTTCACGTGGCAGAGAACACAGTGTACTGGAGTGGGAAGCTGTGGCATTCTCTTAGGAGGCTGCCACAATGAAATGATCATTTTCTAAACTGGCATAATGGAGGCAGTGTCAGCAATACTGAAAAATCAATGACATTTATAGACCTCTAGCCAGACCAGTCAGAAAAAAATGGAAAGAGAAGATACACATTACCAGCATCAATATTGGGAACCAGGGAGGGATTATGACTACAGATCCTGCAAAAAGTAAAAGAATACTAAGGGAATACCATGAACATGTTTACATCAATAAGTTTGATAACTTGGATAAAAATACAATTTCCTTGAGTTACTCGAAAGAGATGGATAGCTTGAATGGCCCTACATTTGATAAAGAAACCACATCTTGTTTTAAGGTAAAGAGGATGCACCTATAATTTCCCATTGCTCATTTCACCAAGTCTTGGCATTCACTGCCACCAAAGGCCCCATCTCACTCATCTGGTTCATCCAAAGAGTAGGTTAGGCTAGTTTAAAGTAGATTCTCATTTCTTCTAGTCAGAAGAATCTTGATCAATCCAGGGTCTTAAAGACAACTAAGATAAGACAGCCAGTGGTGTCTGTCCATGGTGCTGACTCTGTGCCCCTACTCACTGCTTCAGCATGGAGTCAGGGCCACTGAATGCAGCCTCAACCCCACGCACGCACGGGGTACGCTATGGGCTCTGTCCATGGTCCTGACAACAATCCTCCATCACTCCAGCCCTAGGGGTCGCTATCAGAGTTTATAACTCTTAGTCACACTGTCCAGATTGGGGGACTCAAGAAGGTACTCTCCTTTGGCTGTAACATCAGATGGTCTCACAGTGCCCAACTTAAGAGAAAAAACTAACTGAGGAATCCTACCATGAAGACTATGTATAATATGGGTAATGGAAGAGGTCGCAGCCGGACAGGCACAAGAATGTCCAGGGCATCCCTAGATACCATGTGACAATCTTAGGAAAGGAACTCTAAGTTCAGATGGACCTTGGGATCCTGATGAATCTGAACCCGTCTTGTTCCCTTGCTGAAAATGGACATTTCACTCTCCCAAAGGCAATCCAATTCTGGGGTTCAGCTTCCTTGGACGCAGAACTTCTCCAAGTCAGCAAGAGCCTCAGTGGTTCACTTGCACTTGACACTCAAATAATAAAAGAGAAACAGAAGTGGGATCAACCTAGGAGGGCTCCCCAGAGTTTGGGTGCCTCTTGAGGAGAGTGGAGAGTCAATTTCCAACTAACATTTTTAGTTCTTACTGTGTGCCAGGGACTGCAAAAATACTTTTACACACACTTCCTTATTTAATCCAAACAACCCAGTGAGAACGCTATTTTTAATTCCATGTGTATTAATCAGGTTTCTCCAGAGAACAGAACCAATAGGATATATATAGAGAGACATACATAAGAGGAGACTTATTATAGTAATTGGCTCATGTGGGTATGAAGGCTGAGAAGTACCACAACATGCCATCTGCAAGCTAGAGAACCAGGAAACCGGTGGTGTAATTCAGCCTGAGTCTGAAGACCTGAGAACAAGAAGCTTTGATGTCCTAGGGCAGGAGAAAAGTGAATGTCCCAGCTCAAGAAGAGAGAGAGGGAACTCACCCTTCTTCTACCTTTTTGTTCTATTTGGACCCATCAACAAATTGAATGATGCCCACCCACACTGGTGAGGGTGGATCATCTGTACTCATTCTACTGATTCATGTGCTAATCACTTCCTGAAACACCTTCACAGATGCACTCAGATATGTTTTACCAGATATCTGGGTATCCCTTAGCCCTGTCAAGCTGACACATAAAGTTAACCATCACACACACACACACACACACACACACACACACACACACACAAGGAAACTGGAGCCCAGAGGGGCAAATGATTTGCCCAGTGTCATATAGGCAATATGGGGTGGAGCTCTTTTTTTTCTTCATGGCATGCTGTAAGCTCCAAGCTAAACCCTGCACCTACTTAGTGCCTCTTGGAAAGGCCATATTTCCTCTACCACCTGCACCTAGCATGGTTGAATGAGGGTACCCCCCTATACCCTCCTCTCTTGGTCAGGAGCAGCTAGAGGAGTTTTGAGGTCCATTAGGCCTGGAAGTTGGAGGAGGTTTGGAGACTTTAGCTGGTAGGGAGGGGGAGAAAACCTCTGTGGAGGGGGGAAGCTGGTGGGGATGGAGGTGGGAGAAGACTGGCTTCCTGCTGCTCCCAGAATGATTCTCACCTACCAATCGATGGCTGGAGACTCGTGGCAAGTGCTAATCAGCTCCATTGGCACGCGCAGGCTGGGGCTACAATCTATTTTCACATGAAATGGCAGATCGATTCCTCATTCTCTATAGTCCCAAACCAGCCTCATCTTTGAGAGGTGGAGAAGCTGGTTAACTCTGCACCTCCAGCCACCTGCAAGCTTGGGCCTTCTCTATATTCCCCCCAGATGCAATCTTGCTTCTCAAACCATTGCCAGGCAGAGCAGCACAGTGGAACTCTGGGCTGGGTTCCAGTCTCGGATCAGCATCTAACTTTGTGAACCTGGACAAATCACGTCATCTCTTCTAACCTCTGTTTTATCATTTGTGTAATGGGGATAAAAATTTCAGCTGTGCAGGGTCTCTGTGAGGATTCCAGTTATACCTAGTCAATGTAAAGCTGGGAAATGCTGCAGAATATAGGTAACATGAAGCAGAGATGCTCCTCCTAGAAGAATAAGTTCTTTCCCCAAACCTGGTCCTTCCCTTTTATCTCAAACCCTGTCCTTGAGGTCTGACAATTCTGGGAGGGAAGTTCTGTTGACATAGGCCCAGGAGAGATTGTCTTCTCTCTCTAGTTATAGTAAGTAGAAGAAACAATTTGAGTTCTTGTTCTGCTGACATGATCAGACCTTTTGGTGAAGGCCCCTGGGTTCTGAAACCTGAGCTTAGAAGCAGCAGAAGTCAGGCAGGCAGGAGCTGGGCTCAGCCAAGCCAGGTGCAGTGCCTGGGGAAAGGGTGTTTCTAGGGCTCTGGGTAAATTTCTGGGCTTATTTCTTATTCTTAAAAATGAAATTTTACCCACGTTGACAGATACTTGTACTCATCAGTTTTGTTTAATTTCAGGAAAGAGGACCATGTTCTAGAGATGCCCTTCCTATTCTTCCAAAGGATATCCTCTTCCAAAAGGAGGAGTCCTCTGTATCCCTCAGTCCTACCCCTGGTCACAGATGATTAGGCAGGGGCAGGGAACACTTGTCTTAAGCTGGCCCAGTCAGATATTTTCTAACTTCATGTGCACTGGGGCAGCAATGATAGTGCATGAATAGTGTATGTGGAACAGAGGAAGCCAGTGTGGTGAGAGAATAATGGAGCAGTCATGCAGAAAAACGTAGAGGGAAAAAACATGGGGCCCTGAGAGACAGCAATGGGGGACTTGCTGCCCGATGATTTTCCAGTTCCTGAACATATTGACTGTACTTATTGAGTGGGCTTCAGTGAGTTTCTCCTGTATCCTTCCAGTATAATAACCCTTTATTAAGGTGGCTTGGGTGCATTTCCGGTCCTTGCTGCCAAATAGCCATCTCCCTAGAACAGACCTCAAGTACACAGCTGCTACTTTAACATTTTTTAAAAGCAAAACACCTAGTGTTAGTATTGACATGTTAAGTGGGACAATTACCAAACACTGAATTAGAAGCTGTTCGGTGATGGGACAGACCTTTCAAAGTGTTTCTGAATTAGTATCTGCATACTGCACATACCCTTGAGGTAGAATAACACTCATTCATTCATTCAAAAAAACATTCAGTAAATATCAAGTAATGCTATGCCCCAGGTACCATACTCTGTACAAGGATCCAAAAGAGCAATACAAACAAAGTCTCAGCTTATATGAGGTTTGCATTCTACTGGGCTAACTTCTTCTCATATATAAAATGGACATAATAATAGTATTAAATAATTAAAATACATTTGATTTAAACACATAAATAAGACTCGATATCTTAGGAGATGTTATATACTCTCTTTACCTATTAATTAAGGTTTAATTACTCCATCATTCTTATGAGGCAGACTATTATCATTTCTGTTTTACAGATTAGAAAATTGAGGCACAATGAAATTAAGTAACCTGCCCAAGGTTACACAGTTGTTAAGGGTAGAGCTGAAATTTGAACCCAGTCTGCCTGGTGCCAAGAATATCATCCTAAATCAAGTGTGAATCTGCCTCAGTTGCACGGTCTCATTGGGGTCCATTTCCCCAGGTGAGGGCCACATCTCAATAGTCAGTAAGAATAAAAATGCCTTGTCCTGGCTGGGGGGCTCAGTTGATTGGAGCATCATCCAACACACCAAAAGGTGCAGATTCAATTCCTGGTCAGGATACATACCTAGGTTGTGGGTTCAGTTCCTGGAAGGGATGCGTATAGGAGGCAACTGATGGGTGTTTTTCACATTGATGTTTCTCTCTCTCTGTTTCTGCTTTTCCTTCTTCTTCTTCTCCTCCTTCTTTTCTCTCTGAAATCAATGAACATGGCTTTGGATGGGGATTAAAAAAAGAATAAAAAGCTTCAGCAGCCACTTCTGGAGCTAGAGCAGTGCACAGAACTTGGTACCCAGGGTACTGGAAAGGAGCCCTGGCCACTGCCTGTCCCACCTTGGGTTCTGCACAGCCTCTGAACACCCCAGGCCTGCCACCCTGCTGAACTCTCCAGGGAGATTCCTGACAGGTCACTTATGTGGATAGCTGCTTGGCAAATAGCTCAAACAGAGGGCCACCCAGCCCAGGGACTGCATCTCTTGACTACTCTCTCAGTTCTTTCTTTTCCAGAGCATTCATAGTCAGCGACTCTGGTACAAGAGTTTCCTGACATCCATGCCCTCCTCTCAGCCCCTGTCCTGACTGCACCATTTCCCACTGGATGATGCTAACAGGCCCCTCTCTCCCTTTAGTTCCCCTGCCTCACAATGGCTGCAACAACGTTGCTAAAACACGTTCCTGACTAGTCATGCTCTTGCTTTAAAAGCCATGGCTCCCTTTAAAATGTTACCATTAGGGGAAATTGTATGAAGGATATCTTGGAACTCTTAGCACTACTTTGCAATTTTTCTGTAAACCTAAAATTATTTCAAAATCAAAAGTTTCTTGTAAAAAAGTAAGGGACCCCACTTCTTTACCCTGATACCCTAGATACCCTGGCAAACTCCTGCTCCCTGCTGCCTTCCCTCCATTCCTCGAGGATGCCATTGTGTTGGAAACCTCAATACCATCCCTTTGTGTGGAGTGCTCTTCTTCACAGCGTTACCTTTCCATCTTGTCAGCCTGATGAGTTCTTAGCCAGTTGTTTTTATTTATCAAACATTTAGGTGGCACTATGTGTTGCTGTGTGTGTAGTGCTAGTGCTATATTCTAAGCATTTTACAAATAATAATGCATATAACCTTTACAACAACTCCATAAGGGAAGAACTATTAACCCATTTTATAGTTGGGGGAACTGAGGCACCAAGAAGTTGAGTAACATGACCAAAACCACACAGAGCTGATATTCAAAACCAGGCACTCTGGAACCAGACTCTGTGCTCTTAGCCAGTACATACTGCTGCCTTTTCAGGTTTCAGAATTCAGCTAAGATGTGTCACCTCCTCTGGAAGCCTTCCTTGATGTCTTTCCAACATAGTTACCCTTTTCCTCACTCTCACACCCCATAGCTTTTTATTCATTCATTCATTCATTCATTCATTCATTCATTCATTCATTCATTCAATATTCATGAAAACATATTCATTGAGCACTCAGTATAGCCCATCGTTTTATAGGCACAGGGAATCTATCCATCTACGACAGTCTGTAGAATCTTCCTTTAGAATTATTTGCTGATCTCTCTCTCTCTGCCTGTGGACTACTCCTTGAAGGCATTCAACTTTGTAACTCCTTTAGAATTTTGCACAGAACCTGGCATGCACTTTTTCCTCAGTAATTGTGTTTTGCAGAATTAAATAAATAGTTATCAAGAATGGCGATGACAGTAATGATAAAGTAACCATTCAGATGAATCCCATGTGCAACTGAGACAGTGTGGGCCAGGGGCCAGGCACATAGCCACAGTTGAGCCCCAGGCCAGGAGGCTCCTGGAGAGATAACAAGTATTTTCTGTATGTAGACCAAGCCGTTGTTGTCGCTGTGATTATTTCTGCCATTAGTGTTGGTGTTATGCTACAGTGTGGCAGGTGCCAGCAGAAAGCTGGCCCGCCACACTTCCTCACGGCAGGAAGAGCATCAGGGAGGCAAATGCTTTTAGAGGATGAGCAGCAAGGAGGGCCAGGCTCAGGATGGGCTTTCAGCCTGGAGTCTCAGCAGTCCAACATCAGTTCTGGTGGTTGGGTCAGGACACACTGGCATCTCACTTCTGTCTCCAGGTGGATCAGAAAGTGGGGTTATAGTGGAGGGAGTGCTGTGGAGCAGCAACCACCAGATCAAAGGGCCCTAGTCAAGTGGACTTATCAGCTTTTTAAAAAAATTAAACCCTGAATGGGTAATGGGGTCATTAGGGGTGGGATTCAGGTGAAAGTTGGATTTGGGGTGAGAATGGGAGGAGGACTGATAAGGCAGGCTTAACATGGTCCTGAATTCCTTTCTAGTCCCAATGGTTGGAAGGAGGTGCACCAGGCTTCCTGGTTCTGTGCAATCTCCTTGAGAACCAGAAGTCAGATGGCACAAATGATATTTCTGATGTTTGTGTGGAACCCTCCTAAGTCCTCCATGACTTTTCCTAAAGGACCCCAGAATCACCATCTTAAATGATCACAGGTTTCTTGGGCCATGCAATTCTCTAAAAGTCATAGGGTCCATTCCCCTGTCTCTGGGAAAGAGGTTAAGACAATTATAGATGGTAAATAGCAATTGTTTGCCAGGGATGTGCTTGGTGCAGTCAGTTTCAGATGGCACAAGGTAGCAACAGATCTCTGATCATGGACCACTTCAGTTCTGCTGGGGCTGAGTCAGCTGCTGTGGGACCTATGGGCAGAGTTGTGTTTCTGGCCATCAGCAGATGTGACAGCTCTGGGTCCTGGGGGTAAGACAAGGAGCAGGAAGGTGTCATTGTCTGACAGTCTCTGGGATGCTAGAACCTGCTGCTGAAAGCACCAGCCAGCCTTGGTGTTTGTGTTTTAGGCCAACTATACATCCCAGGGATGATGGGGGTGGGAGAATGGGAGATTTTCCAGGGGGAAGTTTTCCTTTCCAGTTGGAGAAACTAAAGGCTGGAGTGCAAGACCCAGCCACAGAGTTTGCCCAATTTCTAAGTTCCGGTTTCAATTTAACCTCTTCCCCAAGACTGGCTCCTTTCTCAAGACTTCTAACTAAAAGCCAAACTTCTTTTTCCTAGGTCAGTAGTGAGGAAGCAAGAGAGAAAAATTGAAATTTGAGAAGGTTGTTACATGTTCTGGCTCTTTTTCTTCTGTTTCTATCACCTCAGGTACCTTGGGGCAGGAAGGATATTGCCTTTCAGGGGTTTTCATTAGAAATTAGCACAGTTTACCCATTGTACTTTAATCTCATCCATCCCTCGCCTTCTTTCCTGCCCTGCCTCTCCATTTGAGTTTTGATGGGTGGGCTGCCTTCCTCCTTCTACATTTTGGTTTGGTACCTGGTGTTCCGGCTGGCCTAATTCCCCTCTGGCTCAACCTCTCCTGTACTGAACTTCCTTCTGGTACAGCCCTGGTACATCTACCTTCCACAGTGGTGGGTGGCTCTGATGGACAGTTCTAACTGGGCATTGATTGGCCCTTTGTACAACTACTGGACCATTAGGAATAATAAAACAATAATATCATTTATTAAATGCACACTGTGTGATCTTGCATGGAGACTAGCTTTAGACTGATCCATGGGAAAACTCTAGAAGACAAACTATCCCATTTTAAGTTAAGGGAATTGACCTTTTACCCTGTGTCAATCAGTCATTGGCTGGGGCTGGGTATAGGTACATAGCCTCCCAGGCAAGGATGCCTCCCATGTGGTTGAGAGACATTCTTTGATGAAAGAAACAATTGTGTTATTGACCAATATTTATAGCAGCTGGGGGATAGCAGCTATTACAGGTATGTATGTAAAAGGGATATGGGCATCAACTGTATCCAATGCATTAACCTTCTTGAATATTTAGGGGTGCGCCTCTGATCTCCAGTTTAACACTGTCTCAACCCTACTTTCTAAGCTCACAGGGTCTTGTGAGTGTGGGCTGCACTGATGCTTCCATATCAAGCTTGAGCTTGGGAGTCTTGGCAAGGCTGGTAGCCTCCCATATTATGGCTGTGTTCCTTAGATACACTACAATCATTCTTCTTTAAGATTCTTTCAAACTCCCCAGGGTTCATGAAGGATTAGGATACGGTTCCTTACACTCACAAAACCAACCAAGAGAAATACTCTGCAAGTCCCTTTGGTAAATAAGGAAACTGGGACTTCGTGAATTTTATACCAAGATGGAAAAGGTAGAGCTGGAACCAGAGCGAGGTGTTGATTTGCAGGACTCTTACTACATTAGGGGTCAGCAAACTATAGCCTATGGTCCAAATCCATCTCTCCCCTTCTCCCTCACCTGCTGTTCTATAAGAACATAGCAATGACCACTCATTTAGGTATTGGATATGGTTGCTTTTTCACTACAATGGCATCATTGAGTAGTTGTGACAAATGCTGGATGGCCTGGAAAGCCCAAAACATGGCCTTTTACAGAAAAAGTTGGCTGTATCATGCTGTTACTGGACTCCCCACAGATATTTTTTTTTAATTCTAAGACTAAATTATTTTAAGACTTTAAGTGGAAAAGGCATTCTCCCTAACTCTTAGTGAGACAGCACAAGTTGCGTCTTGAAAACCCATTTTCTTCTTTATTAACAAGAAGTTAAGATAATCTCTGGTGTGACTTACCTAGAGGGGATTAAAAAAAAAAAAGTCCTAAAGAAGAAGAGAGAAGAACCAGCTTAAAAGATCCTCAGGTCCTTTTAAAAAATTGTGGATCTTCCAATTCAGAATTCTGCAGCCTTTGCAAATGAATGAATGAATATTGATAAGTATGAAGGGGAAAAGATCTGGAAGGATCCAGACATCTGGTGGTTAGTTAGCTTTGGTGGAAGGAGATATTTAACTCTTCACTTCTGTGTTATTCGTGTGGGTGTGTGTATAGTATAAATATATACTATTTGCAATTAAAAAACATACACACAATGGCAGAGAAAGAAGAAGGGGGAGAGAGAGAAAGAGAATGAGAGGCTCGAGAGACTTCTTTCCCAGTGGTGTTTAAGAAAAGGATTTCTAAGATGATGGATGCATCTGTGTTCATTGTGGGATGGTTGACTTAATGACCTCCTTGCCCCTGGCATCCATCCTGTGATAGATGGGCTGTCCCAAACTCCTCAGGGTCTATGTTCCTTCATGGGCAGAGAGCTGGAAGAAACATTCGGAATAGAGTAAGGACTGCACATTTCTGCAGCAGCAAATGAATTGCATAGTTGCATTTGAGATATAATTGCCACTGTGTTGGAAGCTTGTAGGGCTAGTATGAAGATTGTACTAAATTGTGGATGTCAGAAACTAATCATGGAATATTGCAGCTTTTTTCAGAATGGCTGTCAGGTATAAAGAGATGTCTGTGTGTCTTCTTATTTTAAAAAATGAGTAGTTCATGAGCACTGTAAAGCATTCAAACAATACACATGTATACAAGATAAAAAGTTAAAGCCCCCCCTTTTAATGTCTTACCAGACATAACAAGTGCATTAATTTGAGGTTGGAACATCTGTAAATATATCTTTTCCATTCATAATCATATATACTTGGGGTTTTAAAAATGGCATCATGCTACACATAGGAATGCATTTTCATTTTCACTTAATATATCTGGACCACATGGAATATATAGGTATGTTTAGATTGATTTTATTCTTTTTAATAGCTGCATAATATTCCACTGCACGAGTGTGCAAAGTTTATATAACAATTTCTTCAGCCCTGGCTGGTATGGCTTAGTGGATTGAGTGAGTGCTGGCATGTGAACCAAAGGGTCACTGGTTTGATTCCCAGTCAGGGCACATGCCTGGGTTGTGGGCCAGGTCCCCAGTAGGGGGTGTGAGAGAGACAACCACCCATCAATGTTTCTCTCCTTCTCTGTCTCCATCTCTTCCCCTCTAAAAATAAATAAATACAATTGTTAAAACAGCAATTTCTTCACTTGGCATTTCAGTTTGCCCCTACCCCCCATTTTTTTGCTGTTGATGTACTGCCATGAATATCTCTGCATATAAATATTTGGGTATTTCTGCATACATTTGTTTAGGGCATATATAAAAAGTTATATACATTTATATTTTAACAGATATCCAATTGTCCTCTATAAAGAGTCTTTATAATCTTACCAATAATTTATAATTTCTCAGTGTTTCTTATTTCTCATATTTCTATTTACCATTGAGGTTGCAGATCTTTTCATGTTTCTTGGCTACTTGTGTTGCTTCTTTTGTGCATTGCTATGTAAAAATTGTGTTATCTTTCCTCCATTGATTTGTAAGAATACCTTTCGTTACAGATACTATTTTATATATTGAAACACCTTCTCAATTTATACCTATGTTTGAATATTATAATCCTTTCACCCTATCTTTTCCTATGTTTCTGGTTCCCTGTCATGCTTAGAAACCCATAGCCTTCCCAAAGATTATCAAATTATACTTTCTCCTCCGTTGTTTTTATGGTTTTGGCCTTCATGCTTATGTCTTTAACTCAATCATATTTTATTTTTGTGAAACAATTTAATAAGTCTCCCGTCAAGTTTATTTTCTCCAATCTGTAGGGAAGAGGTTTGGGGGGACGGTATTTGACCAGGCAACAGCCATTTTGGCATTCACACGGGCTCGGCACTTTACATATAGCACGTGATTTCATCTTCAAGAGAGTTTTAAGCTCTGGGTTCATAGATAAAGAAACTGGGCATTGCCCTGGCTGGCGTGGTTCAGCGGACTGAGTGCCAGCCTGAGAGCCAAGGGGTCGCGAGCCAGGTCCCCAGTGGAGGGCGCGTGAAAGGCAACCTCACATTGATGTTTTTCTCCCTCTTCCTCCCTTCCCCTCTCTAAAAGCAAATAAATAAAATGTCTGTTTGTGTTTTCAAAGAAAGAAACTGGGCATCCCATAGCAAGCCACTCCTTTCACGTACCGCACGGCAACGTCCCCGACCGAGCTTGCCAGGATGCGAACGCAGAGTTTAATAGCCCGATCCCACGCCCACTTCCCAACGTCTCGCGACAGTTTACGTCATCCGAGAGCGCCGGGGCCGGGATAGTCGCGCGGCCTGCGTAGAGCGAAACTGCAGTCGGTGGTGCTGTCTCACTGGTCGGGTAGTGAAGCCGGGGAGTTCCGCGCCCTGTCGAGCCTGCAGCCGCCGGCCCCCCGCCAGCATGGAGTACCTCATCGGCATCCAGGGCCCCGACTTTGTCCTGGTGGCCTCCGACCGGGTGGCTGCTACCAGTATTGTCCAGATGAAGGACGGTGAGGAAGCTGGGGTGGCCCTTTCGGGCCTGGGTGTAGGGACAGCCGGGAGAAAGTTCGTGGGGACTTGGGTGAATACCTGGGAGGCCCGGGAGGTGGAATCCAGCCTGCCCTGATCTGCACTTGCTTACTTTTTAGAATTAGGAGACAGGCAGACAAGCTTGGGGCCTTAATGTTCGCTCCTCCGGGCCTCCCAGGTCAGTGCTCTGCCCTGGCCTTGGCTAAAGGCCTTCTAGGCGAGAGTTGCCGAAGGGATTTCAGTTTTTAAGTGTTCAAGCACCTGCCAAGCACCATGCTCCCCAGACCCAGAATCCCTGATGAATTTCCTGATGTCGCTCGCTACTAATGAGGTTAGTTTGCTGGCAGCATAAGGTGGGATCCTGGGGAGAGTGAGACTGTGGAACTAGAGAGTTGGCGTTTCCCTTCCGCTCCTTTGTCTCAGCTCTGATCCCCCGTTTCCAGTTCTCCAGGGCCCTGGCTGTCGCGGTTTTCTTATGTTTAGGTAGTTGGAGGAGTTTAGAGGCTAGAGCCGTGTCACTTAATTTGCTTTATGACTTTGTATAAGTTATTTCACGGTGCCCCGATTTCCTTATCTGTTACATCTGGGAGCATTTGAGATCTTGCTTCCTGGCAATTGTGGTCAGTCTGGCTCAAATAAACTCATAAAAATTCTCTAAAAAAAAAATCTGTTATATCCCAAGCTTATTGCGAGGATTGAGTTAAAAAGTTTTGTGCAAATGCTTAGCACAGTTAGAAATACTTAAGTAATAATACCAAGCACTTATGTATCATGTGTCATTTTAAGCAGGTTACATTAATCCATTTAACCTTTTTAAAAAATTGTTTACTTACAGTTGTCCCAATTCTCCACCTGCCCTTGCTCTGAGATAAGCACTATTATATTGTCACTTTACAAATGTTAGTTTTGAGGTGTAGAGGTTCAAAAACTTGCCTAAGACCACAAGGGGCAGAACCCAGTTGAACTTGTGCTGTTTGACTCCGTATCTTTTGCCCATAACTACTATATATACTGGCCCCCTGCAGTCATGATTGACCATAGGCATGTTAGTTACTGTTGAAAAGTATTATGCTTTGGCTCAGGTGATTTAATGTTCACTTGACAAATAGATTTTGGGCACCTATGTGCCCTTTACAGTACTAAAGGGATGCAAAGAGGAATGTGGCCCACATCTTAAAAGAAGTTGCAGTTTAGCTCTGGCTGGTGTGGCTCAGTGGATTGAGTGCCAGACTGCCAGTAGAAAGGTTTCTGGTTCGATTCCTAGTCAGGGCACATGCCTGGGTTGCTGGCTAGGTCAGGTCAGGTCCCCAGTAGGGGGCCCACGAGAGGCAACCACACAATGTTTCTCTCCCTCTCTCCCTCCCTTCCCCTCTGTAAAAATAAATAAATAAAATCTTTAAAAAAAAAAAAAAAGAAGTTACAGTTTAACAAAGGACTCAGATATGTGTGCAGATAATTATAGCACAAGACAGGTATGCTACATAAGAAAAGTACAGTCAGACTTCTGAGGTACTGCAGAGATAGAAGAGATTGTTTTTAGGTAATCCAGAGGGAGAAGAGATTCTTTCTGGTTGTAGAGATTAGGGAGAACTTTGAGGGCAGATAAAAGTTTCTCTTGGGTTTAAAGAAAGAAAAATGATTAAATCTGGGGTCTCCTGTAGTATGTGAACAAAGGGAAAGAAGTGTCCACCGCTGCTTTTGTAAGTGACAGGCATCTGGCTGTCAGGCTGTCATCACTTGGGGATACGGAGAGAACTCTGAGGGGCTCTGCTTGATTTTTATTCCCTCTGAAAAAGAGGGAGAGACCTGAAAGTGGTTTGTTAAACATCTATGGTATGAGTTTTTCCTCAAGTCAAATTGCTCTGTGAAATTGCATAATTAGTTTGAAGTTCTGTTTGTAAACCATGCTTCCCAAAGGAGTAAATTTGTTTTGAGAGTAAATCTGTTCATTATTTTGACTACTAAGACCTTTGGTATGCAAGTGATTTAGCATGAAATTGAGCCTAAGGAGAGCAGTAACCAAGTCGGCACCTTTAGAGGTCAAACTGCATCAGTTCAACTGGGTTCTGCCACTCATGGTCTTAGGCAAGTTTTTGAACCGTGTGTATGTTAAGTCACTTTGAAAGGTAGAATGTGCTTGGACTCTGCTTTTGTACGCGGTATTCCGAGGTGTTGCAGAGGATACACTGTATTAGGTAGAGCCACAGAGTGGTCTAAGACGTGAAGAGAACAAGGACATAAATACTGCAAGGTCATTTTGTGTGATGAACGCATTGTCACTAGTAAGTGTTACGTTAGTTTTTAAATAGACGATTTTGGGCATAAGTCCGAAGGGTATTCAGAGAAAAGAAAGACCACTGTGGTGTGGAAGAAAAATGAATTTGAGTTAGTTCTTGAAAAATGTTTGGAAATAATTGCAGTCAACTCAGTGTCTAATTTTCCCTATAGTCTTTTCTGGTAAAAAATGTTTGTGATAGGCGCTTTGGAGTCGCACGAGGACTTTATTTCTGCCTTTCCTGTCGGGAAGGAACTTGGGTAGGCAGGAATGCTGAGAATGAGTGATCTTTTGGGATTCTTTTCCTCCAGGTATAAAATGAGTGATATTTCCAGTCATTTTGGGGGTTTGTCACTGTGTAAGATATTTTGATACTTTAGAGAAGATAATCTCCCAGAGATTGCTTGCTTATTAAAGTGGCCCAGTTCTTCAGTTTGGTTATATGCTACATTTCACATCTGTCTCTTGGCCTGTACAGAACTGTTCAGAGTACTCCAGCCCACGCGGAATGCCTTTTTTCTCTCTCAGAATTCCTATAGCATGTATGATCTGAACTACATTGTGTAACACTGAATCTAATAATGTTGTACATGTACAGTTTCCCCCCTATGAGTTAGGTAGCAGGAAGGAATAGTATTAACATTTTATATGTTTGGAAACTGGGGCGAGGAGAGGACAAATCATTTGCCCAAACTCAGAGTGCCAAGCCCAGGTTATAACTGAGGTCGATTGGGTTCTGGTCCAGTTCCTTTCCACAGAATTGTACATTGATGTAGGTTTTGTTGTCCGTTTGTTTCGTGTACGTGGATCTTGTAGGTTCTCTAAGGATCTGAAATTCCCTAGAGCTACATAGGCTGTTTCCTGCTCAACTCAGGGAGCTGCTAGCATCTATCACTTTTGTTTTTATTTCCCCTGCATTACTCTCTGGACATGCAGGAGATGTTTAAAAAACACTTTTGGCCTAGTATTAAGTTCATTTCAGAGTTGAGCAGCTTGAGTCTTTTAGATTTCTTCTAAATATAATATAAATTCTTTGTAAACAAGCTGCTCCCCCCAAAAAGAAGAACAGCTTTTTTTCTCATTTTGAAAATAATGCAAACTTATTAAGTAATATTTTCTTACAATAATGATGCATGTTAAATATAGACAATTTAGGAAATACTGATAAGCAAAAAGAAGGAAATAGAAATTGCCCCTACAAAAGAACTTAGGTGCCAGGAACATCTAATACACTTCTGGTCCTTTTTCTTTGCATAGATAATTAGGTGAAATATAGGTGAATTTTTTTCCTTTTTTAAACAGATTTGCAAACTAACAGTCGTTAAATCTGTAGTCTATAGCGAATGGAAATACGTTTTTTAGGAGTTTCAAGTCAATTCGATGCTGTCTACAAGCACTGAGTGCATGTGTGTGTCTGCCTGTGTGTGTTCAAAGGCTCAGCCATATTACTGGAATCCACAGCTCTCAAATACTTGTCGAGTATTTGACTGTAGCATTTTGTTCTTTAAATCCTATTAAGGGATTTTGACATTTCAGAAGGTTTCAAACAGGAAACATGTCTCCCAGGGAAGATTATTCAGCACTATTTCAGAAATGGAAAGTGAAAGTGAGAGTGAGATAGGGAGATTTAAGCCTTTTCTGAAGCTGCAGGCTGATTGTGGAACTTTCTTCCTGGGCACTAATTGCTGTCTGAATATTTACTTATCTATCTAATCTGAGTCAGTCTGGTTCAGCTAGATAAGATTAGAGTATTGGGATCTTGAGGTGTTTTTAAATAGCTTAGTGTTGCAATATGCAATCATTTTAATTTTCTCTTTGCTTTAGAAATGGAGGTGTCTTACTTTTGAAGGTGACTTATATTTTCAGTTTATTTTTTATTTTTTAGAGATGGCTTCTTAATTTCAATTGTAGCACCAGTCTTTTTCAAATATGATTCTGTATGTGTATAAATATAATGACTAACTTTTGTATTTGGAGAGACATTACAGGGCTTTTTAATCATGAGCCTACAGGTAATGGCCTTTGGCTGGGTTCTTTTTGGTGTCTTTGTTTTTAATTGTATTTTCAGTTGTCAGCTGTCATGTATGGTCTCCCTCTGAAACCGACATTAATAAAATATGCTGATGGTTGTGACACGCAGAGGGGAAAGAGTAATTAATACAGTTGCCCATTAAAGTCTTCTAAAAACCGTGATTAAATTATTCAGTTAAATTATTCAATGTAGTAATTGATCAATGTTTCTGGTTGCCTGTATAATAGTACATTTCTGATAAGGTGATTTCTGATGTGTTTTTCTCTGAGCAGATCACGACAAGATGTTTAAGATGAGTGAAAAAATCTTACTCCTGTGTGTTGGAGAGGCTGGAGACACTGTCCAGTTTGCAGAATATATTCAGAAAAATGTGCAACTTTATAAGATGCGAAATGGTGGGTAATACTTAGAATATAGCTTTGGTTGGTTGGTTTTTAACTTTGTACTGAAAAAGAATATTCTCCACTGGCAGTTCTACACATGAGCACACCAAAATGGTCATATTTTTATTTGATTCTTCCTGTTCTTGAAACCTGACCTAGATCCCTCTTCTAATCATAAAGATGTTCTATAACAATTCAGAAAAGAGGACCGTTACAACACCAATACTTGAGAGGAAACCAGCACCATCTTGGAGATGGGCATGGTAATATCAGACTTCTCAAGTGAGCTATTTCAGAGGATGCGATTGGAGCTAAAGTGTATCTGAATCTCAGAGTTAGAAGAATCTCAGAGTTAAAACTAAGTTAAACTTGGTTTACTATTTTGTGTGTGACAAGTCCCTTATCCTCTCTGGGCCTTATTTTTCTTATCTCTAAAATGGAATTATGATATCAATGAATAATATATATGAAAATGCTTTGTAAACTTGAAGCTCTGTGTAATTGTAGGAGATTTACTATGTCATAAAAGGGCTGTCCTTGCCTCTCCAGTAGGTTCTTGTCTAGGAAGATAATGAGGTTAAAATTGCCCTTTAAACTCCTTAAATTACCTGTCAAGTATAGTTTTGTATATGTAACCTTACATAGTAATTCTTGTGCATATTAAAATTTAAGAACTAAGCTAAAATAAGGAAAAGAAAAATCTATATGCAGATGGTCAGGCATCAGACTTTTCTGCCTTTAAGATAACTGTCAAATCCTTAACTGTGTGCAGGATATTAGGTGGAGAATCGGAAAGTATTCCTGCTTGTCTAGAGCTGCTTCTGTTATGATTTAATATGTGCTAATAGACTTGTGAGAATGAAACTCATTAATATATGTGAAAGCACCTAGTATGGACCCTGAAACATAACTGTTCAATACACACTTGTTGGAGTTTTAATCTGAGTCTTACCTGATGTGACACTGGTGTTTAAAATGTTGGAGGGGATAACTTCGCCACACGCTGTCTTTCCCAATGGGCATTTTCTGTGTGGATCCGCCGAGCTGTCGGTCATTCTTGTCTCCTTTGGTGCAAGTGCCGTGTTATCAGGGGATAAGTTCCAGAGTGAGTGCACTGGTGAGTGTGCACCTGATGCCGTTCCTCCGGGCCGTAGTTTTGTTGGCATTACAGCTTTTTTAAAGGTTCTCTGCTTGAGATACTCTTTTTACAAATGTTGCCGATAGTGATGGCAACATTTTTCCCCCTGTGGCTTACACTTTTGAAAAGCATATTATAGTTCTTAACGAAGTTACTTTTTTAAAAAAGAAAATCTTAATAGAGTATAACTCTGAGGCTCTTCTAAGTCCCAGGCTCTCTTTCCCCAATATGTTTTAAAAATATACTAAAACAGTTGGCATCTCAAGACCTCTTTCTTGGTTTTTTTCCAGCCCCTGTGTATGTGTTTCTTTCCCTCTATGGAGGAAACCACAGTGTGCTGATGACTAGCTAGCTCGAGTGAGGCTGTTAATGTGATTCCACCATAGAATAGTTGAGTCTCACCTTGGTTTTGTTGTGTGGCCAGGAGTTACTGTCCGCCCTAACCAGCTGTTTCACCGCTGTGAGGTGGGGGCAGGACAAGAGTGCGCTTGCCCTCGTTGCTCTGTGTACTTTATATACTCTTGAGTGTACAGAGGGTGGTAGACTGAGCATAGGAGTAGTTGAATGATTTGGGGTCCTGTCGTTCCTTCTGCTTTACTTTAAGTGTGACTGTTCATTTCTCGTACCAGGTTATGAATTGTCTCCCACAGCGGCAGCTAATTTTACACGCCGAAACCTGGCCGACTGTCTTCGGAGTCGGGTAAGCAATATAGCGGGCAGCCTTGGGTAGGAGCAGAAAAATCTTCTGTGCTTCTTTTATATTCCATTATACATGAGTAGCAGTATTGCCGTTTTCTGGCCTACCTGAACCTTTCCCATTACTACCTGGTCATTATTTTGTCTCTCTGGATTTGTTTTCTCTTTCTACGTCATTGCTAATTAAAGCCCAGAAGGCAAATATAGCCCAGAAAATTTGAATGGGCCACACCAACCTGAAGGCCCATGATAGCCTTTAAAAATTATTTTCAGAGCAAACCATGTTTCTTAATTCCTGTGGTTGAAGATCCCCACATTAGTGGAGGTGAAATTTTGAAAATAATAACGGAAGTTTCATCTTGAGATTTTCTGTGACTGTTCTTTCTATGACTGTTCTTGCCAAAGCACGCAGAATTGTTCCTCCTCACTTATTTTGGCCTTGTGGCTGTGTGAGAGCTGTCTTTGCTCCATCAACAGCGTGTTAAAAGACGCAACATAAAGTAAGGGACTGAATGTGTTAAAGATTGCAGGATGTGCCAAGAAAGTTCATACGATAGCTAAAGGTGTGTATTACTCCCTTCCCATAGGGACTCAGTAAATAGAGCCTTACCATGTGACCCCACCTCCCTGTGCCTGTTTCCTCATCTCTGAAACCAAGATAACTTCCTAACCCCACAGGAGTGCTAGGAAAATGAATGCTTGTAAATCATAATATTTAACATTCGTATGACTTTTGCCCAAAACATTTTGCTTAATAATTTAATCTACTCACTATTCCACTGAGATATGTAGTGGTTAATTCTCTATCACTGATACCAAATGAAAGGCACCAGGTGGCAAAGGGACTAGCTCCAGGTTACGTAGCGCGTCAGGCGAGGCTGCACTGATGGCGCCATAATTACTTGACTGATCTGCCTTACGTCAGCTCCTTGGTTTTTCGGTAGTCTTTCTAGAACAGTGGTGCTGGTTGTATTTTTTTTATTATGGTTTTAACTTCATCTGCACTTGGTTACACTGAGTTAGACAGAAATTTAAACATGTACAGGGTTTTTTTTATAAGTTAGTAACTTATTACAGATCTGTAAAGCATTTCATTCTCCAGTACTTAATAATACTGGATTGAGAACTTCTCCATAAATAGAATCTCTTTTTCTCAGTGCTCGCTTTGACCAGGGGGCTTGTGTGATAGGAAGGATCCTGAAGTTTAAAGAGAAGCCAGAGACGTGATGGATTGGGAGGAGGAGGCAATTTTACATGCTCTGTTTATCTGGGGGAGAGGTCAGTGGCCTTTTCCGGTTCACTCCTTCATGAGAGAGGGAAATGGGTCGGATGCGAGTTTCTGTGGAATTCAATAGTGACTGTGTTTTGGCTTTCTGTGTAAAATATTCCTCTGACTTGCCAGGCAGAACCGGAGTGAGAATTCCAGCTTGAGGCACAATAAATACTTTTTCATAAATGCTGCACATTAAGTGAGTTAAGCTCCTTTTAGAATTAAGACAAGAGTGTTGATGAGCTTCATGCAAATGTAGTGAATCCAGTTAATCTCCCGGCAGAATTGTTTGATGTCTTGGCAAATAAATATCCCATATAGACAGTGATGTGGGACTCTAGTAAATATTGACTACCTCTGCTTTGTGTTTCTATGTCCAGTCTGCTCCCCTACTCTTTTATCAAAATACGTTATTAGTTCTAAAAGACTAATTTACTTTTTAGTCATTTTGTTCCGGGGAGAAAGATGAGGAGAGTTTTTCAGTCTTCCTGATTAGAGCAAAGTCGTTAGATTTGGTACGTTTATGCAGTCACACCAGCTAGGACGTGAGGTTTATTCTGGGTTAGCAATGTGTAACTTTGGTTCTGTAACTCCAGCTGTTTGATTTCCAGTTAGCCGTGGGTATGTGGGTTGTGTTTGGTGGTGGAACTTGGTTGGAAAGATACTTATTTATTGCCGAGGACATAATCGTACATAAACTGCCTCTTTAAGATAAAGGCAGGTCAGCATAGTGATTTGTACAGTTTTCTGGAATTAGACTGCCTGAGTTTAAATCTTTCCTCACTCACTTGCTCGCTGTGTGTCTTTGGACCAATTCTCAGCTTAATTTCCCTACTTCCAGAATAATAGCACCTACTTCATAGAATTATTATAAAGATTAAATGAAGTAATCATACAAAGCTGTTAGTATAGTGTATAGCCTACACAACTAATTAATAAATCACTTGTTTTTATGTTGCTATTGCTGTTTGGGCAAAGAAGCAATTTAATAGCTATAAGTTAGTTCCCTGTGGGAGATTCTTTGTTGTGCTATTTTAGTTGAATGGATCTACTAGGAAAGAGGGTGATATAAAAAATTACTGATATTGACACGGAAAATATAAATAAACCAACATTGATCGTCTGTTATGTGGGTAGGCTTTGTTGTAGCTTGACACAGTCCAGTAAGGTAGCCACTAGTCATGAGGTTACTTAAATGTGAAATAATTAAAGTTAGATAAGATTTAAAATTCACTTCCTTGGTGAGGGTCTCTTGGACTTTGAATGAGAGGTAAAATTTTGTTTCTATAAAAAAATTTGCTTCCTCAGTGATGTTAGCCGCTTTTCAAGTGCCCAGTAGCCACATGTGGCTAATGGCTACCATATTGGACATTGAAGATATAGAACATTTTTATCATCATTCTCTTAGTGCTATTCTAGATAGTTATACATGTGACCTTATTCCATGGTTGTTACAACACCGTAAAATGAATGTTGTTCCCACTTTACTTACAAGGGTACTAAGGCTGGTTAATAGGGAGGTTCAGTGTTTCTCTTATGTGCCAAGTGGACCAGACACATGCGTAGCCTGAGCCTAACTTCACACACCATGCTCTTCTATCACTGACTGGACTAACATACAAGTAAGTTTGTGTGTTTATTTGAGGAAGCATGAGTGTTCAGTTCTATTAAAATGCCAAACTCTCCACATAGGATTACATAGATAAGGTATAAGTATGTACTTATTGTACATGTTTAAGAAATCTGCCAAGTAAATGTCATCCAATTAGTCCACACATACCACTGAAAATGTTAATGTGCATTAATATACTGGAAGGGAATTTTATTAACGTGTCCTTAGTGAATGGACGTTACTTCTCCATGTAATAATTAAAGATACGAGATCAGCAGGAAGAGATAAAAAAGACACAGACTGGGGGGAGAAAATCAAGAGCCTTCAGTTTAGTTTTAATGTAATTGGATGTGTGCATTTAAGTGGGTCTGTTCCTGGTTAGACTCCAAAGAGCAGAAAAGGGCTTATTAGGCTTTGACTCCCCAATTTTGAATGTTTATGAGAATTTTTTGAACATGGGTTTGAAAGGCAAATGTAGCAGAGTTCCAATCTCTGATATGTACTGTTTGTATGATCTTGAATAATTGTATTTGCTGAGCTTCACTTTTTCATCTGTTAAGAAGGAAGGAGTGATCAAATGTGGCAGATTCTGAGAACTGAGTATTAACCATTGGGTTAATGAAGTGTATTTGGAATGGATAACTCCTTGGAAAATAGTAGATATTTAATAAGTGACTCCATCATTTAGAAACTGCTATTTGGATTTTTAACAGGATTATTTTGAGAATTTCGGGATGACTTACAGGTGTAGTTCACGAGAGGCTAGTTTAAATTGTCCTTATGATTTAATTAATGGGCTACAAAAGGGAGAGTGATAAGCAACGGGGCTATTTCTTGTTGGATGTGAATTACATGGCACACTTGCTGTAGGCCATCTGAGTGCCCTCAGAGTTTCTGTTCTGTCTGCCAAGGTTTCTGTTTTCATATGTGGAGACTGAGATACGAACCAGTGAAATCTGAGCCTTGGGGAGTGTTGGGTTTGTGGCAAGGCTTAGAGCAGTGATTTTCAACCTTTTTCATCTCATGGCACACATAAACTAATTACTAAAATTCTGTGGCACACCAAAAAATATATTTTTTGCCAATCTGACAAAAAATAGGGATAATTTTGAGTCATACTGGACAGCTGTTGCTATGTTGACTGTTGTCATTTTTTTATTTGACAACTAAGGGAAAAGAAGGTATTGCATGTTTTAAATAGTCCTGAATAGTCAGGTATTGCATGTTTGGAACATTCTGGTGCACACCAGTGTGCTTCTTGGGGCACGCTGGTTGAAAATCGCTGGTAAGAGCAGAGCGCTGTCCTCCATGGTGTGTGATCTCCAGGGCTTCACTGGCCCGAGGATTATTTTCATAGCACTTTCTCTGAAGTGCTTGGTGAGTCTTTCATAATTTGTCTTTTTATAGGGTTATACTTGTAAATGCTTAGCAAATAAGCAATGGAAATAATAACTTGGGAAAATATATCCAACCTGTTATAGTGGTTTTCAAACTTTATACCATGAAGCTGCCTCAGGAAACTCATCAAGGAGGCCAGTGTGGCAAAACTTTGGCTCCACTTCATAGAGATCAGCTCAACTTTTATCTGTTTTATATATTGGGATGCTGTTTATGATTTTATCTGAAAAAGTGGCTTTACTGTCCCCTTCCCACCAAAGGTTGAAAACTAGTGGCACCATTGAAAGAGCCCTGCTGTAGGTTAGCATTAGTTCTCTTGCAAACTGGTGGAAAACTTCGGGAGAAAGAAAGAATTTGATTGGATAATTTTTTATGATTTTTTTTCTACTTCTTCCCCCAAACAGTATGATTTAAAGATCTGCTGTCAAGACCATAATCAGACCTGAATTGATTTTTTTAGTGAAAAGGAAAGAATATGTAGGGAAGAAGAATTTTAAGTATGTCCTTTCCAGAAGTGACCATGACTTGTCCAGACCTCCGGCCTGAATTGAGTGTGTTTGGTTTTAGTTAATAGGTGTGTCCCAGAAGAATCCTGTTGCTTTGAACCTTCTGTTCTGACCACTAATTATTGTCCTCTTGCCTTTGGTGGCTGGCACAAAGACATCTGTTTATATCGGTATTAGAGAGATCATGTGACTTTATGAACAGATGGCCCAGGTGAAACCTTGACGTTGCTGGTCTTGTCCCCTAAACATGGCCAACTGTTTGTTACATGTGATTAAAATATCACTAACAAGGGTAATTTCATATGCTGTTCGGCAAATGTGGTTACAGGATGTGACATGACACAGCACTGCCTTCTTCCTCCATGTGCCATCTCCCTTGAGGCCTTATCTCCCCTGCTCGCCCGGGTCTCACCCGCGCCCGGGCTTGCCTTCCAGCTCACCTGCTCCAGATGGGCGGCACAGTGGGAGGACACTGGCAAAGGCAGATGTGTTTATTTTCCGGAGACGAAAATGTTGTGCTGTCGCAGATGGCAGTGCCTTGGAGCAAATGGCAGCCCTTGACACTGCTGCCACACAGCCTGGGCATCTTGACAGACAGAGCTGGCTTACTTTTGGTGATGGGGAAATTTAAAAAAGAAAATCAAGATGTTCATCATAAACTCATGGAATTTAGTATGAGTAGCAGTTTTTAGTCTTGGAGGGCGGAGAGCAGTTTTCTTCCCTAGCAGAACACAGTTAGCACGCTAGTAGCTGACTGGATTTTCACGATGGGCCAAAAGTTACAGGTCTGATAATTTCTTGTCTCCTGGCCCTAATGGGACATAAAGTAAAAACTGAAAACATACGGCTGCATTTGGATGGATATTCAAGGATATTGAAAACATGCGTGCGTCCCTGGTCACATCTCACAGGGATCTCTTAGCAGTGGGGATGGGACATGTCTGCCCCATTGGAGAGACTGTTCTGTTTTTTTAGTGGTCATTTTGATTGTCCAAAGGCCCAGGGACAGGTGTGCCTTGAAATTGAGGTACCTTAATTAAAATGACTATATTTTGTGTTTACAGTGTTTTTTTGTTTTTGTTTTACCAAGAAGAGTAAGAATTCCGACAGCTGCCCTTCTGAGCAGTTTGCTCATACTGTCATTAGGGCTTGACTAAGTCCATTCGGAAGACAAAGACGTAGATGTTGAATCATTATACTTACTTACTAGTCTCCTAAGAAAAAATGGCTTCAGAAGATTCTTCTCTGAAAGTTACTGGCTTTATTAGGAAACCTTTTATTTCCTTCTTTTTAAAAAATATGTGCTGTTTTTCCCAGCCCTGGTGCTGATAGAGTTAGGAGTTTGCAGGTGTAAAGTTCTCCCTCCTCCCCTTCCCCATCTCTCTCCAGGGGGTTGTATGTGAGAAGGTGTTGCTTTCACACTCAGAGAGCATATATGTGCTACCCTGTTGGATGCCTGCTGTGAGCAGAGAACCCCTGTTCTGGTTGAATGGAATGAGGCTATTGGGTGGCTGGGATTGTGCAACCCATAATGCCAAGTTTTCACTTCAAGCATCTTTCTTACCCATAATGGAGGTGGAGCAATGTAGGTAATTGGTCTGAATTTGAAACTTATGACTTGAAAATGATGTGGTTTCCTATTAAGGTTTAGTTTAAGCTGGAAGCAGCAGAGCACTGTGTCTGCTTAGTAAATACATGCTTGTGTTTTCAAAATGTTTACCATTAGAAGAGCCACTTTACCCCAACTTTTAAGATTGCTTTATACCTGTGCCCTGGCCTGTGTGGGCATGCCCTCACACACACTCACAGATACAAACACACATATGCCCTGGCATCTTGGTGCCTCTTTACCTGCCCTGGGGCCCAGGATCATGCAGGGATATGAATCTAGGGGCTGATCCTAAAAACAGAATTTCATCATTCTTTCCCCCTCAAAAAACAAGTTATGTGAAATGGAGGACAGTGTGAAGTCTTTGGATGGGGAAGGAGTTGGCTGTTCTGTTTCTTGACCTGGGAAGTAGTTACGTGCTAAGCTGTACATGTATATTTTATGCATTTTTATATGTGTGTGTTTTTTAAACTTTTTTAAAAAAAGTTTAAGAAAATAAAAAGGAAGAGTAAAATGGCAGGAAAGCTCAACATATTTTTTGAATAAGTTAAAAATGGGAAAAATAAGTTTATGGAATAATCTTGGCCGTAAAAAAGAAGAAAATCTTACCTTTTGCGATAACGTGAATGGACCTGGACATTATTTTGCTAAGTGAAATAAGCCAGTCAGAGAAAGAAATACCATATGATTTCACTCAAATGTGGAATCTAATCAACAAAATAATGTAACCAACAAAATAGAAACAGAGCAGATACGTGGAACAGACTGACAGCTGTCAGGGGAGGAGTAAAGAATGCTGGGTGAGAGAAGGTGAAGGAACTAAGCAAAACATATACATGCATGAAACACAGACACAGACAGCATGATAGCGGGGGGAAAGGGGTTGGGGGGAGGTGGAAATGGGGAAAGGGGGATGAATCGGGGTGGAGAGACTTGACTTGGGGTGGTGAGCACATGATGCAGCGAGCAGATGGTGTTTTGTTGAGTTGTGCGCTTGATGCCAGTATGGTTTTTTTAACCAGTGTCACCCCCATATATTCAATAAAATAAAAAATTAAATTTAAGAAAGTTAACACTTAAAATAAGTTCAGATTTACCATTACTTCTGAGTGTAGACAATAGAGCAAATAGAATTAACTAGACGGAAAAGAAAAAGGAAAGGGAAAGGAAATAATAATAATTTCTGATTCTTTTAAATCTGAAATAACCCCCCAGAATTTTATATTTCCCTTTCTGATGCCTTCTAACATATGCCATTTCCTATAACTGAGAAGTTCCATAGGTGCTGATATTCATTCATTCAGCAGATCTACAACCTGCGTTTTCCTTAGGGCTGAGAAAGCAGAGGTGCAAAGCTCAGTGCGTGCCTTCACATGGGAAAACAGAAGTTAAACAGCCGAGCGCACTGCAGAGTGATACGTGCTGCAGTGGCCACACAGATGGAGAGGTGTTGTGCGAACAGAACCTACCCTGAGCCTTGAAGGACCAGCGGTCATTAAGGCAAAGATGAAACAAAAGGGACAGCTTGGAGTGCAGACCGAGGACAGAGTATGTTAGGTTAGACACAGTGGTTTTCTAATGATGTTCAGGGCAGGAACAAAGAGTTCTCTGAGCTTCCTACTCCTCATTTTTTATCTGTTTTAACTGGTGGGGTGCTGGATACAAATTAGGTCTCTACTGATTGAATAACAGATATAAATAAATACCTTTCTATAGTTTTTACTGCATATCTAAAATCCACAATCTAAAGTAGTTTAGTTGCAGCTGAGGTTTTTAGGGGATGGTAAGAGATTGAAACTAGAGAGGTAGTCCACGCTATGAAAACTTTAAGGAAAAAGCTTTATGCTAATAGCAATGGGACTCTGGAAGCTTGCTGGCCAAGAGGAGGTTAACATGATCAGATGGAATTTGATCAGACCATTGGCTGTTCTTTGGTAGAGCATTTGGAGAAAGAAGCAGGGAGACTAATGAGGAACTTCATGTCTGTTGAACAGGTAGGAGGAGTGACTTGTATTGAACCTAGGCTGCTAATGGGAAGCACTGTGTTCTGATAGGAGGGCTCCTAAATAGTGTGCTTCCCAGGATTTCCTTAGTGCTCTCTATCTAGTTGCTATGGACATCCGAAAACATATACAATCATATGTGGTCCTGTTAGTTTTTTTCAGCACACTTATTTATTAACTCAGGGAGATGCATCAGCTCTGATGTTCAACATTAATAGATACTCTTGGCATGTTTAGTTGGGAAGTAGAACTTAATGTATGCCTTGTGTACAAAGCTTGGCTTCTGCTCTTGATTGTTGAGAACTGACTTAAAGGTATATGGAGTCTACATTTTTCCTGGAAACTGCCAGCTCATTTAAAAAAGAATTCAAGTAGCCGTGTCCCAGACATGGTGGTGTTGGTTTTACCATTGCACAATCGGCAATTTTATTTTGATGTCATTTGGAGAAAGCAGTATTTTTGATTAGCAAGTAAAATTAATGTAGGAAACAAATACTGTGTTAACTAGTTGGTATAATAAGGCATCTGTGCCATGTTGCATTTCAACTCATTAAATTTCTAAACTTCTAATTATGATAAGATTACAACTTTAATAGGAGAACCATTCAAACTTGGGGTTAGTCCTGACTTTAGTAAAATTTATATATTTTGGAATTATTGAAGGGGAACTTTAAGATCCGGTTTACTAAAAGTTGAAATATGCACAGTTGTTTGTTTGTTTATTTATGTTTGCTCCTAAAATTCAGATCCAGGTGACATTTATCGGGCGCCTACCACTTACTAGGCCCAGAAACTAGCGCAGTGAGCGACTTCATTCCTCACGGCGGTCCGGCATGCAGGGCTAACCCTTCCGTTTGGACGGGACACTTGCGGTCCCAAGGCCAAGGGACTACCCTCAGGTAACACAAATATAAAGCGATGAAGGCACATTTGACCTCAGGTCTTTGTTACTTTATTCACAAAAACACATGCCTATCTTAGGACTTAACAGCATTTAAAATTATAAGTTATTCAAAGAATAACTTAAAGGGTGTTTTAACTTTAAAGTTTGAAATGTTGGTTGTAAATGCAGGAACTTTCCTGAGCTTAGGTTCAAAAAAACCTCAGCCATTATAAGAATTTTCGCCAGTATGTTAAACAAATATTTCAGTATAAACTAATCGTTATTAAAGGCAAATGTTGTTTATATTATGATTTTTGCATGCACCAACATGGAACAGGTACACCAAATACACTTGCAGCGAATGAATGACCTACGGCAGAGAAAAGGGAAACCTTGGTTAGTCTCACGTTCAGAGTTATGTTTCTTTTACTTTGTCTTGGGCTTCTGAAAATTGAAAGGTTTGCTTCATTTGAGGCACATTTGCTTCCTCTTTTTCTCAGTGCAGTGTGAGAATTTATAAACATGGGCCAGCTTGGCTTTTAGTGCTACGGACGATGAGTGTACCTGAAGTGGGGGAGAGAGGTGAGGCGGTCGGTCTAATTTGACTTCCTTGTTGTGAAGCTCAGGATGGTGTTCCGATTTTGATCAGTTTAAACTCCTGCTTTTTTTCAGTCACAGGATTAATAGGAAACTGTTTTCACCTTCCAACTTCAAAGCTCCTTTTTTTTTCCCTTCTGAGTGGCAGTGGTAAGTCACAGGACTGGTCCCAGCTTGGGATCATGCAGGAAGAAAAGTCCAGTTTCTTCTCAGCTCCCCACAACTGCTCTCTAAAACGTACAAGTTCACAGTCTTGGAGATTAGCCTCCCGGTGTCCTCTGTCTTCTTTCCCTTGTTCACCTGCTCTCTCTCCAGACCTGCCTCTCCCTGCTTTCCCTCTCACAGTGTCCCCTTCAGAACGAATCATTCCACTTCTCGTTACCTGCTCCGGTTCTCTAGTATTTCTGCCTTTGCCCGTTCCACCACTTTGCTGATCATTCTCCTTTGAATGTACTTCCACATCTCCAAATGGCCAACTCTTAATTGCCAATTAAGACTCAGTTCCGCATTCTTCACAGAAACTTTCCTCGTACTTTCCCACACACACACCTCACCTCAATTTCTTTGCTCTCACAGCAACCTAGGAATACCTTTGCCATGGTGTGCTGTTGCAGTTTTCTTCACTGCCTTCCACGTGTAAACATAGGAGTGTGTGTTTGTGTAAATAAAGCCTTCTAATTAGCTGGCTCTTCATTCATTTTCATGATTTCGGCTGAACACTGTTTTCTTTTTCCAGCTGCCCCTGGACAGCTCAACTTAAGCTCATTGGGTCCAAATTGAGGTTTTTACATTTGCTCTACCACCTTTCCCCTTACTGTGATTCCTTTAAACAAGTCCTTCACCCTCATCCTCTGGTCTGGCAGTTACTAATTCCCGTCAGTTCTGCCTTCTAAATACATCTGATGTTCCATATCTTCCCCTCTATCTCTATTGCTTCTGCAGTGCTCTAACACATGGAAAAGCCTTGGACTGGCAGGAGAGTGGGGTTTGTTTTCCCTGGCTCCTCCATGGATAATATACTGAAGTTTGTATTCTATTCTATTCTATTCTATTCTATTCTATTCTATTCTATTCTATTCTATTCTATTCTATTCTATTCTGCTTGTTCCCCAGCTGAGGACATGTTTATTGATTTTTAGAGAGAGGGGAAGGAAGGGACAAGGAGAGAAACATCGGTGTGAGAGAGAAACATTGATCTGTTGCCTCTCACATGCACCCCAATAAGGACGGAACCTACCACCCAGGCATGTGCCCTAACCAGGAATCAAACCCATGACTTTTCAGTTTATGGGACGGTGCTTCAACCAATTCAGCCACCCCGGCCGGGGCTGAAGTTTGTATTCTTTAGGAAGTTAATGACAGCATTTGTCACAGTTCTGTCATTCCACTTCCTCTCTGCTTGCTGCTGAAATCACCTAATTCACTAGGTATATACCTGTCCCATATTCACCACTACCCAGACACTCCATGTTCTGCTGTTTGTTTGCCTTCACATATGCTCTTTCCTCCATCTGGAATCCTTTGTATCCCTGTCTGCCTTGTGAGCTCCTTCCAGATTCAGGCTTCCATCTTTATCACCTGGCATGATGCTTCTTACAGAGTAAGTGCCAAATAACATATATTGAATCCATAATATATGCATATTCCAAATGCGAAGTGAACTTGACTGGGGCATCTATCCATTTCATAATTACCCTGTGTTGTCTCAGAGAACTCTCACAGGTCATGGTTCAAGCCTTTTATAAACTGTATACATGTATAGTTAAGGCATAGTCATCATTGATACCAGAAGAAAAAGATTGGTGGATTTCCTTCAAAAAGACTGTGTCAGAGAGGATCAAAGTCAGGATACAAGTAATGCTACCTTGCTCAGTGCTAGAGGTAGGTGGGTCTTCCCAGCCGCATCTGCGTCCATGGAACTGTAATCTTTTACAGCTGGAAAAGTTACTTGCTAGATCATGAGGACAGGTGGAAGTGGCCGAAATCTTCGTGATGTTTTTCTGTGAAAGTGAACATGACAAGTTGTACCACCAGACCCACCTAAAGCACATAGCTAGTAAATTCTGTTGGTTATTGGAAGCACGCTCTCGATTCAGAGTTCTGAGCACCAGTGTAAGAAAACAATTTCATTTGTTAATGAAGTTGAAAATTTGGGTATTGGCAAAGCAGTTAAAGTGTTGGTATCTATTTATCATATGTATTTATTGAGTACCTACTGTATGTCTTACATAGTTTTAGACCCTTTAGAGGAGTCATAATGGTTTGATGTTAAACCTGCCCTTTTAAAACTTAAAATATTATTGGTCGTATGAGATATACATGAATGAGAGAACAATAGATGTTGGTTTGCAAAGTAGTACATTTTAAAATATTGGAGTGTGAAGCTGACATTTACATATTGAATCATATTTTCACACTAATTTCCATTTTGTGGAGGCAGCATGATTTCCTAGAAAAGCACACAAGCCTTGGACTCAAGAAGCCTGAATTCTGGTCCCGAATCTAACGCTAATTAGCTGTGTGGTTTAGGGCAAGTCACTGTCTCCTCTTTGAGCTGAGTCCCCACATTTGTGAAAGAGATGTTGGATAAACTAAGCTTTTAGATCCGTTCTAATTCTATAAATTGCATTTTTGTGAAATACTTTCAGTAGCAAAGGAGGAATTTTATTTAGGCAGCTTTAACAATTGGTTGTGCTAAAAGAAATAGTGGGCACTTCCCAGTTGTTTAAGGTATTTAGAAATCTGTATTAAAACATTGGCATCACTAGACAAACCCCTTTGTCCCATTGATGGTCTGCATCACCTTCCACATTACCCTCTGGGAATGGAAGTATGCTTCACACACTGCTTGACGTTCCAAGGTGCAGCACATTGCAAAAGACTGCACTGTTCTCCAAGGCACCTCTCGTAGCCATGTCGTCCTATTCAATTAGAGGTGGCAAAGGCTGGCCAGGCTCCAAAGGAAGATTGTCAATTCCTCTCTTTTTCTGTGTCCACGCTCGGCAGGATGCTTCCTCACGCCCACCTCTCTCCCCCTTGCTGTGACTTTGGCTTCCGCCAGATGTCACACTGCTGCTTGTCACCGCCCAGACTCTCATCACCAATTTTGTTGTTTCAGTGTATTTATCACAACTGTTTTCTTTAGTTGTAAAATTTATGGAATTTCACACTCTTAATTACTACAGTGTTTCCTTTTCATGAGAGAGGAAGTATACAATGAGTTGTATGCACAAGAGATGGAGGGAGGGAAATGTTCCACCTAAGGAGAGTTTGCATGCTTGTTTCATGTATACCTTGCATTCCTGAATGTACAAGGGAGTCGATCAGTTCTGCAGAACTCAGAGGTAATGTACTTGCTGCCCTGGCCAGGTGGCCCAGTTGGTTGGAAGATCGTCCTGTACACCAAAAGGCTATGGGTTTGATTCCCAGTAGGGGCACATACCTAGCTCGTAGGTTCCATCTCCGGTCAGAGTGCATCCCAGGCTGTGGGGAGGGCAACTGATTGATGTTTCTTACATTGGTGTTTATTTCTCTCTCTCTCTCTCTCTCAACTCAATAAACATACCTTGGGTGAAGATTTTTAAAAAAGAAAAAGATATGCTTATTGGGTGATTTCCTCAGCTTAAATCCATATCCCTTTTAGGAATCAAAAAAGGTAGATAATTTTATTGGCTCTCTGTTGAACATCTTCATAATCTTTTTTTTAAATTACTATTTTTGTGATCCTCCCCCGAGGATATGTTTATTGATTTGAGAGAGAGAGAGAGAAATATATCAATGTGAGAGAGAAGCATTGATTGGTTGCGTCCTGTATATGCCTGGACCAGGGATCAGACCCTCAACCCTAGGTATGCGCCCTGACCTGGAATCCAACCCACAGCCTTTTGGTGCATGGGAAGGCACTGCAAGTGACTGAGCCACCTGACCAGTGCCTTCATAATATTATTACCTATTCAGATCTGTTAAGTCCTGTAGGAAGGTCCTAAAAGTGATGGTGGCGGTGGTAATGATGGTGATAATAACTAATCTGTGTTATTGGTATGTATCAGGCATTTGTTACATCAGACACTTTACATTTATTTGTTTAATCCTTGCTACCACCCCATAATGATATACACTGTTTTGTTTGTTTTTTTACTGATTACTGATTCAATTCCATTAGCAGTTATTTGTTCAGATTTTCTGTTTTCTTATGATTTAGTCTTGGAAGATTGTATGTTTCTAGGAATTTACCCATTTCTTCCAGGTTGTCCAAGTTGTTGGCATATAATTTTTTTACTTTATTTTTCAGTTACAGTTAACATTCAGTATTACAATATTTTGTAATAGTCTCAGGTATACAGTGTAGTGGTTAGACAATCATGTACTTAACAAAGTGATCCTCCCCACCCTCTGCCATTTCCAGCACGCACCTGGCACCATGCACAGTTTCAACAGTGTTACTGAGTGCATTTCCTGTGCTGTACTGTACCGCACGTCCCTGTGCCTGTTTGGTAACTGCCAGTTTGTACTTCTTAACCCCTCACCTTTCTCACATATCTTCCCAACCTCTCCTGCTGGCGACCATGTGATGTGCCTGCCCTGTTTTTATCCTTTTGTATAGATGAGGAAATCGCAAAGTGACTTAAAGCTCGCCACTTTAAAAATAAGTTTATGTCGTATTTTTTTTAAGGGAGGAAAAGATACCGCATTTGTCTAGGCTTTTTTATTTCCTACTTGTAAAAAAGAGGCAAAATTTTGATGGTACCTTATTTTAGAAGCTAAAGTTCATTTTAAATTCCCAGGATGGTTCATTTAAATTTTTTTCTCAGTGTATTAGCTAGATAGAACTTTAAGCACGTTGGTGTTTGCACTGCATACTGTTGCATTGGACAGAGAGTGTCTCAGCTAAATACTTGGATTCATTTACTGGTCGTTTGGATGTTTAGGTTAGTTCACAATTATATATAAGACTCAGTCCTGGCCTTTGCTGTGGAAGATGCTTAGACATATAAGATAGAGTTTCTCCCCTTGGGGACCTCATAACTTTATCACCTAGATTTGCTATCTAAACAATTAGAATAGTGGAGACAGGCAAAGACTAAATTATAGCATTACAGTATAAGGATTACTTTGTAAAAGGGGATTCTGGCAATTCATTCGTGATTGATTAGTGTTCCCATTTCCTCTGAATCATTGGCCAATTTTCACGTAATACTGATCATGGGGAAGAAGGAGTCTAGTGAAAAATTAGAAAGTGAGGCTTAGCGCTCAGGATGGACATATCTGTAACAGCACCTGTAAGGACAGAAGCAGGATGAAGGTACTTAGTAAATGCTCATTTACTCTCCAAATCTGGATGTAGGATGTGTTTGGTTTTGCTTTTTCAGGCTTCCAGAAAATCTCATTGTCTCTGTCTCCACGCCTGTGTCAATCTCAAGATAGGTGAGAGTGGTTGGCTAAAAAGCAGATATGCCCTAAGTGTTAACGCTTGTGAATGTTTTTGACAATAAACACCTTAGGGCTGCTGCAAAGAATCTGCGAAGGAGAGAGGGGGAAACTGTTATTTACTGCATTGTAATATGTGTCAGGCAGTGTGCTAGGCACTTGTTAAAAATATATATATTTTTTATTGATTATGCTGTTACAGTTGTCCCAGTTTTCCCCCCCTAGCCCCCCTCTGCCCGGTACCCCCATTCCCTCCAGCAGTCCCCCTCTTATATAAAGTTCATGTCCATGGGTCCTGCATATAAGTTCTTTGGCTACACATTTCCTACACTGTTCTTAACCTCTCCCTGTCTATTTTGTACCTGCCAATTCATGCTTCTTAATCCATGCACCTTTTCTCCTATTCTCCCCCTTCCTCCCCCCAACCGATAACCCTCCAAGTGTTCTCCATAATCTCCATATCTATGATTCTGTTCCTGTTCTGGTTGTTTGCTACATTTGTTTTTTTTTTTTTTTTTTTTTTTTTTTTTTTTTTTTTTTTTTTTTTTTTTTTTTTTTTTTTTAATTACTTTATTGTTGTTCAATTACAGTTTGAATTTTTTCCCCCTCCATCCCTCTCCCCCCATTGATCATCTTTTTTTTAATATTTTACTTATTTTTTAGAGAGGGGGAAGGGAGGGAGAAAGAGAGGGAGAGAAACATGATCGGTTGCCTCTCACACACTCCCAAATGGGGACCTAGCCCATAACCCAGGCATATGCCTTGACTGGGAATTGAACCGGTGACCCTGTGATTCACAGGCTGTACCCAGTCCACTGGCCAAACCAGCCAGGGCTCATCTTCTTTTTCTTAAATAAGTACCTTTAACATTTCATGTAATAATGGCTAGGTGATGATGAACTCCTTTAGTTTTACCTTATCTGGGAAGTACTTCATCTGTCCTTCAATTCTAAATGATAGCTTTGCTAGAAAGAATAGTCTTGGTTGTAGGTTCCTGCTTTTCATCGCTTTGAATACTTCTTGCCAGTCCCTTCTAGCCTGAAAAGTTTCTTTTGAAAATCAGCTGACAGTCTTATGGAAACTCCTGTGTAGGTAACTCTCTGCTTTTCTCTTGCTGCTTTTAAGATTCTCTCTTTATCTTTAACCTTTGACATTTTAATTATGGTGTGTCTTGGTGTGGTCCTCTTTGGGTCCAACTTGTTTGGGATTCTCTGTGCTTCCTGGACTTGTATGTCTGCTTCCTTCACCAAATTAGGGAAGAAGTTTTCTATCATTACTTTTTCCAAATAAGTTTTCAGTTTTTTGCTCTTTTTCTTCTCCTTCTGGCACTCCTATGATTTGGATGTTGGTACGTTTGGAGATGTCCCAGGGGCTTCCTATTCTATCCTCGTTTTTTAGAATTCTTTTTTCTTCTTGCTGTTCTGATTGAATGTTTTTTCTTCCTTATGTTCCAAATCATTGATTTGATGCTCAGTTTCATCCCCTCCACCTTTGGTTCCCTGTAGATTTTCTTTATTTCACTTAATGTAACCTTCAATTCTGCCTGGGTCTGTTTATGCTGTTGCCATACTCGATAAGTTCTTTGAGCATCCTGATCACCAGTGTTTTGAACTCTGCATCTGAGAGGTTGGTTATCTCCATTTCATTTAATTCTTTTTCTGGAGTTTTGATCTGTTCTTTCAATTAGGCCATATTTCTTTGTCTCCTCAATTGGGCAGCCTCCCTGTGTTAGTTTCTGTGTATCAGGTCGAGCTGCTTGACTTCCTGTCTTAGTAGCGTGGCCTGTGGTAGAAGAGCGGACCTGTCTGGGTGAATGTAGCTTCTCTGTATCCTTGGTTGTTGGACTTTCATACAGCTCGATTTTCTGGCACTTCTGGGTGATATTTATTCTGTAATTTTTTCTGTAGCTGTGTGAGGAGGCGAAATGTGTTTACCTATGCCTGCATCTTTTCAATGGACATTTAGATTGCTTCTACGTTTTTCATTATAAAAGTAGAGGCCTCAATGAATATTATTGTATTTATCTTTTGGGGCATATGTGTGAGGACTGTTGACAGGTCAGGGGTCTCCAGAGGGGAACATACATAATCCAGGAAGTCTGTCATTTTGGTCTGTTCCTTTTACACACTTTTCTCCTGTCTTTGTCCCCCTCCCACCGTCCTCTGTGACCCTCTGGTGTCTCCTCCAAGTAGGTTACTGATCCTATCTTAAGGAGCGATTTCTGTCCAATATGAGCGAGATGAAGCGTAGAATGACTATGGCAGAGTCTAGGCACTTTTTGTAAACATCTCTCCACGCCCCTTTATGAAGACATATGAGGAATATATCTCGTATTTCAGTGCCAGGAGTAGATGGGCTTCTCCCGAGTACGTGGACACCGTGAACTTCATAGATGAGTGTATTTTCCTGGTAGTAATTTCAGCATTTTTTGAGCCTTTACTGTTTTAGGCACCGTGCTTATCATTTATAAGCATTATCTCTTTGAATCTTCACCGCAGCCCTTTTGTAGTAGGTAGTTTTCCATGTTTTTAATGAAAACACTGACAATGAGAAAGTTTAAGTGACTAACTTTTCTAAAGCCACACATCTGGTAATAGAGTCAAATTTCAAAGTCGGGTCTAACTCTGCAGTGTAACCCAGCTGTTTCTTCTGAGATACTTATTTATGCTCTTGTTTAGTTCTAAACGCCTGACCTGTAGCTGATTTTTTTCCTTACTTAGCAGCCCGGGTCTAAAGGGAGGTAGAAAGAGAAGGACCCAGGAGTCTAGCAGAAAGCAATAACATAATGTGCATTCACAGAGGGGCTGGCAGTTGATTTAAACCTGAATCAGTTCTCAGAAGTAGGGCCTGTCACTTTCTGACATTTGTTTAGTGGATTTCTTAATCTTTCCTCTTGTGATATTAGGCATTAGCCACATATCTATATTAAAACATATGTAATGCATTCTGGTATGATTATTATTCATTCAGCAAATACATATTGAGCATATACATCATTGAACAAGCCAGATATAGTCTTGACTTCATGGAGCTTGTGATTGGTGTAAATATTTGGTGGGTTGTACCTTGCACATTCTAAGTATTTCCCTAAACACACACAAGCGCTACGCATGTGTGTGCTGAGACTAGCACCAAATTGAATGGCTTGGAATTTGTCTCATTCCAAGAAAAGAGTAACGAATCGTGAGCATGAAGGAATGCGACAGTCAAGAATCCCGTAGCTATGAACGCCACGATTCCTAGAGCAGTGACAGCATACAACAGTACGCAAACTTTATTTGAAATTTAAAAAAACCAGTGTGAACCGGAGAGCTTTGATGGAGCATTGTCAGAAGAATTTCAGAAACTGCAAGTTGTTACACAGATGTATTGATTTAATTAGTCTAGATAACACCATTTATTTATGCTTAAGCATCTCACACATGCAAAAGTTGGTAATTCGAAGTCACACAATCATTTGTGAGTTGTCTTGTGTGCCGCGTGCTGTAGCTTCTGACTGCCAGCTTTGACAAGTGTGTGTGTTGTCAGGTGCTTGAGCATAAATAAATGATATCATATAGAGCAATTAAGCAATACAGTTTGCTTTTGGAATTCTGTTGACATAGTTTCACGTACAGTCTTTTGGTGGTGACTTTTAGAATCACATTAATTGTTTTTAATACAGTTTAATCTTACAGTGTGGGCAAGATCTTGATTGGAGACAGAACATACCTGGGTTCTGCTGGTTAGGCTCTTTGAACATCTGGATGGGTCCCTAATGCACTATTGCAACTTGAACACATTGTTTCGGTGGCCTATACAATGGGTGTTTTGGTCAATGAAGGAAGAAGAGTAGAGTCATTTTCTTAGCAAAAAGATGAATTATTTTGTGATAGATAAGAGCCAGTAGTATTGAATGTCTTGGGAAGGGAAACTTGTTAGAATCCTCATTTTCTGCCCCCTTCTCTCCCACCCTTTTTGTTACTGTAATTTTAACTGTAAGAACACCAAGGTATTTTATGTTTGCCTCATCTTACTGTACTGTTTTCACACTTTAGAAAATGCTATCAAAAGGAGACTGGAGTGTAGCTAATATACTGGGAATCCTTTTCTTCCAGCATCTTTTCCTCCAGAGTTTGGGATGCCTCACCTGCATTGTTTTTTCTCACCACACTCCCTAGAAGATAGAAAGGGGAAGGATTAATTAACCCAGTTTTGCACATAAGGAAACAGAAGCTCATAGGGGTTAAGTGTCTGGCCTAAGGTCAGACGTACTAAGAACATAGTCACAGAATGCGGCAGAGAATTCCAGAGCCTGGCAGAGTGTAGCGCACTACCTACCCACTGGGAAATGTGATAGGCAGGTAATTGTTTTCTCGGGAGAATTGACTACTGCTGGTCAATTCTTACTCCTCGGAGACTATCAACCATCTGATCCCAAAGGCAGAAACTTGTTTGCAGGTTAGATCTACTGTGTAATCTTGGGCAGATGTTACTTAGCACAGCTGGCCTTGAATTTAAAGTAAGTATATAATATATTTTCATGTGTTCTTCTAATACAACTTTCTTCGGGCTGCCAAGTGCTCATGTTAACCACTGTTCAAAGAGTGTAAGATGTCACTTTCATGGCCATTAGCTGTTATTGCCTCATGCTTTATAATAGGAGCGTAAAGATATTTTAGGGGTAAGCACAAAACCTCGGGCAAGGCCTGCTTACTGCCTGCCTACTGAGGCAACTGCATTTTGCAGAGAAGAAGGAAGCCATATAAGATGGGGGTCTTGCTGCTGGTTCCTGGGGACGCAGGCAGACTGAATTTAACATGGAAAATGGTCCACCTGGTGTAGAAAAAAAATAATCCATTTGACGTGATGAAGAACAGGGCAGACTTAGTCAGGGTTCTCTGTAGGAACTCGCATTCCTAGACTTGCAGGTAGAACAGAAAAAGAACACCTATAAATCCAAGTTATAATTACTTTTTATTTATCTTATTGATGAAAATTACTTCTTGGCTATCTTAGGGGAACCTTGTTATATTAGAAAAATGTTAGCATTTCACCTAAATCTATAGTTCTTTTGTTTTTTCTTTTTAATTTTATGGACTTGCATTATTATTGTCTGTATTAAAAGTTTAGTGATTTGACTTAAAAATTTGAGAATTGTTTCCTTAGTAGTGGGACATACAGTTAACCACCTAAGATTTCCCTTCAGGTGCTCAGCCTGCACCTATTTAGGATGATGTGGTTGGTGCTTCTGCTTTCTTTAGTCTGTGGCTTGAGACTCAAAATTGTATTTGCTGATTTCAGCAATTAGGAGAGACACAAGAGCACCCCTGGTTTGCCTTTGAAATGCTGTTGTTACAGGTTCTTGTCCGTAGACTTTAAGAAGAAAGCAGCTTTTTTATATACCTTAAAGTTCCTTAAAATACTCCCAGTGTTCTCCTGTTCAACGAGAGCAAGCCGACCTCCCTAACCTCTTGCCATAATCTAGGTCCTTTAAGTTTCTCTGAATTTTAACTTTAATTATGATTTACTTAGTTGCTGCTATTTTTTTATTCACCGAGAGGTGGAATGTTACCATTTGCCACAGGCGGCGGTGTTGGTGTTACTGTGGTGATGATCCCTTTGCCGTGACTTTCTGTTGCAGACCCCGTATCATGTCAACCTCCTCCTGGCTGGCTACGATGAGCATGAGGGGCCGGCGCTCTACTACATGGACTACTTGGCCGCCTTGGCCAAGGCCCCTTTTGCAGCCCATGGCTATGGTGCCTTCCTGACTCTCAGTATCCTGGACCGCTACTATAAGCCAAGTAAGTCCCAGCAGCCTGGGTAGGGAAAAGTAGCAGAGCTCCGTCCTCAGTTGCCTTCTGGTTTTGTGCACCACCCCTTGGAGTTGGGTGGCCGGGGCTTGAGTAGAGGAGGGACCCTACGAAGCACATTCAGGCACCCTCTGGAAGCTACTTTCTCCTGTGGGTCAGTGGGGCTGTTGAAAAGCTGATAAAAGCCCCTCTTTGACCAGACAAAATGAGATATTGCATGTGTCCCGAGCTAGGTTTTGATTTCTTTTAAAAGGGGGTGAGAGTAGTGAATAAAACTAATTCTCCGGTTACAAAAGTTCATTTTTTTCACTCATTTTGCCCTGCGTAGATGCTTATTAGCATCAAAGCTGCAAAGAAAAAGCAAAGAAACCAAGCGGTTTGTGCTTGTTTTGAGCTTGTGAGGATGAACAGTTCCCCAGCATGACAACTGAGGGTTTCTTTGCTTAAATGTCAGAGCTTCTGAAAGCCACAAGTCTGGGCCCATCCCTTGGTTTTTATCACCTAATGGCCACCCCCTCCTGCAAGATAAAGCTGGCTCTCTATTTGTCAGCAAACTGTCAGCTTGGCGAAGCCTTTGACGCAGGGATGCTTTTGTGCTAAGTTCTACCTTCTGACCCCGATTCCAACTTTGACATTAGCCACTGTGCGCAATGGGCACTTGGGGGTCTTAGCTTTAACAGGCTATAGATGCAGCACAGATCACCACCTCTCTCCTTACATTCTTTTCTTCCCTGCCAGTATAGCAAAAAATCTGGCTTACTCACTCCTTTTTTGGTGCTGCCCTCTCACTCACCCTGAGCCTTGCCAGAGCTCCAGGCCACATCCTGAAAAGAATTAGCCTGGCCTCCTAGTGACTGTTTCTGGATTTGGCATCTGTCAGCATTACAGCTGATTTGCCCACCAAAATAACCACCAACCACCCCTGAAGCCTAACTGCGTAATATGTCACCCCAGTTTGACATGCCCATGGACAGTTCCTTTGGCTACGATTTTATGAGTCTCGGCCCCATCCTATGAATTCTCTTTCCATTGTTAAACTGAGACCCAGCTGGGAAAGGGAGGCTAAAACTCTGGCTCTGTCTTCCCTTTCCCTGATTTGCAGCTGGCTAGGGCAGATGGAAGTGGTTTAAGCCCTGGTCTAAAGGGGGGTTTGGGGGTGAGGTGGGGGGATGGGCTATAAAAAAAGAGGCAGGCCGCTGGACTTCTCTAGAGGCAGGCCCGGCCATGGGAGGCAGAATTCCGTCATGCTTGCCCTTCTCTGTAGCAAATCAATTTGCAATGGCTTGTGGCTGCCAGAGCATTGGGTCTGGGGCACCCTCAACTGCATATGGAATACGTTTGTTGCAAACTAGAAGGCTAGGTTTTTGTTGTTTTTTTTTTTGAGTGGGGGGAGGCCTTTTCCGTTTGTGTAACACGCTGACCTGAAGGAGTTCAAAACTTAATGGAAAGTTGCGGCAGAGAGGTGGATTCAATGGCAGCCCCTTGAGCACTCAGCCCTGTGTTCTCTTCCAGCTATCACACGTGAGATGGCTGTGGACCTTCTCAGGAAATGTCTGGAGGAGGTGAGTAGCGCCCTTGGGGTTCCGAAAGGACTAAAAAGAATGTTTTGTCTCTTTGCCAAATTATTCTTGTTCCTTAGTTACATTTTTTCTGACCTTTGCCAGAAGGTGCAGTAAATACCCATTAACTAGATGTGAAATTGCTGCCAGAGATAGAGTTTGGTGGGTAATAAGCTTAGTTTTTCCTCTTATGGGTCATCTCCTCATTGATGTCAGTTTTACAGTTTACTTACTTTTCTTTTTGGTTCATCCAGACCAGTGGTTCTCAAATTGTAGCATGTATAAGAATCATCTGAGGAAGTGGTTTTTAAAAATCAAACCGTTTCGCCCCAGCCTTACCCCCTTCCGATTTACTTGTCCTGGTGCAGAGCCTGAGAACAGTTTAGCAGCCCCGGGCGATTTTGCTGCTAGCGGTAACTGGGCCATGCTTTGAGAAGTGCTCCCTGTACCTTACGCATGCTTTGTTCTTGTGCCACCCGGAGTTGCCGTACTGTCTGCTCCCTTTAACAGTGCACGGGTCCTGAGTCCTGGAGAGAAAGCCTCCTCTGAGAATGCAGGAGACCACAGACAGCAACTGGGAAGCTTTGGGCAGAAGGGGAGAGTAGCCTTTAGTTTATGAGGCCAGGTACGCGGACCTGCCACCCAGTCTAGTACTGTTCCCAAGAGTCAGAGCCTATGGGGGATGAATGGAGGGTGAGGAGGAAAAGAAAGCAGTCCCTTAGGCTTTTTCATTCTTTTACTGTCCCAATGGCCTAAGGATTAACTTGAATTTGTAGTCTAGTGAGAGTGGGAAGATGAGAATGGGGGCGGGGCGGGGGGAGATGGGCGGACCTCTTAACACAAGCCTATTCTTTTCAGTCCACTGTTCCCCCTTCTTCCTCTTGTTTGTAAACCCCCTTTCCAACACAGAATAAACTCATGTACTTTTTTGAGAGGCTATATTAGTCTGGCAGCCCTAAGTGTTGCAAGGAGCTGCCAGGAAGAGGCCACTGGAATATTCAGTGCTTTGAGACTTTATTCCTTATAGATCCAAAAGATAATCATATTAGAAACCTACATTTCCTTATTGTCATCTTTTCTTGATCTTGAATCTTGTTTCTGGATAATAGGAGTCATGCCAGAGAGGACTCTGAAAGTGAATTGGTTGTTGCTGCCCAGTTCTCGGCAGTAAAGGAGATGAGAAACACTGAGGGAGGGAGAGCTTCGGCCTGGGGAGGTGGACATTCCTGGGACCTGCTGCTAAGGAAGCAGGCAGAGAGCTTTGTTCCTTCTCTCTGGAGACTGTTAGTGAGGTGTCCGGGAAGGGTAGCCACAGGAGCACAGAAGTCCTCCAGCTGTGTCCCTCAGCGACCTCCAGCCAGGTTAGTGGGGCTGTCTGCTGCCGTGCACCTAGGCCGTGCAGCTCCTTGGGAATAGCCTTAAGCAGGATCTTTGGAGAGTGCAGAGATGTTACTGTGGTGACAGTTCAGCTTGGGTTGGAGGAGACAGAAGCAGAGTGCGTCCCAAGAGTTCTGACGTCCTCTCCCCCCCACCCCAGCTACACACAGACATGCGCACACACACCAGGTCCTGATCACGTGGGTGGGTGACTGGAGGAAACTCTTTGGTCCGGAGCTTATTCCTAGGGCAATCACTCCTTTGTTGGCTTATCACCTTGAGACATTCAAAAAGAGAGGTCTGTGTTTCCCAGGCTGATTGGTAGGCAGAAGACTGGGGAACAGAGCATCAGATTGTCTCAGTCTTCTGTCAGCTGCCTGCTCGCAGCTGCGTCCCCCAGTTCTCACTCACTGCCTTCCAGGTTTGGGCTTTCTTCAGAGTCCTGGCACCAACGCCCCCAGTGGAATGTAAGCGCCACAGAAGCAGGGCTTTCCTGTGCTGGTGTGCCCACTGTGTCGGTTGGACCTGGCCCACAGGGAGAGCTCAGTGAATGTTTGCTGATCGATCTCCTTCATGTCTCTCTGCAGCTCCAGAAACGCTTCATCCTGAATCTGCCAGCCTTCAGTGTCCGAATCATCGACAAACATGGCATCCATGACCTGGCCAACATTTCCTTCCCTAAACAGGGCTCCTAACGTCATGCCTCTCTCCCACTCGCCAGGGAACTGTTTTTGATGGGCTCCTTTATTTTTTTCTACTCTTTCGACGTGCACTCTTGATAGATGGTTAATTCAGAATAAAGCTGAATGTGGATAAGTTGAGCTGTCTGGTTTGAGTTTCCTTTTACCTGGCATCACCTCTGTGGAGCTGATGTTCCACTGGGGGCCGCAGGCGGAAGTGGAGGAAGGGTTATCTGCTTGGACTTTCTGGCCAAGACTGTCTTTTCTCCTGTCCCTTTCCCTCCTTCCTTCTTGCCCTTGGGCCACTGACAGCCCCGCATTCTATTTCACTGCCCTGCTTCCTTCCCATCTAGCTCATTCATATATCACGCTTGCTGTTTCATTCCCTCTAAGGCAGTGGTTCTTTTCCCCCCTAAGCTAAAAAAAAAATTAATTATTGTAAATAGGTATTATATGCACTTAGTAAAAAATGCACACAGTGCAAAGACACATAGTAAAAAATGTTTCTCCTCGCCCTGTAATTTGATCACCTGCTTCCCCTGCCAGCGGAAACTTCAGCTACTAATTTTTTATCGGTCCTTTAAGAGATGTGCTGTTCCAGCTCTGGCTGGCATGGCTCAGCCGGTTGGGTGTCGTGCCGCAAAGCGAAGGGTTGCCTGTTCGATTTGGTTGGGGTGCGTGTGAGAGATACCCCAATTTAAAAATTTCGTTAAAAAGAGAGAGAGATCCTGTTCCTGTGTAAAATGAGCACACACATAACCCCTTTTAAAAATAAGTTTGCACTCATTCCCAGATTCCAGCTAAGTAGGTGTGGGACATAGGACTGTTTGTTGAAGCTTCCCAAATAATTCTTACCCTCAGTCATGATAGAGAACCACCAGATTGAAGTTTCTTTGAAGCAGTGACCCTCAAACTTTAGCAAGCATCCCAATCTTATTGGATGGCTTATTGAAACACAGCTTGCTGGGTCCTACCTCTGCAGCTGCTGCATGTTTGCGGTGTGGCCTGAGATTTTGCATTTCTAACATTTCTGATTATAAGATGAACTCCACTTTATCCAATTCTGGGCTACTCTTAATACCACATAAAGACTGGTTTTTGGTTTGTCTGAAGTGAAATATCATCTCTCTAATATACTACCTACAGATCAGAACATGTGTATTAACGGTGTTAACATCAGATTTAAATGTCATATACTTTAATACACCAGTGATAAATCCTTTATACTCTAAGAAGAAAGGTGATTATTGAATACATGAGGGAGAAGAGATGATTTGTATGACCATAGCTGGTTCACCCTCCACTACCGCTGTGAAGATGTGTAGGTTTGGGCTTTTGACTAGATTCCTGCGTCTTTTTCTAAGGCATCTATTTTTAAAGCTCCATAGGTGATTCAGATAACGTGCCCTAGTTGAGTACCACTACTAAAGCACAGGCAGTCCCACTTCATAATTTTCTCATCTATAAAATAGTCAAAATTGTACCTTTTCTATGGGGGTGGTTATGAGGATTCTGTGAGGCAATATGAAGCATATAGAACAGGGCCTGGCATGTGGTAAGTGCTCAGTAAGTATACTTGTTATTCTGTATCCAGGCCTCACCAGGATTGAAATGGTTCTCTGCCTTTGAATATAAGGGTCCCCAGGGCAATCTAGGCAAGCCTACCAGCCCACCCTGGCTGTCAGACTCTTCTCCAACCCAGATCTCTTTCTGAGCTCCAGATCAACTTATCCTAAGTATCTTGCCCTCCAGCCATAGGGACATCATAGTCAACGCATCTAAAGCTGAGCATTTCATCTGCCCTCCTCCAGGCCTCCCTACAGCATTCCATCTTAGAGAATCAGAGCCACTTGGCCCCCATGAGCCCAAGCCAGAAACCTAGGCATCATTTATTTTTAACAAACTTGTTTTGGAGTAAATTTGGCTTTACAGAAAAGTTGCAAAGATTAAATAGAGTTTCCTTATACCCTTCACTCAGTTTCCCCTTATGTTAACATTTTACATAGCCACAGTACGTTTGTCAAAACTAAGAATCCAACATCGATGGGTACATTGGTATTAAACTCCAGCCTTTATTCAGACTTCGCTAGCTTTCCCACGAATGTCCTTTTTCTGTTGATATAGGACGCAGTCCAGGGCACCACGCTGCATTTCTCCAGGCATTTCTGATGCCGCCTTTTCCTCCTGCCTTCACATAGTCACCGTGTTACGGCAGTTTAACTTCCTAAATCCCTTTTAATAAAAAGTCTTCGTTCCCATTATCCTGATTTATCTCCCGTCATTTCTTGGATTATTTTAATTGCCTCCTAATTTCTCTACTTTTAGTATCTTTCCTTTCGTGTTCTTTCTGTACTCAAACAAGTTTGACCTTAAAACTCTCCTCACTTAAAACTTCCTAAGGTTTCCGTTGCTGATAGAATAAAGCCCAATTCTTTGGTTTGACATGCTAAGCGTTTCATAGTCCCAACCAACCTCATTTTTTCCCTCTTCTCTACCTTACGAAACTCTTGATCCAGCTGAATTTCTATGGCCTCAGCAAGCAAGACTTCACACCTACTATAAGAAGGGTAAGCGTTGTTTCATGGAACTTCCTTCTAGAAATGTATATACGTGTGATTGCGTCATGAGGCAGCACGCTGATATTTTGTAATCTGTTTTCTTCTACCAAATTTTATTTGTTTAATGCCAGCTATGACCTAAATCGATTGCCCGGAGTTTAAAAAACACTGGGAGTGTACCAAATCTCTGACACTCCTGGCCAAACAGAATAGTCTTTCAGTTGGTTCCCATCTGCTTTCGGGTCATTGATACACAGAAAGCAATGTATTCCTCCCAGCCTGGGGGTGAGAGGGAATAGGTTGGGGAAGCTGACGAGGAACTTCTAAGCGAAGTGGAAGAGGGTGCTGAAATAGCTCCGGCGCTGTTGCCAGCTGAGCAACAGCAGCTGAGTCTGCCTGGTTAATGCCGAGTCCTGGTTAATCTAAAGCCCAGAGTCCTTTCGCTGTGTGTCTCCTTGTCTAGGCCCTTTGAAGAGCAGCTGTGCCCAAAAAGAAGAAGGGTGGACATAGAGGGACCCTCTCTGGATGTCTGCTGCTCGCTTGTGTCCTGTGTGTGGGTTATGAGTATGCGCCTGGAGGATAAAGGCCCGCCTCTCCGCCTCGTGCACGAACTTCATGAGGTTCGAGGGAGGTACGGTTTCCAGTGGCTGCCCTTATCTTGCTCCTCCTGAAGCACCGCGATCCTTTAAAAGAAAACAGGAAGGTCTTTTCTTTAAGTGAGTGTAAACTCCAAAAATCACGATCCTTACCCAGTCTAAATACTCCCCATTTTAATTCACAGCTACTTGCTTTGCAAAAAAAGAAGCCATGTAAAACCATCTGTATTACACTTTCTTTAGCATCATCTGCATGTCCTCAGGACTGAGTTAGAAGCTGAAATGCTATTGTGCTGTGGGGATTTTATAAAACAACAACAAACCCTTACGGGAAAGAACCAAATGCTGAGACTTCTTTAGGAGTTTCTTATGCCACTCAGGGTCTCCACAGGGTATTGTTGCTTCTGTAGAGCCTCGACCTTATCCTGGGGGAGCAGAGCCTTGGGGCCTGACAGGCTGGGAAGACCCACTTCCCCTGGCTGGGCTCTGGCCTGTGTGTCTCTGCAGGGGGCCTTGGGGTTCAATGGAATGGAAAGGATGGTGGCAGATCGGAGGGATCTGTGTGAGCCCCACTTGGGCAAGTTGCTCTGAGCTATTATACCCTTCTCTCTAAAACAGAACTTGGCGAGGACTACATGGTTAACGGGGAACGCTGTCCGCTCTGAAAAGCTCGGGATAAGCTAGTTTCTTCTTTGTTCACTGTAGAGTTATTTACAACCTTTTATTGATTTGTCACTAAGTGCCGGGCATTACGTGCGACCCGTATTTTTGCCATGCATAATGCACACCCACGTTTTGGGCCCAAACTTTGAGGGAAAAAAACTCTCATTTTAATTTGTTAATTCAATTATTTATTTATTTATATTTAGGTACTTGTTTTTTGCATTATAAAGGAATTTTAGCATTTATTTTTGAACATATTATGGTACAAGGGATTTTATATAACAAATAACTACAAAACACAAGGACAGATACAAGGCTCAAGAAATCCTATGTACTGGTAGCTACCCATGTATGTGCATCCTTATTTTTCCCTAAAAAATTTGGGCAAAAAAGTGTGCGTTATACATGGCAAAATGCCGTATACGCCTGTTATCTCATTTTAATCCCTTCAACTTGCCATAGTCTTAAGATAATTTTAGTAGTTGAATGTCTTGTCTTACCAGGCCCGTACTTGCAGGCTTTCCTCCATTTTTCCTTTCATATGGGTGGGCTGAGGCAGTGACGTGTTTTGAGAAAACAAATCACATCTTCGCACCTTTACCTTGGAAGATGATGCTTAGACCCCATGCTCTTCACTGGTGCCGAGCATTCAATGTCCGCCTCTGATAACACACCTGCAAAGAACTGGGGGAAGAGTGTTTTAGGCAAAGAATACAGTGTGTGCAATGGCTGTGAGGCAAGAAACGGTGGTAGTTTGAGGAACAGAAAAGAAACCAACGTGGCTGGAGCAAAGAGTGACGAAGGGAATAGTTTATGGTAAGGATGAAGTCGTGGGCAAAGTAGTCCTTGAAGGGCTTTAGTATGAAGGTGTACCAGTGCAAACAGGGAGAGAAAGAAGTTGGGAGACTTGCAGTGGTCCAGAGGACTAGGGTGGTGGAGGAAGACATAGAAGATAGACTTTCTCATGGATAGGGTGCAGGGAAAGATTCAGATATGACTCCCCAGTTTCTGGCTTGAGTAACTGGGTCAAGGCAGGTGCTTTTTACTGAGAAGGCGAGTGTGGAGAAGGTCACGATTTGTGAGTACTTGAGTCAAGTACTCCACTTTGGACCTAAGTCTGTTAGCCCAGAGGAGGCAGCAGGCAGACGGCTGTGCATCCAAGACTGGAGTTAAGGGAGAAGTCCCCAAGGAAGGCCAACATTAGGGGCCAAGTAGAGAAGGAGCCAAATTTGGAACCTGTGACATCAGGAAACCAGGGGAAGGTGGAAGCCACCGAGAAGAGTTTCAGAAAAGAGCAAGTGATCAAATAGGCCAAATGCTGCCCTGACCGGTGTGGCTCAGTGGGTTGGGTGTTATCCAAAAAAGCGAAAGGTCGCTGGTTCCATTCCCAGTCAGGGCACACGCCTGGGTTGCAGGTTTGGTTTGGGCTCATGTGAGAGGAAACTGATTGGTTTTTCTCCCTCTCTTTCTCTCTCCCTTCCCTTCTTTCTAAAAATAAATAAAATCTTTAACAAAATAGGTCAAATGCTGCTTAGTCCAGAAAAAGGGCCTTTGGATTTGACATTGTGGTTATCAAAGACCTTGCTGAGTGGATTTTCATAGACTGGTGGGGATAGAATCCAGATTGAAGTGGGTTGAAGGGTGAATTGAGGGTGAGGAAGTGGGGTTAGGAGTGTAACGATCTTTCAAAAACTTTACTGCAAGGGAAATATATGGGGAAAGGACTAATGTTTTGTAAGGTAGGAGGTCCTAGAACATGTGTGCTTTGCGGAATGATTTAGTAAATTATTCAGTAAGAGAGGGAGAGGCTGATGATGCAGAAGGTGCCTGAAGACTGAAATCCTCGAGAAGGCAAGAGAGCTGGACTGGTCTTGGCCTAAAACGCATACACACACAGTCACCAGCATTCACACCGACACACACAGACCTACCACCCATGACCGACACATTCACAAGTCTCCATAATACACATACAGACCCAGGAGTCACTTCACATACACACAACCAAAGCCACACTGACAAGCCAGATAGACCCACCATCCGCGCCCCATCTCACACGGGTGCCCACAGCCCCCTCCTATGACACCCCCTTAGAGGCCCCTTCCTACTCTTCCCACTGTGACCCCTCTTCCTAAGTCCTGGGGCCTCTTGGGAGGCAAATTCCAGCCTGGGCTGAAGAAGGACGGGAGGGCTCCACATGCAATGAAAGGGTTTTATTGTATTAAGAGAATGAGAAAGCATTCTGAGAGCCGGGGAGGTACATTGACCGGTCGGGCCAAGAGAAACAACAGCAAATACAAAACCCCAGTGGCAACTTCAGGGTCCCTGACATATCTTTCCTCCCTCCTGCCCCCTGCCCTCCCCCAGTAGTCCTTTGTGAGCCCAAACACCCTCTGCATCCTGATCCAGCTGGGCATCGTGGTGTGTGAGCAGAAAACAGTGACACTGGAGTCCACGCATTGGGATGAATAAGTTGCACTGGACAGTTTTAAACTCTCAGATTTAATTACAACACACAAATAAATAGGGCAGACAGGGCAGATCTGTGAAGGGCAACAGTTCCGCCATTTGTGCTTTGTCTTCTTTGCTCCTTGAGGGCCCCTGGGAGGGGTCCAAAGAGCCCACTGGGGTGTTCCTGCCAGCACCCCTTTTCTGGGGGGTAGCACTTCTGGAATGAAGGGTGCCAAGTCCTCAGTAGCACCTCTGGTTCATTAATAGTCTCCCTCCTGCCTTCAGTAAAGCACGGCAAAGCCTTGGACCCTAGGAGCACCCACCACTGCCCACACACCCTAATGGGCAGGGCTCAGCCTCGAGAACCAGGCTCTTCCATGCCAAGTTCAAGCACTTCTCAGCAATCCAGGGTCAGAAAATCACAGACAACTGGGCGCTTATCAACGAACCGCCACAGAGAGGCCACCGCAGTCTTTTTCACCGCAGGCCCCCAGCTCGGGGGTTTCTGGATGAATGTTCTTTCTGGCCTGACTCCAACCCCACCTTTTCATCCTTTCGGACCCACCCCAGGAGCTAAGACCTCGCTTCAGGGAGCCCCCTAGGGATGGGGCCAGGGCTGGGGAAGTGGTTATTTCCGATGCTTGGCATCCTTCTCTGAAGCCTTGGTGTCGACATGCCCACTGGCTGCACTGCTTAGAAACATTTTGTCCAGCCCCTTGAGCGACTCCAGCAGGTAGTTCTGGAAGGCAGTGAGGGCAGCACAGATGGCTGGCCCACCGAAGCCATGGGTGATGAGGCTGAAGTGTGTCAGGCAACTCTGCACTCCAGGCTCCAGGACGAGTGCTGGGCGGCTGTTGCCCAGTGGGGAGCGGTCCTGAGCCATCAAATCTGCAAATTCCTTGCAGATCTGCCTGGTGAGGGAAGGAGGGCCAGAGGTTAGAGGTCAAAGATCTGAGCCCACAGAAGGACCCACCATGGGCTGGGCGCCGAACCTGCCAAGAGTCTGTAAATGATGATCATGCCAATTTTACAGAAAAGGAAACTGAGGTTCAGAGACATTATCTGGCTTCTCCCACTTAACACAGCCAGAAAACAGCACATGCCAGCACCCTAGGGTCTCTCTTTGGGTGGATATGCTGCACATATTCAAGGTCTAGCTCTACCACCCTATCCAGGAGACTTTCCTTGAGCCCTGGTCCCCATCCTCAACCCCTACCCCAAATACCAGTCTTTGTCTTTAAAATTATTAGGGAACGATCCAGAATCTGCCTTGAATAACTGAAATAATGGCCCCAACGTGAATGGAGCCCTAAATGCTGCGCCAAGGGCATCATCTCACTTAGTCCGCACAGCAAATCTACGCTGCTGTTGTCATCCCCATCGAACGATGCGGAAATTGGTTTCGGGTAGGTTACAGGACCTGCCCGGGTGGCCAAGCTGGGATTTGAATCCAGCTCTAGCCTGCAGCCATTTTTTCTTTGTGTACCTTGTGTGTGGCTCGGGCAGGAGAATCACTTAGGTCTCACCTTTGTATCACCATGGAACACAGTTAGCACCTTAGACGTGAGTGGGACGCAGGAAGTGCTGGATGAATTAGCTGGTTAATGAGTGAGGTGAGCCTTGCCCTAGATATGCTTCTCCAGCTACCATACGAACAGCCTCAAAGGTCCCATGAGTCACAAAAGTCCCTTGAGTCGGTGATTCCACTTCTGCCTAGGGCATGCAAGGAAGACTCAGGGAGGGGAGGGTGGAGATGCGATGTGAAAGGAAGCACTGCATGGGGGTGTTGCATGGGTGTTCTAAGCAGGAGGGCAAGCCCAAGGATGGGAGGGCAGGAGAGAGCAAGGAGGTCAGTTGGAGTGGGTGGGGCTTGTGTGGGCCAGATGGTGGGGCCCTCAAAGGAGTCTGGCCTTTACCCTACAGATTGGTGGTTTTCAAATTTTTTTTTAACTCCTTTCCTCTCTCTTTCTGTCTCACTCTGTCTCTTCTTGCAATAGGATTCTTTCTAAAAACTAAAATCTTAATGGAATACCAGTTCATTCTATAGACCCTGAAGCACTGTCCCAGAACCTAGTTTGAAAACCAAGGCAAGACCATTGACGGTTCTCGGGCAGGGGAGCAGCGCCCGTGCAGGGAGTCTGAGGGAGCGGTGGGGTGCTGGAGGGAGGGGTGACGACATGTGAATGGTGGTGAGGGAGGCACCGACGGGAGCTGCAAATGTGAAGTAGGGACAAGGCATGATCAACCTGGGGCCTGGGTGGGCTCTGGTGTCCTCACGAAGTCACTGGGACAGAAGGCTGGTGGGTGAGGCTCAAGCAGAGGGAGCAGACCACGGAGCCTCAGCCCCACGATGGGACGCAGGCTGGTGGCATGGGACAGTGTATAGAGGTGTGGCACAGACTACGTTAGCCTGTCTGTGACACCATTGTCGCTGATTTGCACAGCCTGAATACGTTCATGTATGTCCATGTGTGTGCTCTGTAGCATGCACAGCATTGAGTCCAGGTGTACTGTGTGTGGTGCCACTTGTACCCATGCTTGGTGTCTGTGCATTGCACCTACATGTGCCTGCGCGTGGTGTCGGGGAGTGCCCACTACACTCTCACTCACTTGGCGGCCAGCAGCATGCTCTTGCGGCTGTGCAGTTCCCCAGGGTCGGCGTGCTGTCGGCATAGGTACTCGGCAGCTGCCTTGGCTGGGAACTCGGTCTCGCAGATGTAGCCGAAGTCTCGGGCCAGGTGTATGGCCTCTCCTGGGGGGAGGAGAGACACACAGATGAGCTGTCACTACAGCCAGGTGTACCTTGGAGCCGAGAGCCCCACTTCTAGGAACCTCTGACCCTCTAGTCAGGGCCTATTATGCCCCATCTTGCTTCTATAGATACCTTCCTCTGATTTCCTGCTCCAGCCTCAATCCCATCGCCCTGCTTTGGGGCCACCAGGGATGGGCTCTGAGCTCAGGATGGGAGTCTGAGCTCCAGATGATGGAGCCCAGAGTCACCAACCTCCAGGGAAGGGACTCCAACCCCTTCATCCCTTTACCTCATTCAAACACTGGCCACTCCCCCACTGCACACACATTACACATACATGTTCTCTACTGCATGGGCACTTGCATGTGTGTGCATGCACACACACACATATCACACACAGCACTTCAACGTGACAAAGAGAACAAACACGTGACTAAACGCACCATTCTGTGTCAGAGACAGTCACACAGAGTCTCGCTGGACGATGCAGGTCTCCTCATGTTCGTGCTGACGCCCACCCTCAGGCCTCACTCACCCTCCACCAGCGATGTCAGCAGCGTCACGTTGGCGGCCTTGCGACGGCCAGCCGGCAAATTGAGCCCAATCTTCTCCAGCCGCTCCCGCAGGCACCGGCCTCCATTCTTGGACTTGGCCCTTCCATGCACAGAGAGAGACAGACACACACTATGAGAGAGAAGTGTGTAGGCTGAGTGACTTGCTGCCTCCACCAGCCCCTGCTAAGGCTGGGCTCTGGCCCTGCGGACAGTCGGGGGGCCTCTTTCAGCCTGGTCTCAACCTCTTTCTAACCTCATTAGCTTTGTAGCCAAGGTGGGGGTCAGGGGGCCCAGCATCCAGCTCCAGGAGCCCCTCGTTGCTCCCTAATCCTCTCATAGCAGGACCCACGGTGGGGCAGGACAGGCCTTTTTCTCACCTCAACCTGCCAGCCACCTAGACACACAGACTTCATGCAGAGAGATGCCAGGACAAGCAGACACACACAAGTACGTACAGATACATGCACAGGTGAGCACACACTGAAGGCCAAGAACAGGCACATACAGAGACGTAGATACTCAGATACCCAGGCACATGCAGGGACACAGACAAATGTTCACACCAAGTCAGGACCCCAGGGACATATGTGCAGATGCGTGCAGACTCACACAGGCCCCTCGGGGATGCTCAGAGAGACCGGGAATAAGGAGATGCCCCCACACCTGCACAAATGCAGCCCTCACGCAGTACAGACACCTTAAACATACGTATGTCTAGCCCCAAACGCCCAAGCAACCATACTCACACAGGGCAGGACACACTCTAGCCAACCCATCCCACTAAAAGTAACACAAGAAACTCACACCCATGAAAACATCCTCCTGGCCATCCCCTACACTGTGCACGTACACACACACATGCACACATGTGCACACACTGTCCTCAGACACACTAAAACTCTTACTCCTGAGCCCTGATACCCTAACCAGGCACAAAGACAGACAGACACACAAGTAGAAGATAACTATGGACCCCAAAACACACACACCAGAGAGGCCTATGCTCCACAGACTTTGGGTCCTGGGGGTCCTTTTCCTAGAGGGGGTGAAGATGGCACTCTCTCTTCTCCAGACCCAGCCTTGCCCATCCTGCTCAATGTGAGTGAGCCCTCTAACCCTTGTCTGTGCCCAGGCTTCTTCCTCTACACCCTACCCCAAAGCCACAGACGTGTGGTTGCCACTGGGGGCCTGGGCCTGCCCTCAGGGCCCCACAATCCCCCAGGGAGACTGAGGCATAGATGGCCCTGTGGCTTGGGGTGAGGCGGGCCCCTCTCTGATCCCCTGAGGTGTGAAAGGAGAACAAATTTTGGCCCAGGCACCATGCAGGGTGTGGTGGGCTGGCCTTCCTACCTGCGAAGGACACCACCCAGGAGTGAGGCGTTGAGGCACTCGGGAGGTGACAGTCGCCGCTGGACCTCCCCCACTGTCACCTTGTATTTGGATGTCGAGCTGAGCAGTGAGAGCCGGCCTGGCACGGAGCAGAAGACCTCACTGGGGTTCGTGATGCTGCCAACCAGGCTGTCTTTGGCCAGTGAGAGGGCGGAGAGGCTGCCGGCTTTGGAGGGCAAGGGGACTGTGGAGTGGAAGCAAGAGCAAGGGAGAGAGAGACAACACTGAGCCAGGAACCACAGGACACTAGCCAGCTGTGGAGTGGGCGCTTTGATGGAGTACCAGCTGTGGGCTGGGCACCACACTGCATTCTGTGCACACACACACAGACACATCTAAGTGTCCCGGCATCTTTCAGAGGAAGGTTCTACGAAGGAAGAAACAAAGGCACGCTGAATTAATGTGACTCACCCAAGTTCACTCAACTAATGGGTGATGCAAACTGAACCCAGAGCTGTCTGGTTCTCGAACCTGTGTTCCCTTCACTAAGCCAGGCTGGATCCCTGGTAAAACTTCAGTAGCTCCAGCAGACTCTTGGGGTTTGGGCATATGCGACCAGAGAGGGAGTTGGAAATGAGGAAATGGAGTCTGCGCTAGAGGCAGGATTCCTGGGTCACTGCGGAGGGCCCAGCCAGACCTGCACGATTGCAAGGAGTCCCCAGTTTCCCCCTGCCCACTTGTGATCCCCATGTCTTCACCGCCCCCAAAGTAGCAAGGGGACAAAGAGGTTCTGGCCCCGTAGGCTTCTAGCTCTGGCCTCTTCCTGCCAAATCACACTGGGATGCTTAGGAGACCAGGAATAGAGAAACACACTCTATTGCCCCCCGCCCCGCCCCCGAAAATGCTAATTATCTGCTAATATCTATAAAGGGCAGGAAAGGGAATCTGAGAAGTCAATGTCCTAAAACACACTTGGATACCTTTGGCTGTAAAAGAAGGTTCTTCCTGAAGTCTGGCCGCCATCTTCCTGCTTAGCTTCAGGAGGAACAGAGAATAATCGAGGCACTTACTTTCCCTGGGGCTAATCTTCTTTCAAAGAAGTGAGAGCCTTGGTAGAGAAGGCAGGTCTTTTGTGTGTGCTGGGTGGGGAATCAGTGGGGCGCTCACTGGGCTTCATGCTCACACAGATGCCCTCACTGAATCTCCCAAACAACCCCCAAGCGGACTACATTTATTATTCCCATTTTAAAGATGAGAAAACTGAAGCCCAGAGAGGTGTATTTCTGTATTTTTAAACATTGGCAACTGATTCAAACACTTAAAAATCTAGCACAGGCCAAATAGAACCCATGTGAAGCGTCACCTGGGATGTGGGGACACCAGCGTGAGAGCTTTGAGACCCAAGGAACTGCTCACTGTCTCAGGGGCCCTTCTCTCCTTCAGCGAGCAGGGCTCCTCCTTCCCAAGCTTCAGTTCAGGCACCATCCCAGTGCAAGGCTTCCTGGGCCCTCCACCTCTGTTCCCTCTAACCCTTCATCCCTCCCCTTAAACACTGAACCTTCCTGTCCGCTTCCAGCCCCACCTTCCCACCAGCCAGGAGTGCCTGAGGGCAGAGTCTTGGCACGAGTGACCTCAGTGAATGTGGAGTTAATGAGAGAAGCAGGGACCTTTGAAACTTGAAATGGGAAAAGGAGTGATGATGGCCCAAGGCCGGGATTTGGAAGAGGGGTGCTGAGGGAGCCCCATTCCTTTGTTAGCACCCAATAGTAAAACTGCACTTCCTCCTTGGGTCCCCATTCAGGCACCAGGAAGGGGCCAAAAGGTCCTGGATGCGGGTGGTATAAGTAAGATTTTAATGCAATGTTTAAAATAATAAAAATTAATGAAAAAGTTTATTATATGACAAAATATCAAAACTTGGATTAGACAGGGCTCTGGCCCACTGTGGCTAGGCCCTGCCTCACTCACCTTCCCCCACCCCAGCCCTGTCCTGGAGAGGGGAGCAAAGCTGTCCTGACAGGGCGGCCACAGTGACACTGGACACACAAGAGGAGCCCTGCCCGCCCTCACCCCAGTGTCTCCTAGGCCTGTACACGGTCCCCTCTTCACCTGTGTCCCTCTGACTTGAGGGGACTGTTTAGAGTGACGGAACTATTCTGTATCTTTTAATGGTTGTGTGACTTCGTATGTTTACATTTGTCAAAATTCATAGAAATGCACATCTAAAAAGGGTAAACTGTCTGTATGTTGATTATATACCTCAGGTTTGACTTTCAAAAGTAAAACGACAAATCAATAAATTAAAAATAAGCCCTGGCTGGTGTGGCTCAGGGGGTTGAACGTCAGCCTGTGAACCGAGAGGTCGCTGGTTCGATTCCCAGTCAGGGTACAAGCCTGGGTTTCGAACCAAGACCCCAGTTGGGGGCGCGTGAGAGGCAACCAATCAATGTTTGTCTCCCTTTTCTTCCCTTCCTTTCCTCTCTTTCTAAAAAATAAATAAAATCTTTAAAAATATCAAAAAATTTAAATAAGTCGGTCCTTTCTCCCATGACCCCAGCCAGAGGGAGCACTCAGAGGAGTAGAACATTTTTCCGCCCTCCAGCTGCCTCTCTCATCCAACTTCTCGTAAAACCTGGGGCCCCCTGAGGCCAGACCCTGTGAGAGGGGAGACAGGCCAAGGTTGCATGAGGCCACTTGTACGTGTGCAAACAGGGAACGGTGAGCACGTGTTTCTCGAAAATGGCTGTCCACAAAATTATACTCCCTGTCAGCGGTAGAACAGTGAGGGTGAGACTGTGCACATGCATGCCTCCTCATTCAACAAATCCCGAAGTCCAGCCACGCACACAGACGTAGTCTCTGCCCCCATGAGTGTGGCATGCATGCGGTATCTGCAGGTGCTTTTGCTCCTGGTGATGTATTTAAACACAGTGGCTCTTGGATTTATGGAAACGTAGATGCTGCGGAGTGTAGGTGCTCGGCAGATGGGCGTGTATATGTGTGAAATAATGAATGAGGGACTTTGCCGCTCCCCCTACTTGTCCTTCCTTTTCTCCTCAGAGCCTCTTTCTTCAAAATGGCAAGAGGGATGGAGCCGAAGGTGAGAGAGGCAGGCGGCCTGGGAAAGGGTCAGTGTAGAGGTAGGAGCTAAGCTCGCAGGTTGCAAAGGAGGGACACCGGAGTTTGTCTCCCGCAGCACAGTGACTCCTGAGGCTGCAGTGCTCTACTCACGGTGTTCTTGGTCACGCACGCAGAAGCCATTCCCACTCCTACAGACTCCTACAGATACAAGAGCTCCTAGTTATTCATCCTGTCGGACAGGACACTCACTCACATCTACGCACTCTAGTCACAGGTGGTGGAAAACGGTCTGATCACCGAATCTGGGGAGTATGCAACAGACCATCCCGGAAAGCTGGTTAAAATGGAAATTCCCTCCAGAGGAAACAGAGCAGGGAAATCTTTGCGACCTTGGGTTGGGCAAAGAGTTCTAGATACAATATCAAAAGCATGATCCATAAAAGAAATAATGATAAATTGGACTCATCAGATGATAACTTCTTGCAACTCAAAAGATACTATCAAGAAAATTAAAAGACAAACCACAAACTTGAAGGAAATACCGGCAAACCATATATCTGATCAAGGATGTGCATCTAGAATATAGAAAGAACTCATACAATAAGATAAATAAACCAATTAGAAAATGGTCAAAATATGTGAATAGACATTTCACTAGAAATACCACAGGAATGGCTCACAAGCACATGAAAGAATGCTCAACATCTTTGGTCACTCAGGAAATGCAAATTGAAACTCTGCTGAGATACTACTAGGGTGGCTGTAGTAAAAATGATAGACGAGCCCTGACTGGTGTGGCTCAGTGGATTGAGCGCGGGCTGCGAACCATAGGGTGGCCAATTCGATTCCCAGTCAGGGCACATGCCTGGTAGCAGGCCAGGTTCCCCAGTGGGGGCCAAGTGAGAGGCAACCACACATTGATGTTTCTCTCCCTCTCTTTCTCCCTCCTTTCCCCTCTCTCTAAAAATAAATAAATAAAATCTTTAAAAAAAATGACAGACGACAAATGTCAAGTGCAGGTGGGGGACGTGGAGAAACTAAAGCCCTACACATTGTTCGTGGGAATGCAAAGTAGAACAGCCAGTTTGGAAAACAGCTTGGCATTTTCTTAAAAAGTTAAACACAAACTTACCATCAAATCCAGCATTTCCACTCCTAGCAATGTACCTGAGAGCAATGAAAACATATGTCCACATAGAGACATGTATGGGAATGATGACAGCAGCATTATTCATACCAGCCAGAAAGTGGAAACACTAAGTGTTCATCCACTAATGAATGAATAAACAAAATGTGTTACATCCATACAACTGAGTAGTTACTCAGCAATTTAAACAAAGAACCACTTTTATATACATGCTACAACACAATGAACCTCAAAACATTATGCTAAGAAGCTACATGCAAAAGTCCATATATTTCTATATCCCCTTTACATAACATATCTAAAACATGCAAATTTATAGACAGAAAGCTGATCAGGGGTTGTCTAAAGCTTGGGGTGGGAATGGGGATTAACTACAAATGGGAAGGAAGAAATTTTGGGTGGTGATGGAAATATCTAAAACTGAATGTGGTTACGATTTTAAAAATCATCAAATTATATAGTCTTACAATGGGTGAATTTTAGGTATATAAATTTTACTTCAGCCCTGGCTGGTGTGGCCCAGTGGACTGAGTGGTGGCCTGCAAACGAAAGGGTTGCCGGTTTGATTCCCAGTCAAGGCACATGTCTGGGTTGTGGGCCAGGTCCCCAGCTGGGGGCACGTGAGAGGTGACCACACACTGATGTTTCTCTCTTTCTCCCTCCCTTCCCCTCTCTCTAAAAATAAATAAAATCTTTAAAAAATATTTTACTCCAATCAATTGATAGAGAAAGCTGAGTTCCAGGATGTTCCAAGGATTCTCATTCAGTAGATGTGGGGCGGTGCCCCGGGAACCTGCGTTTTTTAATAAGTACCCCCAACGGATTCTGATGCAGCAGTTCCTCAGACCACACTTAAAGAACTGCTGTCCAAAGCCTGAGGCGGAGGGACAGCAGGAGGAAGGCAGACAGGCAGGGTAGTGGCCCTCCTCCCAGCCCACCTGACTTCCCTTCTCTCCTCCAGCAGGACCTGCTAGTTAAGTTTCCCTCTCACCACCTGCCAGAGGGCCCCACCCCTACCCTTCTCTCTGCTCTGCTGCCCTCAGCCTCCCCCCACACCTTCTGCGTGGGCACTGGTTTGTCCGTCTCTTTGGCAGGTAAGGTGGGGACATGCAAGAGCAGGGTCAGATGCTGTCTTTACGTAAAATGTTGATATTTTGTTTATCATGGATTTTTGCATTCTTCTTATTTTAAAATATTGCATTGAAATATATTGCATATCTAAATCTTGCCTCAGAGGTGGGTACCTCACCCTAGACCTGGCCCTGCCTGGAGATTCACTTGGAAGCCCAGACCCTCCCCATCTCCCATTTCCCTCCCCAGAGCCAAGGGGAGCAGAGGAGAAGGTGACTGTACATCAGCCCTTGCCTGCCCCAGAAACCCCCGAGATTGGACAATGGAGCCCAGCAGAGGGGGATGCCCCAGCCCATCCTCCTCCGAGGGAGGAGTATTTCAGTTCTCATAACTAAACCACTCCCCTCCAGCTGTGACTGTATAAACTGAAATCCACAGACATTGTTAACCCTTTTAACCTGTCTGGCTTTTCCACAGACAGGGCTTTTGCACATGCTGCACCCAGTGCAAGTGAAAGCAGCTGGGCCCTTTCTGCACCCCCTCTCCCAATGCACTCAGATCTCAACATCCATCCATCATTCACTCAACAAACACCACTGGGTGCCTGGGGAGCTCCAGCCTAACATCCCCTCCAGGAAGCCTCCCACCCTCAGGCACTCACCACTTTTCTGAGCTCCCACCACGACCTGTCCAGGCCCTCTCACTGCCTTTCTCAGATGAAAAATATTCCTGTCCAGGTCTGTCCTCCTCGCCAGTCCCGTCTGCTTTCTGTGCCCCTAGGACAGGTCATAACACTGGAGGGGACAAATCTGAGCAGAAAATAGAGGGCTCCCTGTTTCCCCTCGGGTTGGCCTGGGCCCCATCTGCCATCCTCTAACCCACACCGTGCCTGCAAGGGGCTGCCAACCTTAAGTGTGTGGTGCGGCTGCGGAGGGCTTCCCCTCTCCATCCCTCCCTTCCCCTCCCCTCCAGGACAAGTGCCTGGAGTAGCGAAGACTTTTATAACCAAGGTCTGGGCTGGGAGAACTTCCAGGCTCTCCTCCCTGGAGGTATCCCATGGTAGGAAGACCATATCGCTTCCAAGATGGGGCTGCCTCCCTTTCACACCCAAGACTCCAACAGCCTTCTGCACAGTCGCCCCTCCGCCAGGGCCGGGAGGAGCTGGAGGAGCTGCCCTCTTCGGCCATAGCACGCAGCTCCTCGGGAATGCCTTGCCATAAATCCAGGACCCAGGCTGGAATGAAGCCCCCCACAGCTGCCGGCAAGTGCGGGAGGACTTCAGGAATCGACAGGGGATCCTGATGCCGTTGGAAGGGCCCAAGGGCTACGAAGGGCTCTAATTCACCGCCCCCAAGGAGCTGGTGGCGACTGGAATCCCGTAGTGACAGTGGAGAACCCCTGCAAAAACCGCCGCTCGCGAGCAGGGCTCCAGCCGGGCCACCTGTTTAGTCAATGAGATTCCGCTCCTTCGCCCACCACGCACGCCCCGAGGTCGGGACCTCTGGGGAACCAGCAGAACCTCAGCATTTGCAAAGCCTGAACGCACCGGCACTACCTCTCTTTCCTTCACCAAGACCCTCTGGGCCAGTAGAAGGCCAAGCTCTCCGCTGGGGAAGCAGGCACTTCCTTTCCACAGGGAGCTCCGTTCTCAGACGTCCAGGGTGGGCTGCCCAGGACGCAGTACCCTCTACCTCACTGCTGCCGCATTCAGCTACCGACCCACTGACACGACCATCCACCACACCTGCCTTCCCCCCCAACACCACCCCTTCCCCCAGACAGCACAGCAGCACTCCGGGCAGTCCTCGCCACACTCGCTGTGGTCTTGGGACCGCCCAGGACCCGGGATTTAGGGAAGCTGATGTCCCTTGAGAGAAACCAGCTCTGGGGCAATTCCAGTCCTTCCTCACGGCCAGTCCTGTCCTTGCTCTGGTCTGGGGGTTGGGGTTTTCGGTACTCAGAGCACCAGTTGATCTTTCCACTTTTCTCCAGGGCAGAGGTCCCCAAGCCCCTTCCCATAATACAGGGGGCTGGCGTCCTCCGAGAGTCAGTGAGCCTAGGTCCCCCAGACCCTCCCGCAGAGTCAGGACCTGGGGGCCACGACCATGATCCTATATTCTGGTGGCCTGGCTTTTCCTTCTAATGGGTTTAAAAAAGTTCACTAAGCCAATGCAGCTGCTACCCCAAAGAGCTGGGTCCCAAGCTCACACCTCCATCCCAACTTCAGGCAGCTGGTTACCCAGGGTCCTCCCAAACCCCAGCTCCAGGTGACACAGCCCCAAATATCTGGAGCCCTCCCCATCCAAGTTCCAGGAGACCTGTCCCCTCAGCTTCCCATACACACTGTAGGAGGTTCAGCCAACTTTCAGCCCCTGGTAACCCAGCCTTCCTCCTGGAATTCCAGCTCCCATCCTCCACCTCCACCTCCACCCCCAGCTTCTGCTGGGAACAGGTGGAGGGCAAACAGAGCCCGGGCTTGAATTCACTCTTGAAAAACTACTCAAGTCAAATCCCACCGGAGAAGTCAGTGCCTGTCTCAGGCACCTCGGACTTGTCTGCGACTTCGGATTCCTGCTCCGCATCTGCCCTGCATCTAAGGAGCCAGTCCAAGAACTGGACCCCTCAGAATCTCTCTGTCATTCTCTGTCTCTTTCTCACCTTTTCCTGGCACGGCCAGAACTCGGTCCTCAAGCCGGAAAATCCACTCGAGGGCAGGTCTCAAACCTCTGGCTTTTACTAGTGCAGAGACACAAACACCCCCGAAAATACTCAGGAAGCAACTGTCATATGCTTAGAGATCCTCAGTACCAAAGATCAAGTTTTGGGACACAACAGAAACCCTGAACCACACACAGAAGGCCCCTACCCAAACACATTGAAATGTACACCAATATAATAGAAACGCATCACACACAGCAACAGAAACACATACACCAAGAAATACCAGAAAGACACCTGGGAAAGGAATATACAGACATCTACAGGACCGGAACTCACATAGATACCCAGGAGCAGGCAGACCCTCCCCTCCTGCACACAAGGTATTCACTCCCTAGCTTCCCTGATCCTAAATGCCGAAAGAGGCTCCCGCTTGGAGAGAAAATTTCTCAGGGGAATGCAAGATCCCCGCCCCCCACTCCCAATCACTCGCCAGGGCCCTGCTGGGAAGGAAGGAGCAGAATGCACTTGCCAGGCTAGCAACTGGTAGGCTCTGTAATGTGGAAATCATTTAACAAAAGTCCTGGGAATAGCACCCCCATTCTCACCTCTTAGGAAACAGGGAAGTGATTTAACTCGTCCTGCAGATTAACTCCAGATCCACAAGAGCGCAGCCCCCTCCCTTCGGTGGGGAGAGGCCAGACCAGTAAGCAGCTTGACTGGCCCTGGTCAAGCGGAGCGCTGATGGACTGGGCTCACTCCAGGCTGCAGGCTGCACAGCTGCCCAAGGTCTGGCCAGGTCCCCCATCCTCCACTGTCCCTTTACCGGGCCAGAAAGAGTGAGTGCTCCGTGGCCACGGAGACCGGTGACGCACAGGAGGGACGCTCCATGGGGGAGGAAAACGGGTCTGTGCGCGCAGGGCCTGTACCATCTCTCCCCGTTCTGTCCTGGCAGGTGCCGGCCATTCCTTACCTTTCTTGATCACAGATTGCTCCAGGAGGCTCATTCCCGACTCATCCATGGCCTGCAAATAGGAGATGCGGTGGTAAGGGCGCTTATGGACCTAGGGACTTGTCGTTTCCCAGGCCCCTGCTGTCCCTGGCTCCTGTCCTGTCTGCTCCTCCCAACGCACAACTCGGTTCATCGCCTGGGGCGGCCACGGGTGGGACCAGTATTCTCCAAGGCTTGGCACCAGCTGTGCGGCCCATCAGGGCCACAGGTACCTTACCGTGCCCGTCAGGGACTTTTGAACCTTAGGCAACCCCTCTGCCTCTCTTCGCTCCAGGCGCAGGCTTCCCCAGCAGACCGGGACGGGGCATAGGTGCCCTACATGGCCCAGGCAAGAGGGAGGGAAGTGGCTCAGCCACTTCTCCATTCACTCCGCCGAGGGTTGCCGCCATCCAGGCACTGCGCACAGACTCAGTGCCAGGCCGCCTTAATGGCCAGGCAGCGTCTAACCCCGGCCACGGGCGGCATCACAGGAATTGTGAGGAAGAAGGGGCAGGCTGGAAGAAAAGTCGGGTTCCCGTATTTGTCATTCGGCCTCCAGCCAGAGTCCTAAATCATGGCGGTGGGTCCTGGCCCATCCCGGACCGTTCCAGCCTCACCTGCAGGTCCTCCAGGCCAGGCGGCGCCGCCAGCCCCGGGAGGCCAAGGGGCGCGTCCACCAGGCTGTGCGCGCCGTCGGCCAGGCTGTGCAGGAGCCGTGGCACCGCGGCGGCGTAGTCCCGGCGAGGGTCTAGGCCCAGGGCGCGGGCTGGCGGAGCCAGCAAGCCCGGCGGCTCCTCGTGGGCGCGGGCGGCGGCGCGGGGCGCGGCCCAGGCGGCCTGTGGAGGCTGCGGCTGTGCCAGAGGCGCCAGGCCGCCGTACGGGTCGCTGGCCAGGTGGGGAAAGGCGGTGGTGGCGTCGGGCGCCTGGCCGTAGGGCAGTGGCGGCTGCGGGTAGGGCGGAGGGAAGTAGGGCGGCTGGAAATCGTTGGCGGCGGCGGCGGCCGGCGTGTGGCAGAGCTGCTGCGCCGGCCCGTAGGCCGCGGTGGGCAGAGACGACAGGCGGGCCCCTGCGGCCGCCGCGCCCAGCCCGTCGGGGCGCTCCTGGGGAAGGAGAAGGGCGCGTTAGGCGACCCACCAGCAACTGAAAGGCGTCCAGCCCTGGAGGACCCTCCTCCAGGACAGCTCGCAGGGACCCGGCTGCCGTCCTACCCGCTTGCCGGGGCCGGAGGTTTACCTCTGAGCGACCCGCGGGCGCAGGAGCCTCGGGCTGGGGACCGCGGTCTCCTGCGCTCACCGCTCTCAGCTGGCGGGGTCCCTGTGGCCCTCTCCCTCCGAGATTTCGTTGGAGGAGGAGATTTGGAAGGTCCAGCGCCCAGGCCTACTGCTGTCCCCGCGCCCGCGGACCCGGGACTACTCACCATGGGGGAGTAAGTGTGCACCAGCATGGGGCGGGTCGCGGGGGGCGCGAGGCGTGGCGGCGGCGGAGCCCTCGCCCGACGGCTAGCGCTGCGGGCAGAGGCGCGGGAACCTGCCCAGCCCGCGGGGGTCCCTGGACGGCGGGGCTTGTAACCCAGCGCGGAGCCAGCGGGCGTCGGGTCCTCAAGTGTGGGCGCACCCGGGAGAGTCCATGGGGGCGGGCCGCGGGCCGGATGGGCTCTGATCGCACTTGGAAAAGTCGGTCACCGGGTGCCCAGCACCCGCCCTTCTTCCTCTGAACGCTGCCTGCTCCATGCACTCCAGTTATAGTGGCGGGGGCGCGCCGGGCCTCCGGGGGCGCGCATTAAAGAGACACGCTGTGGCCGCTCTCTCCCGTCTCACCAGGGACTGCTCTAGCGGAGGCGTGGCTGTGGCGCGACCCTTTGGGGCGCGTAACGCGGCGTGGATTCAACCTCCGCGGGTCTCCCAGGTGCTGGGAAACAGCAGGTTTCAAGACTGGGACGTAGAGGCCCTAGGTTCTCTTCTCGGCTTTATTGCTTTTTTGACTTTGAGCAAAGCACCATTCGTCCTCGACCTCAGCTTCCTTGTCTGTAAAATGGGTACCAGTATTTTCCCTAAGCCCCTCCCCGGACTATGGATGGGGTGGGCGATTGTGGATGTGGAAGCAGTTAGTGAGACTCACGCCCCCCGCCCTTTCCGCTCCTGTGCAGACACGTGTCTGTGTGTGTGTGTGTGTGTAGGGGCCCATCACGGTCTCTCTGAATGTTTCCAGACCAAAGCGCCTCTGAGGGCGCCCACTTACCTCGGGCTTTCCTGGAGCTGGTGATTCCCAGGGCCAAGCCAGGATCTGCGAAGACACAACCTCACCACACAGAGAAAGTAGCCTGGGACCCTGGCTGGGCAGGAGTTCCGCCGGAGGAGGGCTCAAGATGTTTCTGAAGCCCGGAGGGCCTAGGCTGATTGAATGTGGGCCTGGTGAGCGAACCTGTGTGTCACTGACACTGTGTGGGTGGTATGTGATCCTTTCACTAGCGGGCAGGCCAGGCGTTACCATGGCAGGCGCTGACTGGCTCTCAGGCATGTTCCCCTCTCTGTAGTCACTCCATCTTTCTTATTCCCAAATCCCAATCCTGCCCTCCTGAGAGAAACAGGGACAGGGATTAAAGAGAAATGCTAAGGGGAATGAGAATGAAGAAAGCAGAAGGAAGGTGTTTTATAGTAGAAATAGTCACAGCAAACACTTATACCAGATGTGCCAGACTCCGTGTGATTAGTATGGAGCTATTTAACCCTCGCAACCACCCCATGAGATAGATAGCCGTATTGTCCTCATTCTCAGGCGAAGAAAGCTGAACTGACTTGGCCAAGGTCAAGCAGCTACTTAAGTGGCAGAGCCAGGGTAGCCCGTCTTCAGCCCCTCTCTGTGCTCCAAACTCCTGTCCCGTGTTGTGTGAGACTCAGGTGCCTAGAATTTCGTCCTGACTTCAGCCGACCTGTGATGCTGGGCAGATCCCTTTGCCTTTCTGATTTCAGTTTCTGCAACTTCAACAACAAAGACAAAGTAGGGGAGGGCAGAGAGGACTAGACATTTTCTTAGGCCCCTTTCTATGAAGTGGAAGGTGAGAATGTAAAGGTGAAATTATTGAGACAGCTTAGAGGAGAGAGGAGGTGGAGGGGACCGTGAACCATGAGATGTATGTGGAGGGGACCTGAGGGGAGTATCCCAGGAGGCACATGGTGGGTACAGAGCTCAGGTCTAGGTCACCTCAGCCTGGGGGGCTGTGGGGAAGGAGGACACTAATAGCAGCCAAAGATCCATCACTAAGAACTCTCCAGAGGTTGGAGCCACCAGCTAGACTGGTGGATGAAGTAGGATTGGGCAGCTCTGTGACCTTCGTGCCTAGGACAGATCAGAGGTCAGGAGTATGTGTGTGTGTGTTTGTGTCTATGTATGTGGGTGTGAGACCACTTTTACCCCCATCCTCAACGTCAGCAAAGGACATTAGAAGTCAGATTCCAGGACAGGTGTGTGTCAACGCATGGCATGCAGGTAGGTGGGCCCCTTTAGGAGAATTCCAGTGCAGCAAGGCTGATAATGCCCATGCCCAGCTGTGGCGATCCCCCGAGCTCTCCAGAAGGCTTGGGAAAGCCAGAATGACTGGATGGGCTGGCTTGTCTGCCCAGCGGCTTCCTTGGGTTTCCTCACCCAACTTCCCTGCAGCTGAAGACTCCCCCTTTTTGCCTTATTCTCCTTTGTTCTCTGGCCATTTCTCAGTCCTCTTTTCTAATTCATCTCTTTTTAGCCACATCTTTAATGTCAGTAATTTGTCCTCAGAATTGAAGCTTCTGCCTTTTCTTGCTATGTACAATCTTCATGGGTGAGTTCACCCCCTCAAAACTTTAATGACTACCTGTCTGCCGTCTCTCCCAGCCACGTTATCTCCAGTCTGTATCTCCCCCCAGAAATCCAGGCCCACAGATGCAGTTGTCAGTAAGATTTTTCCTCCAGACATCTGGTTGCTGCCATCTGAAACTTGCCAAGTCCAAAACTGAACTCACCACCTCCTCCCCTCACCGGCAACCCTTACGTGCTTATCCTCCTGAGTTGTCTTGCTCCATCAACACCACCACCATCCTTTGAATTAAAAATAGAATCATCCCGGACTCTGACCTCTCCCCCACCACCTAAGCTACTCCTCATGGTGTGTTGTCATTTCTCACCCATAAACAAATCTCTCTATCCCTCTGTCAGCATCTGAAGCTACCACACTCTTTCTCATAGATGGGTAGTTCTCAAAGTGTGCTCCCTGGACCAGCATCACCTACATCACCTGGGAAGTGCCGGTTGAGGCCTGGCTGGTGTGGCTCAGTGGATTGAGTTCCAGCCTGTGAAGCAAGGGGTTGCTGATTCGATTCCCAATCAGGACACAAGCCTGGGTTGCCGGCCAGGTCCTGACTAGGGGGTGTGCAAGAGGTACCCACACATTGATGTTTTTCTCCCTCTCTTTCTCCCTCTGAAAAAAAAATTAACTAAAAAACAGTTCTTGGATCCCAGCCCGAACATAGCTCTGGGGGTGGGGCCTGACAATCTGTGTTTCAATTAGCCTGCCAGGTGACTCAGCAGCACAGTAAAGCCGACCATGTAACCTTCACACTGAAAACCCTGCTGGGGCTCCCCACGCCCATCGTCAGGGAAAAAACCTTCAAACACTTTAAGCAGCATTCCAGGTGGCTGCAACTAATTTTCCTTTCCTGCCTCATGAACTGCTTCATAAGGTGAAAGGAGAAACAGAAAACGTGTTCTGCACTGGGTTTGGTGCATGGCAGGTGCTCACTGAATGTTTACTGAAGAAATGATAAAGGAATGAATGGATGAGTTTGTGAATTTCCTCAGTCTGTTGAGTGTTTCTATAGGAAGCTTCCATGTGAACATGACCCTGGATAGCTAGACAGAGAACCCAGGTATAATCTGAGGAAGTCATCTGATACATGATTTTGCTTATAGCTACTGGGGAGAGGAATGTTCTCCATTATCTGCTGCTAATTTCAGGGGGCTCCTAAAAACTTAAGGGTCCTTTGGCTGCAGACTCTTTCAAGTGAAGAGACTGCTCACTCTCTGAGACACATGCACACATGTGGAGGCCTGGGATATGCGTGGGGCGCACACACAGACACCCAGAGGCAGATGGAACGCATGACATGCACAGAGACATGCATGGGAGACACACATGCAATATGGAAACACAAGACATATAAGTATATTGACATACAGCTACACACGTCCAAACATACAGTCTCCCATTTTGCATATTTAACATATTGCTTTTCCCCCAGTCGCAAAATTTTTCCTCTCTTTTAAAAAAGTGAGCTTGCATCTGGACATTCATGTAAGGAAACAACTCTGGCCTGCCTCCTTCAGTGTTGACACAGCCACCCTTCTGCCCATCCTTTCATAACGTTCTGCTCTGGGCCCAGCAGGGAGCAGGGTGGGGGGCAATCTGGCACAAAGAGATGCTTAGGCTCCACCTTGTGGTGAAATCTTATAACTGCAGCTCCAGTCTCCCTTTTTCCTTGGAAGCTGAATTCCCAGGAGCAAGCTCGGCCTCTCCAAGTTAGCCCAACCCTCCGTATTCTGCAGCCCAGAATTCTCTGAGCATTCCTCACTCAGGCACAGACAGGACACAGTCTGCTTTGTGTTATGAGGCTGTCTCCAACGTTTGGTTCCCCACTGCATGAGTGCAGGGACCGTGAGTGGTTGCCACGGGCTTTGGGGCCCTTCTCTGCTCTTTGCACCTCCCCAGATGACCTCAATCACTCCCAGGACTTCAAGGACCCTCTATACAGACAACTTACATCTCTTGCTCACCTGGACCTGTCTCAACTCCAGAGTCCAGAAAGCAACTGCCCCTGGATGTACAAGTAGCACAAACATACCATTTACATTCAGAGCTTATATTGCGCACAAACCTGTCTCTGTGTTTCCCGTGGCAGTGCATTCACTGCCTTTATCCACTCCGTGGCCCAGAGCAGAAATCTGGAAGTCATCCTCGGTTCTCTGTCCCTCTTCACATCCAGTTAATCACCAAGCCCTGTTATATAATTCTTGTTTTCTGCATCCTCACTGCCACTTAGTTCAGACTTACAGCCTCCTCCCTGAGCTCTGCCTCAGTTGTCCCTCTTGCAGCCAAAATCATCTTGCTTAAATGCAGCTGGGTCATATTCAGTCTGCTCAGAAGTCTGTGGTCTCCCATGATCCCACGTCAAAGCTTCTTAGCACAACACACCAGGGCTTGGAAGATCTGGCCCACATCCACTGGTCCAACCTCACCTTCCACACTTCCCACGCACATTTTCCACGGTAGCGTTAATGACCTACTTCCAGTTCCCAAGCTTGCATGCCTTTATACCTGCTCCTCCTCTGCTTGTCTACCTGGCAAGCCCTCTTCACCCTCAGGTCTCAGAGCAAAAGCTTTTCCTGGGCTTATTCAGGCAGGCGAAGGGGGCTCTCAGGCTCCAGGCATACTTTATTCAGACCCCCATAGGAGCAACTGTTTATACCTTTTTGTTGATACCTTGTTGCTTTGTCTGTTTTCTCTCTCGATTTTAAGCTGCTTGAGGGTGGGGTATGTCTTTTCATATTTTTCAGGGATTTCAGGGAATCTATGCTAAGTATGTGACTTTCAGTACATCCGATAAATAAATGAATGAATGAATGTTCCTCTCTGCCTGTGCATAGCCAACTGTAACAGGTACACAGGACATGCTGAGTGAACGCTTGTAGGTTCGAGGGCCTAGGTGGAGAAGAGTCTGCAGAGTGTGGGCCCCGGGCTGGTCTGGCCCCAGTCTGACAGCTACACCTCAGGTCTGGTGAGGCGGTGGGTGCTCTGCTCTCCTGCTGAACTCAGGCCCTTCCCCTTCTCATCTGGCACAGATGTTCTGTTGGGGTAGTAGTGACTGAATTAAAAAAAAAAATTTTGAAAATCGGATTTCACATAAAAATTACCTGAATTTTTAAAAATTGGAGGATGTGGCAGTGCCACTTGGCAACAACCTGCTGGCATGGGGGGGCAGCACCTCATTTGTACAGAAGAGCACCAGGGCCCCCACTAGGCCTGGTCACACCCACTTGAGTTTGCAACCCTGCTCTAGCAATGAAGGGTGCGGCCCGAAGTCAGAGGGCCTGCAGGACTCTTGGCTTTGGCACTTAGCTGTTAGCACCTTGAACAAATCGCCTACCTATGGCTCAGTTTCTGCTCTTTAAAATCAGAATAATGCTCGCTTCCTAGGATTCTGGGGTGGGCTGGATAACACTTGTGAAGTGTGCTCGGCAAGGCTTGTGTTCAGCAAATGGTAGGTGTGAGCTGCGAGGGCCTAGGAGAGAGAAGGTGCAGGACAGACCACACAGGAGCCACCTTCACCAATGAACATTTATTGAGTGTCCACATGTGCACAGCTTTGAACTTGGCGATCACAGAACATACTGGGGGAGGGGAGGAAGAAAGAAAGGGGAAGAGGAAGCAAGGAATTAGGTATGTGGGGGGTCCCCCTGGGTTCCTAAGAATGGTAGTCCCTGCTGGAGCCGCCAGTCGCGTCTCTGCAGAGAGGAGTCATAAGCAGGGTGAGATTTAAAGCCAGGCACCACGATGCGATGGGGTGCAATCACTAGGGAAACATGCGGTTTCTGGGAAAGTGTCCCTCCTGTTCCTGGCTCCAGCCAGGCCAGATGGCACCAGGAGGACAGAAATTAGATGCTCAGGTGTCCAAGCAGGGGTAAGGTCTGGCAAAATAAATCCCCCCCCAACCCTCATCGTCACTCTGCTGTAACACGACACAAAAGCTTAGAGACCACAGGGCCCCGGGCTTTCGGGTCCCCTCAAGGAAGCTCAGGTGGAAGGTTTCCCCCACCACACCAGGCCTGTCTGTCCCAGGTTTTCCTGGATGGATGGAGCATTTCAGACCCTGGGTCACTGAAGTTGATAGGAAGAACTGTGATGTCAATGGCCTGAGCCTGTTCTCTGCCCAAGGGGGCCAAAGACAAAAATTGAATGGCCAATTTAAAGGATGTGGACCTGGAAGGCCAGAGGGGCACCACAGCCAAAGGAGCCCACACCCTGGCCGGCAGGGCAAATGGGCTGAAGCAGCCAGCTCCTGCCAGCCCTGCCCCACCCTGGGGTCTCCCTCCTACGGGGGAGCCAGACACTGGCCACAATGACACTTAAAAGCCCCCCTCCTTGGGGGCTACTCCAATCTTCCCCGACCTGGCGGGGACAGCCTCACTGATTTCCAAGACAATCACTGCCCCTGAGCAGCCTCAGGGGGCAGGACGCAGTTCCTTACACTTGAAGGGTGGGCACCATGCCCTTGCTCTTGAAAAAGCCAGAAAGCTGGGGTGTTTGGGGTGGGAGTTGGGAAGGGGGATCCAGTTTGGGGGCTTCAGGGAAGATGCCTCCTCCCTCATTCCCTCACTGCCCACCCCCGGGTCTGTCCCCAGTGGACACCCCCTCAGGGCTCCGACAGGCATTGCTCCAGGGCAGCCATGCGGTAGTGGCTGGCTGTCTCCTCACCTGCCTGCAGCCTCATGGCCTCCCGGCACAGCCGGTTGGCCCGTGCCAACTCCACCAGGACACCCTGATAGGCAGCTACCATCTCTGGCTTGACGGAGTTGGGGCTGACACTGCCGAGCAGCTGGAGCAGCTCCTGTGGCCAGCGGGAACGCAGGGCAGCAGGGGCCAGCCAGGGAAGCAGTGGCACGCAGCCTGTGAAGGCCTGCATGCCCAGGAACCAGAGCTCCTGCAGATCAGCCCAGATGCCCTCGTAGTCAGGGGACAGGGCCAGCACTGCCTGGTCTGAGCCAGGTGTGGCCCGTGCCACATGGGATTGCGACAGGAAGAGGATGGCAGCCGCGAAGAAACCTCTGGATGCTGGTGTTCCCTGAAGAGCTGCAAGGCAAGAAGGCAGTGGGGGCATGAACCAGATGGGCCAGCTGCTTTGCCAGGCCCTCACTTTCCCTTTCTGTGTGGGCCCTCAGGGGCCGAAGCAGAGCCTGGAATCTGCCTTCCTGGGTTCTTTGATTTCACTGCGCCACCTCGGGTGATTCACATTTCTGGGTCTCATTTCTTTACTCATGAAACAGGACCTACAACAGTGCTGTAATCTTAGAAATCTGCCATGGGAATTAAATGTAATAATCTCAGTACAGTCGGCTTCATGGTTAGACCTTCCTATACAGTCAGAGTAGTGAGGGGAGCCCCTTCTGGGCCTAGGGCTTCTCAACAGGTGGGGGAGGTTGCACCAATTTGACTCTTGGGCCAGAAGAGGGCGCCAGAGGGGACCCAGAGCTGGTGACCCAGCTTTGCTTAACCTGCTGGGCTGGGGGTCACACCCGCACTGCAGACTCTCTCCTGGAGGTTGTTAATCTAACCTGGTGGCATTTGTGGGTGAACCAGCACTGGGGTTCTACTCAGGACCTGTGGTGATGTTGCTTGGGACTGAGGAAGTTCGGGGACTAGGGAGCAGGGGTTCCTCTTCCTACTGCTGGGTACTCCTGTTCCCAGGCATCTATCTGCTCAGCAACTCCAACTTGACAGATGGGGCAGAGGGAACAGGTGAGGACACAGGGAGCCAAGCAGACACACACGACCAAAGTGGGAGACACGAAGGGCTGGCAGGAGTTGGAGGGGACGCCCCTGCCCCTGCATACAGCCAGAGTAAAGCGGAGTTGGGGAGAGGGTATGTGCAGAGGAGCACCAAGCACTGAAGCCTGTCACAAGGAAGGTGAGGTGCTGAGCAGGGAAAAACCTCAATGGAGCAAAGTGAGGTTTCTGACTCAAGGCTGGGGGTGGCCCCACCTTGAAAACAGTGGATTCAAATTCCTTGGGCTGCTGGGTTTCCAGGTGCCTATGCCTGTGCTTCTGAGTAGGCCTGCACTTACACCCACCAGACCTTGCCTTAGAAGTCTTCAGAAGGAAGAGAGCGATATCATTTTGGGAAGGGTGGGGTGGGGGATGGAGACATACTTCAGAGTTCCTCTGGATTGGAAAATTATGTAAAACCATTTTCTGTAAATGGTGACATGCCCAGCGGCCAGCACGTCCCCCAGGCCGTCTGCCCCCATCCATTAGGACCAAGACCCCAGGGCTTACCTGGAGAGGTGCTAAGGAGCCGGGCCATGAGGAGGCCCAGGGTGGCCACGTTGGCAGCTAGAAGCAGCCTCCCCTGCTGCTGCACTAGTGCGGGCAGCGACGTCATCAGGGTGTTCATAAGAGACGTGAAGCACGCATCTCGCCTGGGGAGAAAGGGAGGTGAACATGGGAGAAGGTGGGGGTGGTGGTAGGCAGGGCCAGACCAAGCCCTGGGAAAACCTAAGGGCCTGGGTTCCCAGCCTCACTAGGCCAGGACTTGGCAAATCAGGCAGCAGGGTGGAGAGCTGATTTTGGGCCCCATTCATAGCATCTGGGGAGCAGAGCCTGGGTTGACTGGAACAGGCAGATGTGCCCAGAGGGGCTCCAAAGGTGGGGGTGGTTCTGTCTGTCCAGCAACCCTTTCCTTCTAACACTAACAGGAACCCGCGGGCACAGGGAAACAAAGTAGGAGATGGCTATTTGGGGCAACTTGGAGCAGCACCCCCCTTGCTTGCCCCAAACTCCTCCCCAGCCTCACTTGATCAGCCCCGGGGCAGTGACCACGAGGTTGAGGAAGATGTGGCAGCAGGTCTGCAGGCCGATCTCCACGCTGTCAGGCAGCACAGACGTGTCATGGCCAGGGGATGTGAGTTCCCACTGCTGCAGAAAATACTTGCACAGAAGTGAGGGTGCCCCTTCCTTGATCAGGATCTCCCGGGGCCCATCTTCGACCGTCAGGTGGCACCAGCCGGGCAGAAGGAGCCTGGGGATGTGGAAGGGACGGATGTGTGAGTGGGGAGAGATTCCCTTTTTGGGGGCAGACCACCTAAGAGAAATGGAAGCTGGGGAGGAGGGCACATCCTCGTAGGTACCACAGGAAAAGTACAAGCTCTGGATTTGCACAGGCCTAGGCTCAGTCTTGGGCTCTGCCACAGGGTGGGAGCGTGGGCAAGTGACTTTAACCTCCGAGTCTCACTTTTCTCATCCTGAAGACATGGATGAGACTTATGTCACAGATTTGCTGTGTGGACCTAATGAGGTCATTTTGGGTATAGAAAAATGCCTGGCATGATATTCAATAAGCATGAGTTTTCTCCTTACAGAGAAATCAGGGGATGGCCAGGGAGAGTCGGCAGCCCAGGAGTCCTGTGGGGACAAGCCCTCCCAAACAGAAAACCCTCAAGGCACTCTCCCGCGCAGTCAGGAAGTCTGGCACGGCTCAGTTTTGGGGAGAGGAGGTGTCTCTGTGCTAACACTTTTCTTTAAAACAGTGTGGCGGACACTCTGTCAACTCACCGGAGAGCGTCCCCTGGCCAGGTGGGCCCTGGGGTAGTGGGGGAGATGGCCAGGGTGGCCACCTGCTGAGACAGGTCATTGGCTTCCTCAGCCTCCTCATAGAGGGTCTTGGCATAGCGAACGAGGAAGGGCAGCAGCTGGCAGACCTCCTTGCGCAGGGATGAGGTCTCTTCAGCCAGCCAAGCACCCAGGATCCGCACCGAGGCAAACACGAAGGGCTCCTTCTGCTTCTCCGGCCCCACCTGTTGCCAGAGGGACCCCCTTGAGATGGAGCAAAACCAGGGCCCCTCCCCAGCTCAGACAGCATGCTGGCCAGCCTTGGAATAACACAGCTGTAAGGGAATTCTGGCCTGGGAGCGCTTCAAAGGTAGGTCCTCAAGGCATGTCTGCTGAGCCAACTGGATTTCAGATGTCATGCTCCTGCACTTGCTGGGACTCAACTAGCATTCCCCCGATCCCACCACCTCTCAAGTATCTCAGGGCTAAAAGGAAACGCAGAGGTCCAGAGCTAAGTAAACAGTCCCTCTGCAGCAGCTCTGATGTGGGGGGAGTTAGCTGAACCTCTACACAGGGCAGGAACCAGGCAGCCCTGCGCCTTTTCCCTACAGGGCTGCACGTTTGTATGCGCATGTGTGTAAAGCAGTGCTATAGATCGAGCAGAACAGACGGCTTTGATTTTGTGTGTGTGCTGGGGGGTTGTGAGTGGGAGGTTATTGTGTTGTGTGTGCGTGTATGTACTGGGATGTGAGTGCACATATGGTGTGTGGTATGGCACTTGTGTGGAGGCACAGGGAGGGAGGGTGAGGTAGGCTGGGTCACACACTACTCCCAGGAGTGCTGCAGGATCAGTCCTCGGTAAGAACATCTTCGCTGTCTCCCCTTTCTACGGAGGTGAGGGACTTCTACCGCTCCCTTTCCCTTGCCTTCTGGCTTCCCCCCACTGGATTCCCCCTGTGAACCACTGCACCCTCACCTGCTGCAGGTAGTGGATGACAGCCCCGATGGCCTCCTTCATGATGCTCACAAGCTGTACCTTCTGCGGCTCCTTAAGCAGTGACTGCTCACAGCGGGTGCATTCCTGGATCCCCAACTCCATGAGGGCATAGCAGGCAGTCACCACATCCTCTTTTACCTCTGTGCCTGTCTCCTCCAGCGCCAGCCGTACCTCCACGCATGCCAGATTCACCAGCAGGGCCAGGAACTTGCTCCCGGAGCTGCCCGCCGGGATCCAGTTGGAGCCACAGGCGTGCGCCAGGCGGGCTGCCAGCTTTAGTGCGGGGTTGCGCTGCCAGGAGCTCAGCTTGCTGCCGAGGATGCGTGCCAGCCCGGCCTGCAGATCCCGAAGGCATTCAGAGGGCACAGTTGTCGGGGGCAGAAAGAGAGGCAGCAGCTGGCAGAGCTCAAACTTGCTGGCATCCTCGGCTTTCTGGAAATCTTCGCTGAGGCCCCGCAACACGGCCAGCAGGTCAGGCTCCGCCTCCTTCCAGCACTGTGTCTCAGCAGCGGCCAGCAGCCCCACCAGAAGTGCCAGGGCCTGGTCAAAGCCATAGCCATGCCCCAGGTAGGCCTGACACAGGGCAGACACGGTGCCACCAGCAATGAGGTGCCGGGGCCCACGGGGTGTACCTGCTACAGCCGTCAGGCATTGGTAGGTGTCATCGATCATGGAACGGCGGGCAGCATCATCAGGGTCCCCTCGGGCTGTGAGGAAGGTGCTAAGGATGGGGATCTTGTTCAGGACCTGGGGGTGGGCGGCCAGTTCAGGGTCACTGCAGAAGCAGGCCAGCAGGGCCACGCCCAGGGCTCGGAGAACGTGGTCAGGGCAGCCATCCGGCGCCTCCTTGGTGGTCAGGAGACGATTGGGGAAGGTGAAGCCCACGGCATCAAAGATCCGCCGCCGAGTTTTGGCATCGATGTCACCTGCTTTGACTGCCTTGGTCACCTGAAGGGGAGTATATGCTATCAGCAGGATGAAAGAGGTGGCAAAGACTGTCCCTTGCACCCTGGGGTGTTGACTCTAGCATGTTTAGGTTACGTAATGGGACCCGCTTTGGGGTCAGAAAGCTTTCCCGAGGTCATTTCATCCTGCTCCTTTCTCCCAGGAGACAGATGGGTGTGACCTCTAGGATCCCTTATCTATGATTATCTCCAGGGAAGGGAGGTCCAGGCCTCCTCATCTACTGCCTGTTTCATCACCTGGTCAGTTGAAAACTTCTTCCTGATGTCTAATCTTGATGCCCACAACCTGGGATAGAAGGGGCTTAGAACTCAGCGTTTAAAATCCTCCAAGGATTTAGAGTCCTTTCCTAATTGCTCCCTCCAGAGAAGTCTCTGATCCATTCCCGCCACCTTCTCAGGGGAAATGGCTCCCGTCTAGCCGCTCTGCCTGTCAAAACATTTCCCCTTACATTTCACCTAAACACCTCCTCTGCTGCAGTGTGAGCCCTTGACTCCAGAGCCTTCTCCCTGTTGCCATGGCAAACAAGCAGCAGGCTGTACTCCCTCCTCCCTTCACCCCCACACACCAACCCCCCTTCCCAGCACTGCAGCTCCTGTTCTGCTGTCCCCAGCTTGGGTTCCTCCAACAGGGTTGTGCCCAGAACCAGCTCCCTTACACCCAGCCTACCTACTGCCATCCTGCCATCCCCTGGGACCCCTTCCCAGTCACTTTCAGTCCTGCTATCCTTTCCACCCCCAGAACAATCATCCCCAGCCTTCAAGTACTCTGCACTAGTTACTACCTGCTGCTGTTACCTTATGAGTCAGCTCCCATCTGCTCTGGGACACCCCAGAGCGCAGACCTAGGCAGCCTCTTCCAAGGCTCCTAGGGCCACAAGCATTATTCACTCCCATTCTCCCCTTTGCCCCTGTACTCAGTCCAAAGAGGTGTCTTGGGCCTACTTTGGTGACTCCTGGGATACCAGCAGCACCTACATGTCCCTGAGGACTTGTTGACCCCATTCCTAGGGCTCCAACCACCCAGCCCTTCCCACCTCCCAGTTTTGAGTCAGCTCCTTACTAGCAGCAGGGCTGCAAACTGCTCGCTGTCGTTCTTGGCCTCACGAAGGGCTCCCAGGTAGCGCTCCAGGGTGGGGTTTCGGCCCTCTGCCTGGTTCAGAGCTGGCTCACAATCCGAGGCCATGATGCCAGTCTTGCCCAACTGTGAACACAAGAGGGACTGAGCATCCCTCTGCAGAGGAGGGGCGGGGGTGGGGGTAGGAGTGGAAGATGGAAGGAGGGATTAGCACAGAGGGAGGGGTGGAGCAGGAGGGATGGGATCCTCAGGACTGACCTCCCTTTAAGGGGCTGGACCTTCAAATCTTTAGGGATGAAGGGACCCTGGTCCAAGGTCACCTCTAGAAAGAGAGAAAGGACCATGCACACTGCTGCTCAGTTGGACAGATCTCCTCACCAACCTCCTGGGGTTGGGAGGGGCTGGTCCCGCTATTCAGCTGCCCCCTGGCACCAGAAGCCTAGTTTTATCTTCCTCCACTAAGGCACACAGGGAGGGAGTGGTGAGGACAGACAGGTGGGAATGGAGACATACAGGGTGAAGTTCGATTATCCGCATTCAGGCTGACATGAGGGAAAAGGGCATTCTAGGTTTCCTTTCCCCTCCCCTCTTCAGAAGAGGCAGGACCCAAGCCTCGGTTGAAGTGAGGGTGCAGGGCGCTGACCAGGAAAGGCTTGGTGGTCCCTCTGGGGACCCCACCCCTCCAGCCAGGGCTCTCAGTCGCCCCCGCAGGCTCCTTGCCTCCTCTCTTTTCCCTCCCTTGGGTAGAAGCTGCAGCAGCAGCAGCAGCAGAAGGAGCAGCAGAATTAACCCCTTGCTCTCCCTCTCCTCGCCTCGATACCAGCTTGTGGATGCCGGCAGGGGCTGGAGAAGCAAGAAAGGGTCCCGGGTAGCTCCCAGGACAACGGAGAATCCAAAAGCCGGATAATCGAAGCGGGGCTGCAGAGATGGGGAGATGAGAAGGGGAGGAGGGTTCCTGGCGGTCACCACCTGTCCCGCCGCGGCCAAGTCACAACACGACATTGATGAAGTCACGACAGGGCGGCGATGAGATCACACTTCACGATGGCGCGGTGATGTCACGGAGAGATCACGGCAAAATCACGACATGGGACAGCCCCCAAAGATGACAGGGCAAATTAAAAAAATATATAGCTATATGTTGAGAAGAGCTGTGACAAAATGGAGTCTCGACAGGGCACGATGATGTCGCGATATGGCGCGATGGAGTCACGATAGGGTCCCCGGGTGTGTCGGCGTCGATCAGCGCCGTCTCGGAGAGGCCCCGGCTGGGATGTAGGGGAGGGCCTGAAGGCGGCTGAGCTCACCAGGCTGCGGCCCGGAGCGGCGAGGTCTTCTCCGAGCGCGATGCTGCGGGAGCCTGGGGCCGCTGCTCACGCCGCTTTGCCCACTCCTGGCTCCCGGCTGCTTCAGCTCCACCCCCACCCCCGCAGAGCTCTCGACCAATCCTCGGCGGCTTCACTCCAGGGTCTGGCCAATGACACGGCGGGGCGCTAAGCTATAGTGGGTGCTGCCGTTGCCGCCATCTTGCTTGTGGGTATTGCCCGAGTCTGGGGCCCTGGGCTCGCGCAGGGCAGGCCGACTGCCCCTGGAGAGCGGGAGGCGACAGCCTGGAGGCTCATGTTCCTTCGTCCGTAGGTAGTTCTACCTCCCAGCACTGCCCCTCCTCCCCCTCGTGCTCGCGGCTGGAATTGAGCTTCCGGGGTGGTGGGGCAGGAGGGCTTCCTTAGCAAGAGGAGCGTATTTCCGGGTTGAGACCCGGGAGGTGGGAGGAGGCGGCGTTTCCGGCTGCTGTCGCTGTCCAGGGAGGCTGAGGCGAGAGGGAGCTGCCGGGTGGGAAACCCGCACTGCCTTTTCCTCTTCTTCCTCCTCCTCCGGGTGAGGGGAGCGGAGGTTGGGGCCCTGACCCCATGGATCGGGAGGCGGAGGCTCCCGAGAGCCGGGGCCCTGCTGTGTGGCCCTGAGCCCCGGTAGGTGGCCGGAGGCGGCTGGCTGCCTGGCCGAGGACCACGAGCCCAGGGGAGGGGCAAGCGGGACGGGCTATTTCTGGGGGTGCGCTGGCCGGGTATTGGGACCCGGAGGTGGCGCTTCTGGCCCGGCTAGGGCAGCCAGCTGCTTCTGGCTTTACAGGTGCGGAGCTCGGGTCCCAGGCTGTATCCCGCTTCTTTCAGGCCGGCACCTGGTCCTGCAGCTCCCTCCATCCCCTGACAGGCAGACCGGCTCGGGGTGCCGCTGTCTGAGCTCCCTTGACTTCTGCAGCCTCGCCCTCAACTGCTGTCTCTGGTGTTCGTTGTTTCCACCAAGATGAAAAGTTGATGCAGATTCAGGAGGGCGGGGCTGAGCACAAGGTGTAAATCACAGTGCGAAACCTGCCTTCTCCAGTACTGGGAAAATTGTGCCCCACGGAGGGGTCCTGTGGTGGCTGCAGGGAGCACGGAGGGGGAATGTAGGAAGCCGAAAAAGGAAGCTTAGGCGGGATTCCAGGAAAGCTTTGCCTTTTCTCACCTCATGATGATCTTGTGCAACCGACAATAGATGCTGTAGGTGAAGAGCATGAGCTGACTCTTGTCATGCTTTCTTAGGAGATTAACAGACCGGAAGCTAGGAGCAAATAGGAAAGATGACCCCCCCCCACCTCCGCCCCGAACAATCTGTTCATTTTTCTAGCTAGTTGGAAAACAATGTCTGCACATGTAAGCAAAGCTAATCATGGCAGTCTGTTCTGTAACTTTCCCAAATATCGGAGACTTTTTTCAAAAGGGAGCTTTATTCTTGATTACTCACACCATTTGAATAGGCTTTCAGACCTGCTTTGTCGTTGTTCAAATAACGCTGTGTACAGAAATGGAGTTCCACGTATGTAGCTGACAGACTGAACTATGACACATTCCCCATCAACCTGAAGTATTAAGTAAACATTACCCCCTGCTCTGTCTGAACAGCTGCTGCTCCAGAGAGTGCTTTTATTTCGGGTATGCTTGTAACGCCCCAAATGCCAGAACTACTGCAGCTTTTCTAGGTTTTCATTTGTCAAGTATTGTGGGGGTGTGTGTTCTTTCAGTGGGGCTGTTACCTTTGATTCTGTAACCAACCATTTGGATCCTGGTGATGTGTTGTGGTTCCTGCCCTGGTCAGCAAGCCTTTGACTAGACCCTAGCAGCGATTTGTGCCCTTGGGCAATTGTAGGTTTCATAGATATGACTGGTCGGCAGTTCACAGGAAAAAAGGGCTGCCTCTTGTGCATGGTTTGTAAGAGATTGTACTTCTCATCAGCTTGCTAATCCAGTGGTGTTTATTACTCCCATTTTCAAAACCTATTCATTTCTTTAATGCTTCTATCGCCCACCTGCCATGCTACCGATGACAGGTGTTGAGTCACCTTGAGTTGAAGATCCTTTTGTGGTAGACAGAAATGTGTTGGGTAAGAGCCATTCACACGCACACACGTACACGTGCACATTCACCGTTACATCTTAGAGGCTAGGGAAGTTGCTGGATGTACTTTCTAACTTAGGCTTTATTTATTAATCTCTTGAGCATGTTGCTGGCCCACATAACTTTCTACCCCCTGTTCCCTAACATACCAGAGCAAGTAGAAATAGGAATGGATGGGAGTGAATGAGAAAGATAAAGTCCTTCAGTTGCTTAAGTCTCAATGCCAGCGTTTTCTTGGTTAGGCTGTATTTCAGTTTGCAGCTGTGTGTGTGTGTGTGTGTGTGTCTGTTTCCTGGTAATAGTACTGATACCCAACCCATGCAATGCCAATCTCCCTGATTGTTGGCTGGCGGTGGTGATCATAAGTCTGTGCCATTTGCCAGATGTGAACGACAGGTGCACATTTAGGACAGATGACGTTGAATTGCTTCTTCAGAACTAGATCAGCCCTCCTAATGTTGCCAAGATTGAGGTAATTGTAAAATATACGGAAGTTGTATAAGAGGGAAGAAACTGATAGAAAGTAATTTTTTCCTTCTGGAAGGATGTAAATCAAATGGTCCCCTAGATTCTAGATCAGCAAGCGCTTGTCTAGCACATAATAGGGGCTGGATAAATATTTGCTGAATGTGTATATGAATTCAAGTCAGGAGTTACAAATGATTCTAGGGATTAGGAAGGTGACCTCGAAGTATAAATTGGATAAACTTTAAAGATAATAATGGTAGGGACAGTGGCAAACTGGAGAGTGTATACCCTACCTGAAGACAATCACATTAAGTTAAAAACACACACACAATACACACAATATGGCTGCACAAAAGCTTCAGGTCTAATCTCTTCTTTTCATAGGTGAGAAGCTGTTAGCGGAACTAGAGCTGAAACTCAGGTCTTTTTCTCAGGCCGGCATTCTTTCCATTCTTCCCCAGAGATGATTTACAGTTAGGCTAGAAAATAACGGGCTGTAAGGTGTTTCAGTTTTACGGTGGATTCACTTCACATCCTTTGCCGTGTTTTTATCCTGATAATTATAGGCTATGCCAAAGCTCAGGTTTAAAATTTATTGGCAGAGATGAGCAGTGAAAGACAAACTAGAAATTTTTCTTCCCCTTAATTTATCGTGTTCTCTACCTTGCACGCCACATTTCTAGGAATCAATTATTAATTACTTGGCACATAATTTCCTCTCGTTCTCTCTTTCTAGTGGCCTGGTTCTGCCTATCTGGAAGGCCATGGAGAAGAGGCTGGGAGTGAAGCCAACCCCTGCTTCCTGGGTTTTATCAGGGTTTTGTTGGCGGACGTCTGTGAAGTGGTTGAGGATCCTGTGCCTGTTTTATACCTATTTCTGCATCAGTGCTCTGTGGCTGTCAACAGGTACCGTTTTCTTTATAGATCTAAGATTTTAATAAAGGGCATTTTGTGTGGGTCCTTCCATTCATTTGAAGGACCAATTGGAGGCAGAAGAGCAGTGTGCTGAGTGACAGAAACAGCCTCTTGATGGACACTTAGTTCGAATTATTTGTGTGTCTGTTTTGTTTGGCACTACGGGTTAAATGAAGTTCTTTCTCGTATGGGAGAACTGGCATGATCATTTTGAGATTTGCTGAAGGTGTAATGAAAAGATAAAGGATTTAGAGTTGGGCAGACCTCAGGTCCATGGAACCTGGACCTGGAGCTGGATGTTTCCACTTCATAACAATAAAACCTTGAGCAGGGGAGGGGTGGTGGGGGCTGGGTGGAGGTGGGCAAAGTATCAACAATAAAAATCAAGTGCACATGGATTTGGGAGGTAACAATCAAACAGCATAGGACAGCACTCCAAACATAGGCGCTTCGTAAATGACTCTTTGCTTCCTTTCCTTTCCTGAAGGAATCAGCATTACAGGGAGAGTGTGTCCTTTGCTTTCTCCGTAGAGAGCGTAGAGAGCGCTTGTGCTGGTAGGTTTCATCAAGTATGTTTTCCTGCTGGAGATCCTTTCACCAGGCGAGAGACTCTTGCCAGGAAAGAGCGCCAAGGAGGCTAGATTTCAAAGAATATCCTCTCTTTCTGTCATTTCCCCCCCCTTTCAGTTCTTTTGTTGACATTATTTCTTTCAGAGTATGAAATGTGAGAAAATAGCAATTTGAGAAAGATTTCTGAGTATGCTGCCATTCTGGGCAGTGACCGAAAGCCTCCTGTTATAGAGACCACGGTCTGGGATGACTAATGAGCCTCTTACTCCTGTAATTACAAAAGTTTCTGTTGCTTTCCTAAAGGAATTGGTGGTCATGATCTTGAGACTCAGGTAATTACTGTATTTAGCAATTTTATTAACATCAGCTTTGGGGTTTTTGTTGTCTTGCAGTGGTGGTTGATGATTGCATAATTATAGCAGAGGAAATTGCAGTTGACAGAAAGCTGACCTAAATGTTTCTTACCCAGATGATGCTTTGCTGGGACAGCTATTTCAGGCCAGCATTTTATGTAAGATCATTTGAATTAAATAAGTTACTGATTTAGCACCATCAGAGTAGGAAAACCACATTTTTTGAAGTGCACCTACAGTCTACCAGACCCCTGGTTATAAACATTACATGTCTTATCTCATTTAATCCTCATGATAAACCTAAAACAGATAGTTTTATTCTCATTTTATAGATAAGGAAGTTGAGGCTCAGAGGGGCACAATGACTTGACCAAGTTCACATGAACAAGAACATGACGGAACCAGGTTTCTAAACCCAGGTTTGTCCACTCTAAAGCTCATGCTCTTTGTCTTCTGCTACTGTGCCTTCCAACCACAGGTGATCTTTTGGAGAACTAAGGACAGTTTTTACCCTGAACCGTGATAGACAGCTTGTTATCTGAGGGATTCTAAGGACAGGGGAAGAAGAAGCACTTCCAAGTTTTTCATATTTTTCAGTCTAACACTTGATCAGACGTAACATCGTGGGTCATCGGGCTAGTCCTAGTATTGCTTGAGCTTGTTGCTTAAAAGCAGCATCCTGGTGAGCAGGTTGAGTAGAAAGGTGACAAGGTGGTATTAGGAGTGGTTCTGGGGGAGATTAGATTGTACAGCTTCTGTTTTAGGAGTGTTTGGAGCTTTACCATGGAAGAACCGAAAACCAGTTGTGTTCCAACTCAGAGAGCATAACAAGCAACGTGGGATTTGTTATATATTTTAGTTTATTAGATCTCTTCCTCATCAATTTTTTAAAAAACATAATATCCTAATAGGAAAAATGAATAAAGGACACAGAGTACCATACATAAGAAATTAAAATTATTTATAAACACTTAAAAAATGTTCGTTCTCATTACTAACCAAAGAACTGCAGGTTAAAATGAGCAATCGTTTTTAATCCATCTTGTTGATGAAGATAAATGTAGAAATGTCTAGTGCTGCCAAAGGGTGATGTGGTTGCCCCCATATTGTACTGGGGAGTTTGAACAGAGAGCTTTTTTGCATAACTATCGAGATCTTTAAAAAGTTTATGTTCTTTGACTTAGTAATTCCCCTTTTAGGGACTTATCTCAAGGACACATTTAGAAGGAGAGGATTCATCAACACTCACTTGTTCTACGTTGCAAAACATTGCTACATAACTTCGCTACCATTGAGGGTGGTGATGGGTGGGCAGTTGTGTTCTCTGGCAGCAGAGTGCAAGAACAAAGGCACAGAAGTGTGAGACGGCCTGGTATACAGCGGAAACTACAGGCAGTTTAGTGCTGCTGGAATATAAGAAGCAAAGCTGGAATGGCAGTTCCTGAAGAGGCAGGTGGTGGCCAGGTCACGAAGGAAGGCTCTCCTATGCCGTGCAAAGAAGCTTTGATTTTAGTCTGTTTTGGTAGGTGGTCTACAAATATCCTTGCTTATGCTGTCTACCCCATAAAGAAGTTGAGGATATACCCTAATATATGTTTACTCATACATTGTAACAAGTACTACTGGGCTAATGTCTTACGTATATAGGAGCTGCCAAAAGCAAAAACTTAAAGGAATCAACTAAAAAACCTATAAATTGCGCTAACGTTTGCTTTTCATACTCCAGTGATTTGTTTTGTGCACCTCTTATAGGCAAGCACTCTACTTTGGAAATTGGGAGCTACTGAAAATTTTAAGGCAGAAGAATAATACCGGTACATTTCTAGGTCATTTTGCTGGGATATGGAAGAATGATAGTGGTAGATCTGGGAGTGAGGGGAAAAGGGCGGGGATGTCGGGGGAGAGCAACCCAACTGTTAGAACAGTAGGGTAACAATAGGGTAACAGTAACACATTCTGTTAGAAAGTGAAGTTGTCCAGGAAAAGCTGACGAGGCTGTTTTCCCGGTACCTGTCCGTCTCTGAAAGGAGTCATCCCACTCGGTGTGAAGTAGGGCTAACAGGTGGGCAGGATTCAGGAGTTCTGTGTAAGAGGTTAGAAGGGGATCTTCCTTTTTAATTGAGATGTCATGCAGTGATCTAATTCCAGAAGGTCTTTCTTACCCGACCGAAAAGAAGCCATGTTCTAATCAGCAGTCATGCCCTATTCCTCTCCCTCCCCTTAGCTTCTGGAAACCACTGATCCACTTTCTGACTCTGGATTTGTCTATTCTGGACATCTTGTGTAAATGAATTCATACAGTATGTGATCTTTTGTGTGGGGATTCTTTCACTTAGCATAATGTTTTCAACATTCATTCATGCTGTATCATGTATTGGTATTTCCGCCTTTTTCGTGGCCGAGTACTATTCCATGGCAAGGATATACCACATTTTGTCTAACACCTGGGAGTGGAACTCTCTGACTCTTTCTTTTCTGTAGCAGCCGCACCATTTTACATTTCCACCAGCAGCGTATGAGGGTTCCAGCTTCTCTGTGTCCTCACTAACACTCGCTGTTGTCTGTCTTTTTTATTGTAATAGAGGAGGTTTTTGAAGTTCAGAAGAATCAGGGTGGGCTTTGTAGAAGAAATGGAACTTGGCTTATGCGTAATACATATCCAGTGTACAGACGGACAGACAGACACAGTAAGAAACAAGGACTGGTAAAACAACTAGATGGGCGTAAATCATTCATTCATTAAAATTACATATTCAGTCAACAAATACAGTATTTATTGAGCCAGACATGTTCTTTGTGAGGAATCTCTAGCCAGGTGCCTGACTTAGTCTTCCCAGCCAGTGACGCGTTCTGAGGGGGCAGACCACATGTGCTGTCCCCAGTCTCCCACCTCTGTCTTCCTCCTAGTCCAGCGGGGTCTGGCTTCTGCTCACACCTTGGCTTTGGCCAAGGTAACCAGTGACCTTCTTAATTGGAGACCTTTAGTTTTTACCTCACTTAGCACCTTTGCTGCATTGGGCACCTTTGCATAGCTTTCTTAAGAGCCTTTCCTCACTTGCCTTAAGTTACACCAGGCTGTACTTGGTTCTCCTTCCAGCTGATGCATTAGCTTTCTAATTACCCTTCATCATTCTCTTCTTAGCTTGTCCTTTAAATGTTTTGTTCCTTGGGGTTCTGTTTCTTCTCTTTTTTGTCTTACTCTTGTGTGCAGTCTCTGGGAAATCTCATTTTCCCCCATCATTGTAACTGTGTGCCCAGTACTCCCGTGTCTGTGACTGTTTATTCACTTCTCTCTGGTTACAAACCACCTAGTCACCTCTGTGTTGCACATCTTCAACTGGATGTCTCACAGTACTCTAATTTAATATGTCAAAAATGAACCCATGACATGCCCCCCCCTTTTGTCCCCTATAGTTGTGAAAAGACCACCTCCACTCCTGTTCTCAGGCAGAGACCCCTGCGTCATTGTACTCTCCCTTTTCCCCTCCGCATTCATATCAGTGTTTGGGGAGTGCTGCTATCTCATGTTTCCAGGCAGAGCACTCCGTCCCTCTTCCTGTGCTGTTAGCATTCTGCCTCCTCATGTATTCTGAATCAGATAAACGTGAGCTTCTTTGTAATGCTTTCCCTGAGCACCCTGGTGGAACCTGTTCTTCAGCGTTCTCATGGTGCCTGCACATCTTATTATCACACCGAAATATACTGTGGGGTGGGAGGCTTTATGAGCAGAGGCTCTGAGTAGGTCTTGCTCTAGAGTGTTTGGTGAAGCCTTTGTGGTGTTTGCTGATCTACAGTGTTAATGAGATTTCTTTGCTCTTGCAGAGATGGGATTCCAAAGTACTCCTACCTCTTTCCCCTAGAACTGTTTGACCTCTGGTGATTTTGTTTTCCTCTCAGCCTTGTAGCATCTACTATCTAATAAACCCCAGGTGGGCTTGCCCTGTGCCTTGACATCCTATCCCCTCAGCCTGGCAGGGGATCCTCCCTATAGGCTTCTGGGGCCCACCCCTCCTTTCACAGCTGCTTCCTCTTCAGTGTCTTACCTCTCAGATTCTAGCCACACTCAGACCGCTGCTTCTCGGGCTCAGTGAGGCTCTGTTCTGTTTGTGTTCTAGCTTTCTGTGCGCTGCTTGGGACATAGTCTCTCACAGAGAACTGGGCAGTTGTAGGGCTCACTTCAAGTTTCCTGTCTCTCAGGGGTTGTAGCCTCGAAATGCCTCTTTATCTCCTGAAAACAGTCTTGTCTGTTCTCTCCGGTTGTGTAGTTTTATGGCAGATGGTGAGTCTGGTACCTGTTACTCCATCATGGCTGGGAGCAGAAGTCTACTACGATTACTTGCTTATGTGACTGCTTCATGAAAGTATCTTACTACCAAAGTATAGTTACATACCTAACATCTGGCACATAGTAGGTGACAATAAAGGTTTGTTGGGTTAACCTAAAGATAATGCTGGAAATAGCACCACGTTGGAATATACATGTTAAAGAGAATCATCCTTTCCTACTCTGATTTTCAATCTTAGCCCGTTAATGGGCACTTCATTTCCCAGGAGGGAATAATATTTGGAAGGAAATTTTTGCTCTTTTTCTACCCGCACTCTGACTATCTTCATGGATGGAGGGCTGATTTGGTGAGACTGGAAAAGAACCCTGTTGTGTGGCACGGCCTGTCTTCAGGGTTTGCACGTCTTCTCTCCCTGCCCTGCTCTCGTCAACTGGGCTGCCTGTGCTAGGGCAGCCTGCCTTTGTCCAGTGGGGTAAGTCTCATTCAGCACAGGGAAGCATTAGAAAGCCCATTTTGATTGTACATCTAAGCTTTGTTCTCTAGTTACCTTATCACTTCTTATAAAGATACTATTTTGCTCTCCATCTACCTCTAACTACCATGTTTTATTTTTGTAAATTAATCCCAAACCCTGAGTGGGAAAGATTAATTATCACCCTCAAACCATGCAGAGACTACATATGGGACGAGGACAGCTCCTGGTTGGGCACAAGGTCTTTTCCCCAGTACTCATTCTCTTTTTGATCTTATCAAAATACAACTCTTTGTATTTGCCTCTGGCAGACAGAAGGTACCGAAACTCACTTTCCTCCATTGCCTCTACCCTTTGGCTGTACTTCGAGGGCTGTAGCCCCTCTTGGACCAGGCTATGTGGTATCTTTTTTCCTTTAAGAGATTGTATTTTGAATGTGCATCAATCTTGTCTTCAGGAGGAAAATATTTTCAGGAGACTTTTTAGGTGGCATTATATCCCTGCTCTTGTATCTGTTGGGCACCTAATTTAAGGTGGATGACTAATGAAATATATCTCATAGCAGTGAGCCTTCAGCAGGAACTTTCTCCTGCCAAACTGTCCTATATTCTTAACTACATTGCAGTACAGGAAGGTAATAAATTATTAATCCTAAATCTGTCTCCGTGGATTGTGGGACGATGACTTGAGTGCATGGCAGCTGGGGGAAGGTAGAGTGTTCTGGCTGTTAACACAAACCATGCAAGCTTTTTGATTCTAAACTTCAGCTAACATTGAGCAAGTCTGCAGATCTTGTTACACCGCAATGTAATTGAGCTAAGACCAATCAGAATCCGCCAAGTTTGCCTCTCTCCCAGTGCAATGAAGTAACTGTCTCTTGCTTACATACTTTTTAGTAAAAGATAATCATCTGAAGTCCTTCTCTCTAACTTGGAAAACTGTAATTTTGGTGGGTTCTTTTTGCCCTATAGAAACATTATGCAAAAATAAACATTTCCTAACAAAGTGAAGAGGGATAAGAAAATGGCACAATTGGCCAATAAATCCAATTCAATTTAAAAACTTTCTTAAACTGACTTTCCTCAGGAACTCCTCGAGGGAGGAAATCATAAGACAGTGGAGGGGTTTGTTGAAACAAACTAATAGTTGCAGGGCCAAAGCAAGGCCTTTTGGCTTATTTTGGAGATCATATGAAAAATGTTACTAATTAGGCCCTGGCTGGTGTGGCTCAGTGGATTAAGTGCCAGCCTGTGGGCCGAAGGGTTGCTGGTTTGATTCCTGGTCAGGGCACGTGCCTGGGTTGTGGACCAGGTCCCCATTTGGAGGCGTGCGAGAGGCAGCCGATTGATGTTTCTCTCTCTCTCTTTGTTCTTCCCTTCCCCTCTCTCTGAAAATAACTTTATTTAGTTATTCTTTTAGTTAAAATCTTTTTGTAAATGATCTTAACTAATTGGAACAGTTTTCAATTCAAGGCAATATGTGGAATTGGCAAGAATATGACCAAGAACTGTGTGTGTGCTTAGTGTTTGGCCATTTTTTACGAGGTGAATAGTATTGAAGAATTTGAATCAAAATGCATAGCTCTTGGTTTAAGGGCCTGCATTTTGAATTTTATTTCTGATCCTTTATCCAAGAGCTTCCTTACAAAACGTCAGCCCACGTGGTTAAGGTCCTTTAGCCACTTTTGGTTCCAGAGAGCACTGGGTTAAATTTTAGAGAGGAGTTAAGAATTGGTCTTGATCACCTGCCTACTCACCATGTGAGCACGAGACAGAAGGCAGAGTGGCCAGGTGTACAGAGCGCGCACTCAGAAGTCAGACAGGCCTGAATCCGGGCCCTGGTTCTGTGGTGTGCTGGTCGGTCTTCCTGAAACCCACCTTTCATCAGGCTCCTCATCTACAACGTGGGAAACACAGCGCCTCTCATGGGATTATTGTGAGGATTAAATAAAATATTCACGCCAAGTGCTTAACCTACTTCCAGGTGCGTAAGTAACAGTTCAGGAAATGTTAGCAATAGTCATTATAATATGATAATTTAAAATTCTCTTTGGTTAAACTCTTGTCTAATTCCAAGGTGACCCAGTGGGCAGCAGATTTGAAGTCTTTGCTGGCTTCTTTAAAGCTCTGTCTAGTAGGATGTCAGTCCCTCTCAACTTTATTTATTTATTTATTTATTTATTTATTGAGAGAGGGGAAGGGAGGGAGAACGGGAGAGAAACACTGATGTGTGAGAGAAACATTGATCAGTTGCCTCTCGCACATGCCCTGACTGGGGATTGAACCCACTACCCAGGTGCGTGCCCTGACCAGGAATCAAACCGGTGACCTTTTGCTTTGTGGCACAACATCCAAACCACTGAGCCACACTGGTCAGTGCTGTTCCTACATTTTTTTAGTGTAATGTAGGCAAGCTGACCTTTCTGCATTGTCAGGAAAAACTAGACCTCCGTTCATACAGCTCTACAGGCATGAGGTCCGTTGGAGCCCATGACGGAGGGAGCTGTGTTGTGCATTTTCTGTAACTGTAACATGCCCCTAAGGAGCCTGACTGGCTGCATGTTCATCCTTCAGCCAGGGATGCTCTTCCTCTGGAAGAGGACTCTGTCCTGCTGCCAGGACACTACGTGGTCCTCAGCCCTGGCTCACGTCCTGCAACACTGATGCTGGGCCCATGCTTAGCAAAGCCTTGTGCTAGGCCAGGTTAGCTCTGTCTTTTGGTTGGCACAGCGTTTTGACGGAAGCTGATTCAATAGTACTTTTGGGTTTTGTGTTAGAAGTAGCTTGCAGAGTTAGTCCCTTCCTTCCTTCAACACATATTTATTGGATGCTCACAATCCAAGGCATCAGGAATGCAGTGGTGAGTAAGACAAACACGGTCTCTGTCCTCATGGAGCTGGCAGTCTGATTCCTTTGTCATTCCTAGGGAACGGAAGTTCTCTCTGAGAGGAATGGTGCCACTGGTATTGAGGTTTCCTCCAAAGAGGCTGAGACCTCTCTAGGGCCCCAAGGCAATTCAGTGATGGAGACCCACTCTCCCTGTAGAGTCCTAGGACTCTGGGAGACTAGGCAATTTGATGTCTCAAGCTGGTGTCAATAGAGTAACCTTTTGCTAAGAATTGTGTAGGTGAAGCCCTTGTCCACAATGTAGTATTTCAATCTAGCCCATTCTCTCCACCACTAATAACCCAAATTCCTGAATAAGCAGTGAGAGTGGTTATCTGAAGATTTGGAAAAAGCCCTACAGCTGCAGCCTTTGCCCCCATTGTGGAAGAATGTACCCTCTGTTGACTTCATGGGTTTTAGATACATCTAGCCAGTCAGCTCTTGAAAATCTTTCTGCATCAGGGTGCTCCTGCCTTTTTGGCATCAGGTTTGAGGGGAACAGTTCCAATGCTTAGCATCTGACACACACCAAATTATATAAATCCTGACCTTCTCTGGACAAAAGGAAACCGTAAAATACCGTAAGATAAGATAGAATTATAATGTCCCCGAGTGGTGCATTAACCATCACAGAGCTGTCCGAGGAGATACAAAAGCAGAGAAGAATGCTGGCCAAGGCCTATCTGAAACTCCAGCTGCATACTCTGTCCCTAAGGTGGGTGCCCAGTGTAGCTCACTCCAATTCCCCCCTTTAAACTCTCCCAGCAAATGACAGGATTTTAAAGAATGCTCTTTTTCTTCCAACTGGCTTAACATTGGTGACTTTGATTCTAAACCAGGTAGCATATTTGAGTTTGAAATAAATGTGTTCATGGATTCTCTCTCTTAAGTAATGAGAATGACTAGTATTATCAGACCTGGGAGATGGGGAGTTTACATTGACTTGGCTTTACTTCTGTAGCTCTAATTTGAGATTCAGGTTTAAAATTTTAAAGGACTGCCGTTCTACCTGTTAAGAAATGGCTTCTCTCTCTCTCTTTTTTTTTTTTTTTTTTGTTAACAATGTTTATTGTTCTTAACTGAGTCAGCTGGAGGCTTATGGAAGTGGGCCTGGTAGAATGAGTGAGTGTTAATCAGAACAAATGAAGCAGCCTTGTAGAGAAGTGTAGAGTCATATTCCATTTCAGAAAGCTGAGTAATCTGTCTCCTGCTGGGTCAGTTTGTGGCTTTTGGCCTGAAGCAAAACAGCCCCCTGTGCTGAAGCCATGCGAGCTTTTCTCCTACCTGTGCTTTCCACTTCATCAGTCTTTTAACTGCTTGTTTTCAAAATTGCTCTCAGCTCTGCTCTCCAGAGCGTGCTTCTTAGCTGCACCCTGACGCTTCTCACAGTGCACTTTTCAAATAACTGGGTGCGTTTTCGTATTACCCATCTGTGAAAGGTTAAGTGTTGGTGCTTGGCCTCTAGGCTCAGGTAAGGAGCCCTGGAATAGGGTTCTTTGCCCAGGGTGGCCAAGGCAGAAGCAAAAGTTTTCTGGCCTTTCCACGGAGACTTTGCTGACAAGCATACCCTCCTCTCCTTTCCCGAGCTGTTTTGATTGAGCTGTTTCGCCTCCACTCTCGTATTTCATGTGGGGGCTGCTGCCTTGGCAGCATGGCTGCTTCTGTCAGTGGGGAGGAAGAGGGAAAGAGTGATGGCCCTCTGTGCACTGATGTGTTTGGGGGGGGGCTTCTGTGTGCCTACAGGGAGTGTGTGTGTGTATGTGTGTGTGTCAGACACACGCACATACACACACACACAAGGACACATTTTGATATCCTTATGTTCTGCCTATAATTAAGGTTACTTTTGAAGCAGCAAAGAAATATTGCCATTTTGCAGATGAGGGTGAGGAAAGGCCAGTTTCTCTGTGGTTAGAAAGAGCTCCTGCTAGGTAATTTGGAAGTCGGAAGTATTGACCATTTAGCCCAAACTTTTATTCCTGTCAATAGTGTGTGTGAATTACAATCAACTTGAAAGTGGAGCTATAAGAGAAGGATAACATGCAGGTGTCTGGGATAAAAATGAAGTCTATTAAAAGCCATACATCTGTAGTAAATAAACCAAACAATACCCAAGTATCTGAATGTCGGTGCTGTGTTATATTGGTGAGTTTAACTAAAATACACGTTTCTAATATGTGTGATCCTTGGTTCTTTATATGTGTTGTCTTACATTCAGTGCCTTAAAATATGCTTACTGAATTTTAATACCTTCTTTAGGATGCTTAATTCAAATCACTTAATGATAATTAATATGTAGGTGTTATGCACACACGGTAGCTACATTCAATTCAGGTCAACAAACACCATCCCCATCTAAATAAAACCTAGTTCCTGCCATTCGAGAGTTCACTCTGTAGAGGCAGAGATGGATGCAAAGAAACATAAGGTAGCATAATCCACTCCCAGATGCGCTACGGGAGCACAGAGAGTGGGGCAAGGACGGGCTGAGCCCTGTTCTAAAGCAGGCTGGTGAGACTCTGACCCTTGAACTTCCTCTCCCAGGCTTGTCTGGGAGGGTTTTAACCTTTTAGCTCTTCTTACCGCTCTGCCGCTGGGGGAGGGGGAGGGGAGAGGGGAGAGCACGCACAGCTCTGGGAAGACTAGAGAAAAGAGCCCTAAGAAAGTGATTTCTGTGCAGGCACAGATTGACTTTGAGTTCATTTAAATGAACTGGCTCCTCACAATCCTAAGAATACTAACTACTCACACAGCCTTGCTTCCATTTACACACAGATGAGGAAGCATCTGCAGCTCTGCGTTGTATTTGCTATAAGCAAAAAGTTGTTGAGATATTTAAGTATTCGAAGCTGGGTTGTATTGAGTCCTCACATGTCCCAGTTCAGCCCACTGCAGGGTTTGTTTTTTTTTTTTTATGACACTTACATAATGCTCCAAAAAGAGAGATTTTTAATGGATAAATTGACATAAACTTTTCCTCTATTGGCCGTATCTGCTGAAATAACACATCATGGCTTGCTGTATTATTTCCTCCCAAGCTTACTGCTATTTCATTTAATTTACATATTTCTGCTGCAGCCCTCTAAATGGCCTTCTCTTTAGAAACAACAAAATCAGTCAGAAAAAAATAAAAGAAAGAAAGGAAAGGAAAGAAAGAAAATCTTGACAAAAGACAAAACAGTGCTCTGATTGAAGGTTCACTGTGTGGGTTTCAGAAGCAGGTTGCTAGGATTGTGGCGAATGCAAATGATTTATCAGCCCTGCAGTCAGAGGCAGCAGTCAGCTGCAGGCTGACAGCAGTCACGTCCACAGTGGGCTACCGGGAACTGCTGGATGCATGACGCCGTGTCTGGGCACTTTTCTCTTTGGAAACAAAATTTTTCTTTTTAGAGCCATTTTTATGTACAGGCCAAAGTTTGTCTGTTATCACTTGATACCTGTGACTTTTAAAACACAAAGACAGTGTTCCATAGAAAGGTGTGGGTTCCTTCACGCTGTGGCTTGGAGGCGTGCTCTCCTTGCTGACAGCATTCTCCGGAGTCTTTTAGTCATGAGGTGGTGGGAGAAAGAGCAAAGCAGGAGATTCTGAGTATGTCACATGTCGCAATGTAACCCCTAGTTACAGTGGCTTTTTTTTTAAAATACATGGTTAAGTCATTTGCTTTTAATCTGCCTTTAAATATTATAAAGCCCTTGATGACTGGATCATTTCTGAGCAGGTGACTTTAGGGTAGGAGAGCTATTTCCAGCTATACCAGTGTTTTGATTAATACTCTCACTTGTAACTCAGTTGTGAAAATGGCTTTGGACTAAACCTTAATAGATAAGTCTTTTGAGGCTTAACAGCAGCCTCAGTTAATGCAAACTCTTGACTAATAAGTATCAGGTAGACGCTTAGGGCATAGGAGTATACTAGACTGGTTTCCATTTTGTCACCTAGGTGACTAGCACTATGAGCGTTTTTCCCCTCTTCCTTCTCATCATTACTCAGAAGAAGGGAAATTGAATGGATCTAGGTGTCATCAGTGATGGATGGCTCTTTGCTTAGGTGAACTGGGAAGCTGTTCTCCACCCACAGTTGCTTTGTTCTGTGATGAAAGCACATCTTGCTTGTGAGTGAAGTTGAGTGGTCTGAAATAGATAGCTCAAGGAACTGAAATTCGATTGGTCCTTTCTTGAGGAAAGATTGCTCTGAGGTTTGAAAGGATTTTCAGTGCAATGTTTAGGCAGGAAAGGCTTTTTCCTAGCTGGTCACATGATTCAGTTGTCTCCTTTTAACCCACCGAGCTTTTTCTCAGTTTCTGTCTTTGCACATCTCCCATCCTACGTCCCATTCAGTGCTGTCCCCAATTTAATTTGAAAATAATTTTTTAGTGAACTGAGGACTTTGTTTTTCTCCCTTGTCCCTCCCTTCTTTTATTCAAAGAAATTAACATTCAGGATCTGACTCAAATGACTAAAATTCAAGTCATTTCGTGTTGGAACTGACATTTTTTGCTAGTTTAAAAAACAGTAACAGCCCTGACTGGGCGGCTGGGTTGGTTGGAGTGTTGGCCCGCACACCAAAAGGTTGCAGGGCTTGCTCCCTGGTCAGGGCACATACCTGGGTCGCAGTTCAACCCCTGGGCTTGATCCCCTTGGGGCACCTATGGGAGGCAACTGAATGATATTTCTCTCATGCTGATGTTTCTTTTTCACTTCCTCTCTCTCAAAAATCAATGAAAAATTACCCTCAGATGAGGATGAAAAGAAATTAACACAAATGAACATAAGTGTATTTAAATATTGGATAAACTTTTAAAATTAACAAAGAACCCTTTGAACGTCTACTATGTGACAAGTGTCTCGGTGGACTTATAAACACAGAGATACAAGCTACAGCCGCAGGTTCAAAGAGGGCAGAGTGTGTGAGGTGGACAGACAGATGTGACCCAGTGAGAGAAGTGCTATGATAGAAGCACAGGTAAAAGATACGAAAGAGAGCGATCCCGGGGTGAAGGTTCCGTCAAGGAAGACTTTCTGGAAGAAGTGGTGCCTGAGCTGAAATGAAGTGTGATAACAACAGAAGTATCGGCAGGTAATATTTACTGAGCTTTTACACGCCAGGCCTTGTGTTACGCTCTGTGCATAGCTTATCTCCTCTAATATCCATAATAATCCCACAAGTCAGGTGCTGTTATGATCATATGTTTTCATACATGAAGAAACCAGGAAGTTCGACCCGAGGTGACACAGTACATTGACTGGATTGAGATGCAAACCCAGTCAGTCTTATTTCAGGTGCCAAAGCCTTAACCAGAGTTGTAGGGCGGAGGCCAGAAGATGGAGTAAGATGGAATAAGGATATTGATCTTGATATGGGATTTTCTTTTGAAAACAAATTTTTAAGTTCAATCTTCTGAGGGATATGTATGAACCTCAACTTGGAGACTGAATGTATTTTCTCATTAAACCAAGATTAAATGAGGGTGGTTTTCATAGTTCTTTTAATCTTGAAAGTAGAGTTATTCTGCCTTAAGTAGGTAGATTGAAAGAACATTTCTTTCTTCTTTTGCATGTAAATATCGCCCTCTTTTTTGGAGATGTTATTGTATTATTTTTCTCTTTGTCAGTTTGCCACAATCTAGTACCTTTGAGTTTTCTTAGTGACAGTCTTATAGGAGAGGACTCAATCTTCTAAGTATCAACTAGAGAAGTGTTGCAAGACTTGGGTTTTGTAATCATTCATTGGAAGGGGCCCCCCCCCCCCCCCCCCCTGCCGCAGCCCCGTCTGTAGACAAACCAGTTAATGAGCATAGTGTCTGAGAGGTATCTGCTGAGCAGCTAGTTCCATAGGGAGTTTGCCTTTGATCAGAAAGGTCTTTGGGAGAAATGGAAAAGGGAAGAGAACGGTAAAGGGAAAGGAGTCAGACTGGATACAAAGCCTACTTATTCTTGCTTAGCAGTTAGTTTAGTTTCAGCAAATCACCTACACCATAACATTTAACAAACAGTACTCGGAAAGCTAGGCACACAGCAAAGGCGATGAATGGTAATTATTTTCTTTTCAAAGGACTGCTTTGTGAGGCTGCTGCCACCTTTCAATCTAACCTATGTGCAGTTGAGGAAAAAAGTATTGGCCCTTTTGAAAAGGAGAGAGGGCAGTGGTTATTACCCTGGCTTTTTCCAAACTTCATAATACCTGATTGTATGCTTTAAAGGATTTAGTTACCTCCTCTGCTTGGCTTTCTGAATAGACTAACCCCTGCGGGAGCGAACTGGTGCAGAGGGTAATGTAGACCCATTTTTGTATTTGTTTATTAGTGGGTGTGCAGGTGACAGACATGCTGACAGTCAAAAGGAAGGTGAAGGGTGCCCCCTGGGGTGGTTTGTTTTTGAACAGTTCCTGTGAGTTGATTTTGGGATTGATAAGAAGCCTGCTTGTCTCATTTTCATACGGCAGCCGTGTTGGCCGAGCCCGGCTGCTTCGGAGAGAGAGTGCGTACTTTTCCTGATGGCGACAGGGAGACAGACGGTGCACAGCCAAAGTTCGGTCACTGGCTTCACCAAATTTAAGGCTGCTGTCCTATTGCCTGGTAATAGTTTATTATAGGAAAGCTTTGAATGGATTCGTGACCATATCATAAAATTGTGGGATTTCAAGAAAAGAATTTTAGTTTCAGTGAATGTTAAAAGTAGGCACACATTTTGCCTATAAAATGTCCTAATCGTGTATTATTGTTTTCCACTGAAAGTTTGTCCCCTTGCTGCCACCCTGCACCCCTGCCCCAGGAAAGAATTTACTGACTGCTCTTTTTCTTTTGGAGTAATGCTAGTGGGGCATTCTCTGTACCCTCTTTCCCACCATTTTAGCCCTTCCATTGGGGTACAATTTGATGAATTTGGTTAAAGCGTGAATTCCCAAGGACCTTAACAATATGGCTCCTAAGATAGGGGGTATTCTGTCTCTGCTTTCTGCTTGGTTGTCAGCAAGCACAGTTTCCAGGTTAGCTGGAGAAGTTAAGCTTGTTATCTGAGATTGAAGAATGCCAGAGGCAACAGCACTACCTCTAAATAATTCCAGAGTTTTTCACAGCTTTCTAAAAGTATTTGGTGAATTTCCTTCTGGCCATGATTCATATATTCTATAGATTTTTCCACCCTGCTGCTTGGAATTATGAAACTTGGTCTTGATTTTGTGCTAGATTTATTAGAATTCTATCTTTTGAGAGGTGGTAATGATAAGTAAGCATTGTTAGTTCCAGAGCCTCCTGTTTTGGGGATCCTTCACGTAATACATTTGGGAGTCCTATTGTTACTGGACAGGGGCCTGGCCCTGACTGGGTCTGCCTAGGGCCAGCTGGTAGTGCATAGGTTCTTGACTTTGTGTGGGAAAGGTTTCAGAACACAGGTCCAGGTGACTATGAGAGTGCGTTTATTAAAGCTGGGGACTGTGAAACAGGGAAGGGCTTAGCATAGAAGAAGCAACGGGAGAGCTTAGGCTAGACTGCTTAAGCTGCCTGGGAATCAGAGAAAAGGCAGCCTTGGGGACAGGTTCAGGGGATTATCCTGGGACAAGCTGCCAGTTGCCCATTGTCCTAGAGTTTAGGAGACGTGTGCCTGTGGGGAAGTGTGGAGAGCAGGACGAACTGAGATGGTGTCAGTCTTGGCAACTACGAAGCCACGTTTAGAGCACGTGTTGTAGAGAATGACTCAGAGGGATGATGCAGCCTCTAGAGCATGCGCGGCACAACGTGGTCAACATGTTCTTATCTGAAGGGTCACAGCACCCTCTCAGAGCATGTGCAGTAGAGTGACATAAACGACCTGTACCTACCAAGGTCGCACAAAACAACGTGTGTTAATCAGAAGCTGACGCAGCATTGCATTGTGCAAGAGTATATAGGTAGAGGACTTCAGACCGTGCACCATACATCCAGAGAGTGAGTCACCATGCGATGTGCTGCACGTTCTGCCTCTGGAGAGAGCTCCGTCCGCCACGACTCTGTCTCTCTGACTCTGCCTTGAAAGGCGTTGCCTGCCCAGCTGCCTCCCAGACCCGGACCCAGACCTGATCTGGGACTGTTGGGACCTGGGTTTGTTACTCCCCAATTCTCTCTTGTGATGATGTTACTGATTGTTTTTGAGTGTTATCACTATTGATTAATTGTTATTGATTGAGATTGAACCTGCATCAATAAAAGCTGAGTGAATAGCATAGTCACCTGTGTTGGCTCATGGTTATTCCTTGGTGCCGGTGTTGTCTGTATGGCTGGTAGCCGTATAGGTGGTCTGGAGCCTCTGGTTCGTGACCAAGGCTAGAGGCTGACTTATAGGAAAGACCATAGCAGGGATACTCATAAGGCTAGAGTATTTCTCAGGACAGGAAAGAAGAGGAGAAAGGCAATGGCTCTGGCTGCTCCCCAGCCCAGGTGGGGTCTTTGTCTTGAGGCTTTTCTCTCTCCCTTGCAGTCGGGAATCTTAGGCGAGGTGCCAGGGGAGGGCTTCAGCAGAATATTCGTCAGTTCTCCAGTTGTGCGCTTTTAGGGTTGTAGTCTCGTGTTCTCCGCTGGTTGGTCAGTGCCAGAGGGCCACCAGTCATTGCAGTTGGTTCTGGTGACACCCACCGACTTTGGCTGCTTTCCTGGTCCTGGAGCTGAAGTACAACTGAGGCCTAGATGTTATCTCTAGGGAAGTGACCTTTCCTATCTGGCTGCAGATTGCTCAGCCACTGTGTTCAGCTGTCTCAGTTTCCCTATCCACTTGCCCAGGAATTTTCCTAGCTTCTTACTGTCCTGTCCACTATAGTTTCTGCTTGGCCCCGGTTTTAAAAGGAAAGGGCATGGCTCTGTCCCCTGTTCTCAACCTAAGCTTTTTATTGTCCATGCTCCTACCAACAGTGAGTTCCAGACTTTTCCACAGGGTTTTTAACCTAGGGTCCACCAACTGTACGCCCCTTTTTATAAGGATTTAATACTACTTTTTCTTAGGCTCTGGGAACAGAGCCAGACTTTGGCGGCGTGGCCAGGGAGAGGAACCGATCTAAAATTGGAGCTTATTTTCATCTTGCCTGTTGTCCTAGAGACATCTAGAACCCAGTATTGACTCTACGAGTCATTCCCTGCTTCCTCCTCTGGTGAGCTCTTTTCTCAAGAGCAACAACAGTGGAAGCAGTGGGAATGAAATTTCAGAGAGGTCCGATTGCTTTTCAAAGGTGAGAGTACTAGTAAGTGATGGCCTTAATCTAGAGCCGAAACGGGAACTCATGTCGTCACGTCTGTTAGCTACTTAAGATGGTTAACCGTCTTTTAACCATCTAAAAGGAAGAACTGTGAGCCACTGAATGGATGAAAAAGAACTGTTTCCCCCATATTTTTATCATTGAACACATAGTGGAGCACACATTAAGTAATAGTTAATAAAAATAACTCAGTCACGGTCCCACTAACAACATGTGAACCAAGAGATCATAGTACCTTCTTCCCTTATTGTCAGCTATTGGGATTAATCTCCTTAGCAGCATGGTAGACAGCTAGCCTCCCCGCAGAACTCACAGGTCTGTTATACCTGGCCACTAAGTGCTTCTGACCATTGGTTCTCTCAGGCTCTATTCCCTCGGGCTAAGACAAAGGATGAAAATTGTCAGATAAGATTCACATGAAGTAAAGGTCTTAACTATAACTAAATTTCAGTAATAATTTAAAAATATTTTAATTTATTCTTTAGAGAGAGGGGACAGAAGGAAGGAAGGAAGGAAGGAAGGAAGGAAGGGAGGAAGGGAGGGAGGGAGGGAGGGAGGAAGGGAGGGAGGGAGCAAGGGAGGAAAGGTGGGAGGGAGGGAGGGAGGGAGAGAAACATCAATGTGAGAGAGGAACCAATCAGTTGCCTCTTGTATGTTTGCTCCTTGACCGGGCACTGGACCTGCAACCTAGGCATGTATCCTGACTGGGAATTGGACCCAACCAACTGAGCCACACTGGTCAGGGCTAGTAATAATTTTTAACAGTATAGCATTCAAGAGGTACAAGTGAGCCCTGGCAGATGTGGCTCAGTGGATTGCATGCCAGCCTGTGGACTGAAAGGTTGCCAGTTCAGTTCCCAGCCTGGGCACATGCCTGGGTTGCCGACCAGGTCCCCGGTTTGGGGCGTATGAGAGGCAACCAATAGATGTATCTTTCTCACATCGATGTTTCTCTCCTTCCCTTTCCCTCTCTCTGAAAGTAAACAAATAAAATCTTAAAAAAAAATTTTTTTTAAAGAGGTACAAGTGAAGTGGGAGAGTCTGGAACATTCTTATGAATCCCCCAGGTTTTCTTTTCCTCATTGAGTGTGTTCTCTCCAGCCAGAGTAATGGGTGAGATCTCCAGCTGAGGCTTCCAGGTCACCTCATAAAGCAGGGAGTGTTTGGGTTATGAAACGTTTCTTTTATACTACCAGACGTTTGTATGGCTTATGTGGCTTCCTCAGGGAGCTATGGAAGCGAAAGAAGGCTTGTGCAGGGCACACCAGACTGGTAGCTCCCTGCTTTCATCTCCTTCTCGTTCAAAGACCAGGATTTAACCAGAGCTATTAGCAACAGCCAGGGAATTCAAATTTTTTGCTACCTTCCCGTCGACCTTGTAATCCCCATGAATCCCATTGACCATTTCCCCTAATTCTAAATCTGTTCCCTGAAAACCATGGTGAAGACATCCTTGTGATTTGCCTCAAAACTCACCATTTTGTACCAAAGATGGATAGGCAGCAATCAGGTCGCTAGTTCCTCATCATACTTTTCCGTCCTTTTCTTTTTTCTTTCTGTAAAGTGCCTTAACCATTATGATTTGTGTGCGTCTGATTTGGCATTGCTTTATAGCGTTGTGCTTTCCAGCTCACTCTCACTTACCACCTCCCCCTCCCGCCTTTTTCACTGGGACAAGAACCTGTGGAGGTACTAATCCCCTTTATACTCGGACTTGTTAGTGAAGACTTGAGAGAGAGGAATGTTCCGAGACCTGGCTTTTTCTTGGAGAAAGACACTGTTCCCCTCCAGCCTGCAGGCAATGGTTGCTCATTCCGTGTACGTGTGAGTCGGAGGTGGACGTGATGTCCTTACTACTCCTCACTGTCACTTGAATGTCACTCCTCCACTTTCATGTAAGAACTGCTGCTCTTCGAGGGTTTATACCACTAATCGTTACTCACCTACCAACTGTCATTCACCCCCCCCCCTTGTTTATAACGGCAGATGGGCCTCATCTCTCTGTCTTGTCATCAGTCGGGATATCTTCAGTATGACTGACCTGTGTGATACCTGACTGCCTGGTTTCCTGACTGTTCATTCTTTGGTGGTAGTGTTGCATGTCTCAGAATTTCTTTATTAGCAATAATAGGATATCACTGCCAGATCATTATGATAGGAGGAATTAAATCGAGACACTGGGGACTCCATGTAGAGTATGGCCACTTCCCAGGTACTCTTTTCTTGATGAACAAAAAGATATCATTTTGTTTCTTCTGTCACTGGGATATTTTTTTTTCAGTAACCTCTGGAATTCTTCTAAACTAACTCCTCGGTCTCCAGTCTTGTCCAGTTCTTTGAAGAGGTCCTCTAGGGTGCTCGGACCTTTCAGTAAACTGGGAAACTCGTTCTGAATCAATAGCATCAGCTTTTCCTTCAACAGCTGGTTTGGATCACCTTTTCTGGCTATGTAGTTTTCAAAAATGCTCTTGCCCTTGCCAGGTGGCTCAGTTGGTTAGAGCATTGTCCGGTACACCAAAAGGTTGTGGATTCAGTTTTGGTCAGGGCACATACCTAGATTGCCTGTTGGATCTGGTATATATGGGGGTGGAGGGGTGGCAGAAGGGAGGGTGGTGTGGGTGACTGATCAGTGTTTCTCATATCAATGTTTCCCTCTTTCTCTCTCCCCCCTCCTTTCTCTCTATAATCAATTTAAAAATATCCTCACATGAGGATTTTTGAAAAGTCAAAAATGCTCTTCTGTTCTTTAGAAGACATTTTTTTGCACTCATTTTCCTGGTCGCTGAACCACGAGACAGCTGCAAGAATAAAATGGGAGTATCTGTTTATTCTTTTAATACTTCGTGCATATACGTAGATGCATTTATTTGTGCCTTCATTCAGAAAGATTTTTTTGATCACCTACAGTGTAATGTGTCAAGCTTTAACGTGAGAATCAGAGACACAGAGGTGAAAGGAAAAAAACCCAGACATTGTCCTGTCGTCCTGGAGCTTACAGTGTTGTGAGCCGGGAAAAGACTGAGCAAATGATTATACAAAGAAATGTAACTTTTACGTGTTGTACTTGCTTTGAAGGAAAGGGGCAACAGGGCCCACAGAGTGTATAGGAGAGAGACCTAACTTAGTATGGAGGCTTGTCTGAGGAAGTGGTGGTTGAACCGAGACCTCACACTGAGGAGTGGACTGGGTAAAGAAGGGAGGCAAAAAGAGTCCCACATAGAGGGGACCGCGTGTGCAGAGCTTCATTAGGGGAGGGGAAGGTCCAGTTAAAGAATGAAAGAGGACTGGTGGAATTCAGTGAAGGAGGGAAATGAAAGCATTATACAAGATGGGGCCAGAATAGTAGGCTGGGTCCAGGTCATACAAGACCTCCTTAGTTTAAGGCTTTTGGTGTTTATTCTAAGAGCCCTGGGAAGCCATAAAAAAATCTTGTTTATTTAAATTTTTAAAATTTATTTTTTAAAACACAATACATTGTATATTATACAAATTCAGAGGTATAAAAGGATGCTTAGTGAACAAATAAGTCTCTTACTTTAGTCTCTCAGCTTCCTAGTTTCCCTCCTAAGGCTGCCCATGCCAGTCTCTCGAATATTCCTCCAAAAATAGTCTATGCATAATATACATAAACACTTTAATCCTTTTTCCCCAACACAAATTGTAGCACATTATACACACTGTGCTGTGCCTTTCTTTTTCAACATAGTGTATCCTGGATATCCTTCCGTATCAGGATGATACAGAATGGCCTTATTCCAGTAACTGCGTAGATCTTCCTTAATTTATTTAACCAATTCTGCAGTAATGGATGTATAAGGTACTCCTGATATTTATTTTGTCTCAAACAACATACAGTGACTGTCTTAGATATTATGTGTGATAATATATCTGTTTAATAAATTCCAAATTTAGCTACCTTTATTCTATAAAGACCAAATCTTTTCCTTCAGAGCACTTAGATTAGTTTGCAGTCCTACATTTATTATATGTCTATTTAATCTCTGTCTTCCTCTTCTAAGTTATGAGCTCCACCAAAGCAATGCCCAGCATGAAACAGATGCTCAGTAATGTTTGTTGAATGGATGAATGAATAAGGAGATAAGGATAATATCTAGGTGGGAAATGAGGGTGCCTTATTAATTAAACCTTAGAAGTTATCTTTTATACCAGAAAGAAATGATTTGCATCTCTATAAAAATCAAAATAACCCTGGCTGGTGTGGCTCAATGGATTGAGTGCCAACCTGCGAACCAAAAGATCTCCAGTTCAGCTCCTGGTCAGGGCAAGTGCCTGGGTGGTGGGCCAGGTCAGGTCAGGTCCCCAGTAGGGGGCGTGCGGGGGGGAGGGGGCAGCCACACATTGATGTTTCTCTCCCTCTCTTTCTCCCTACCTTCCCATCTCTCTAAAAATAAATAAATGAAATCTTAAAATAAAAGTACATTCTCTTAGACCAGGGATTGGCAAACTTTCTTAAAGGGCCAGACAGTAAATATTTTGTGCTGTGCCAGTCTTCAGATAAGTCTGTTACAGCTACTTAACTGCCACCTTACAGCAAAAGCAGCCATAAACAATGCATAAGTAAATTAGTGTGACAGTGTTCCAATAAAACGTTATTTACAATAACAGGCGGCTTAGGGACAATTGCAGACGGGCCATAGTTTGCTTCCCCTGGTCTACAGAATCTGTAGGGATATCCTCCTTTCATTCCTGATACTGTTAATTTATGACTACTCTCTTTTTCTGTGGGCAGTCTGACTGGAGCTTTATCAGTCTCGCTGCTCTTTCAACCAGAGTTTTGTTTCTTTGATTTTCTCTCTTCTTTGTTTGCTTCCTGTTTCATTGACTACTTTTAGCTCTGTCTTTTCCTTTCTCTACTTATTTTGGGTATAATTTACTCTTCTAGCCTTTGTGATGAAAGCATAGATCATTGATTTTTTTTTTATTTTTGCTCTTAAAGTTTGTTTTTTATTTTTCCAGATCTTTTGAATGCATATAATATATATGTACAAACAAAAGCTTCATTTAAAAAACATACCGTCATAATATATAGCTTTTCTGCAACTTTACTCTTTAAACTTCACAAGGCATTGCAGGGATGTTTCTATGGCTGTACAGGGAGGGGCAAAAGTAGGTTTACAGTTGTTCACATGGACAATAGTACAGTGATTCACAGATAGTAATGCAAGAATAAACTGTGTTTTATGTATTCACAACTATATACCTACCTTTGCCTCACCCTGTATATAGAACGCTACATATTTTTAATAGCACATACTATTCTGTAGTAACTGTTTCTGTATTGCTAGGCATTGAGGTTCTTCAAATTTTCACCAGTACAAACTATACTACAATGAAATCCTCAAGAGTGAGACATTCTCCAGGATAGAAGTACACAGAATATTTTTGATAAACATGTAATTTATTTAATGTCTCCTCTTTGATGCCCAGAAGGAATAAACTACTTATCTATGTTTTACTACAGTAACTACAATGAATAGCCCTTCCTTTGTTATGAATTTCTTACACTGTTTAAGAGCCAAACTTTGGGAAAGCATCTTCCCACATTAGTTCCATTCATAAGGTTTTCCCCTAGTATGGATTCTCTGATGTTCAACAAGGCTTGAGCTGTACCTGAAGGCTTTCCCACATTTCTTACAGTGATGGGGTCTTTGTCCAGTATGAATTCCCTGATGTCCAATAAGAATTCAGCTCTTCGTAAAGGCTTCCCTATGGTTATTACACTAATAGGGTTCATTTCCACTATGAGTTTTCTGATGCCCAGCAAAGAATGTATACCTGAAAGATTTTCCACACTCACCTCAGGGTAGGGTTTGTCTCCTCTATGCATTCTTTAATGCTATTAAGAGTTGAGCTCTTCCTAAGGGACCTGATGAAAGAGCTCCTGCCTCCAACCCCGTGCATCTACCCAACTGTATTCTTTAGGGTGTTGGGGTTTTTGAGTCAATCCTGCCTCTTTCTTTTCTTTTTTTAAAATAGATTTTATTATTTATTTTTTAGAGAGAAGGGAAGGGATGGAGAAAGAGGGAGAGAAACATCAATGTGTGGTTGCTTCTCACGCGTACTCCGAATGGGGGCCTTGGTCCGCAACCCAGCAATGTGCCCTGACTGGGAATTGAACTGGTGACCCTTTGGTTTGCAGAGGCCTGCCTCTTTCTACTTGTGTCTCATTAAACACATCTTTTTCCCAGGAGTCTGTATTGGAATCTTGAGGTCTGAGCTGCGGTATCTTAGTGCTATACACCCTTGGTCCATTTCTCAAAATTTACAAAAGCTTTTTTTTTTACATTTCCAGTGCCACTAGAGGCCATTAGATTCAGTTAAAAAAAACCCACACAAACTTTTGAAGTAATTCCACACTGAAAGACTAATTAAACCCAGGCTATCTTAAAATTGAAAAAGATAAAAAAAAAGAGTTCCTTCTAAAGGCTTTTTGACATTCATTATACTAGCATAGATTTTCTGATATTCCAATACAGTTGAATTATCCCTGAAAGCTTTTCCAAATTCGTACATTTAAAAGGCTTTTCTGCCCTGACTGGCGTGGTTCAGTGGATTAGGCGTCATCCCGCAAACTAAAAGGTCGTGGGTTTGATTCCCAGTCAGGGCATATGCCTGGGTTGTGGGCTAGGACCCTGCTTGGGGACGTGTGAGAGGCAATTGATTGATGTTTCTCTCGCACAATGATATTTCTCTCCCTCTCTTTCTCCCTCCCTTCCTCTCTCTAAAAAAGTTAATAAATAAAATCTTCAAAACAATTTTAAAAAGGCTTTTCTCCACTACGTATTCTCTCATAATGATTAAGGGCTGCCTTTGAGCAAAGGCTTTCCCAGTCTTTACACTTGTAGACCTTCTGACTGGTATGAGTTCTCTGATGACTTAAAGGGTACAGTTTTTTCTGAAAGCTTTTGTCCATTCATTGAATAGGGTTTCTCCCTAGATTGAATTCTGTGATGATTAGTAATTGTTGAGTGCTTCTTGAGAGACTTCCCATATTCAATAGGTCTATAAGATTGCTTGTTTATGTGGATTTTATGATTTAAAAGAAATGAGCTACTCATATAGGCTATCCCACATTCTTTACATTTGTGAGACTTCTCACCAGTATGATTTCTTTCATGATTAATAAAGGAGGAATTAGATTTGAAGACTTGCCCACATTATAGTGATTTTTCTCTGTGGAAAAATTGTCAGTCCTCCCAATCCAGACCAAATATCACACGTGACAGGTTTTGCTCGCTCTTCCAGAGCGAGTCCTTCAGAGTATTTTGCTTTGGGGCTGATGTCTTTGTTTCAAACCAGTACTCCTGGACTGCACAGACACCTGGCAGAACTTCTTATACCTTCACCCAGGGCTGTGCCCTTTGCTCTAGTTGGGCAATTCAGTTTGGTTTGGAAGAGAGAGTCCTTATAGACACCAGATTCCCACAGTTTTCTACTATCACATCCCTTCACATGGCCCCTGAATAGCATCCAGCCATTTCTACCCGATCTGAGTAAAAGACATAGCCACATCCTCAAATGTCACTTGGGCCCTGGAAATCTAGGCTCTTGGAAATCTTGGAGCCATCTGTCTCCTGAACTGTTCTCCCAGGTAGGGACAGAGAATCTTGCGTAAGCCAATAGTAGTTCTGGAGGCTGGAAGTCCAAAGTCAAGGTATTGGCAGGGTTGGTCTTCTATGACTCTAGGTAGAATACTTCCTTGACCCTTCCTAGGTTCTCGGGGTCACTGTCAATCCTTGGCATCCGTGGCCTGCAGCTGATTCCCCGCCTCTGCCTCTGTCATCACGTGGCATTCTCCCTGTGTGTCTCTCTAGATTATTGACTTCAGACTTCTTTTCGAAAATAAGCACTTAAACCTATAAATGTCCCTCTAAACATTGCTTTAAGTGAATCCCATAAATTTTGATATGTTTTATTTGAATTTTCATTTTGTTCAAAATATTTTCTAATTTCCCTCGTGTACTTTCAACCTACACTTGGCATAAATTGGTATTCAGTCAAAGACTGAAGGGGGCTGTTACCCAGCTGTCTGGAGCTCTTTCTCCTTTCTGGTAGTTTGCTCCAAAATTCTAGCTACCACAGGCACCCTGAACTCTCTTTCCTTCGCACCACCTCTCTGTCTGGCTTGGGATCTCCGTCCCTGTGCCTCAGTTTGGAGCTTGCTTCTGCATGGCACGCCAAGGCGGTCACAGGGCACACCTTGTCTTTGAGACCACAGTCCTGGACTACCTGTGTCTCATGTGTTTGGTCTGGTTTTCCAGCTGCTTATAGTGGGAGGTCAAGTCCTGTGGCAGTTTCTCCCTTAAGGGTAGAAGTAGGGGTCGTGGTGCTTTTTAGAAAATGAAATACCATAGTGGCTTACAGAAAAGTGCAAGTTATTTTTATTTATGTGGACCTCTTCAGAAGTATTTTGCTTTGGGGCCGACATCTTCACGGTTAAATATGAGAGAATTTTGCTGAGTAGAATGATGGGAAGTTGATATAAAAGTAACACAGTAGTTACTGAACAATTTATTGATTTCAACAAAGTCTGTACAGTCAGCTGTTACCAAGATTCACATCATTGGTTACTGTGTGGGAAGATGGATGAGGAAATGAGGGGTATTTCTGTAGCGCTTGGTAGCTTCATGTTTTCCTAGTTGCTATTTTATTTTTTTTCTTAAGGAAGTTCTGTTTCTAATGGCCTTCTGAATTGCCTTGCCCGGTGTTAAGTTGGTGCCGGTGCATCTCTTTTCTTTTAAAGAACAGTGGCAGGCTGGCTGGGCTAGCACTTGCTCAGCTCAGTGGCCCAGGAGCCTGCCTTTGTTTTCCTCCGATCTCTCAGTTGACTTGTGTTCACATTTAGTCTGTTGGACATTTAAGTGTTTCCCGGGCGTCAGGTTGGCTTTGGATGATTATCAGCTTGTGGCTTCAGCTAGCTGTAGCCCTTTTTCAGCTATGCATACATGCAGACATGATTACCCATCTCTTTAATAGTTTGATTCTTCTGCATCTTTTCTGTATGAAATTCTGACATACACTTTATGTTAAAAAAACCACAGGGCTGGGGCTAGGGTGGAGAAAGAGGCACATATGGCCCAATATTGAAGGAGACACTCCTTCTCAAGGGCTGAATAAAGCAGCCTTGCACTTCATGACCCTGAGAGTGAGCACCCCTTTAAACTTTGTGCCTGAGACGCCTCTCTTGCCTCACCCTGGTCCTGGCCCCACAGAACCCTGCCCATAGTTGGTTACAGACACCTGTATAACTAAGACCTTACAATGAGCTCTGCATAACAGCTTTCATTGGGAGCTTGCTTTGACTTTACTGCATCTAAGAATATGGAAGTGAAAGTCAATGCCATGCCTGCAGTAATTCAGCAGACCAGAAGTTTCTCCATAAGCAACATTAGCCAGAACTTTGAAGCATGTGATCTAGGTTAACCACAGTAGGTTACTGTTTTTCCTATTGTGACATGGCTTGTCATTAAGAAGTTCATTCTAGCAGAATCCCTCTCATTAAAATTTTTGCTAAGCTTGACTACTGGTCTGGCTGACACCATGATATGTAAAACCACCTGACTCTGGCAAACATTTGATTAGAACATGATAAACCTGTAACCCGCTAAAGATCAAGCATTTTGTTTGTGTTGCTGCCAGTTCAGTGGGGGAGACATTCACGCTTGTTCAGCATCTGTTCTTCTGGTCCCGTAGTCCTCACACTGTTCCTGAGAAATGCCTCCAGGTGACTGTGCCCCACTTCCCTCCCTCTACTCCCACCAGAATAGCTCTTTTGGTTGTGGGTTCTTTCCCTGTTTCATGAACTGGATAGAGTTCTGTGCAAGAGGTCTACATGGAAGGGACTCGCCGAGAGGGGGACCAGCCGTGAAGGTGGAACAGTGCTCTGCAGGCTAAAATACTTGAGCTAAACACTCTCTTTTGCTTCTTCCGTTCCTCTTACTAGATAGCTTTCCCACCCTCTTAAAAAAGTCGGTCTTCAAAATAGCCTCACATTTGGTGTTCAGGGTTCTTTACAGAACAGTAGTCTCTGTTTTTATTTCATCTTAAAATATTTTCATTCTTTGTTTTTAGATGCCAGTGAGAGCAGGTGCGAGCAGGTGAAGACACAATTTGGAGTTGGCCTGAGATCTGGGGGAGAAAATCACCTCCGACTTCTTGAAGGAACCCTTTCTCTCCAGTCCTGTTGGCAGGCCTGCTGCCAGGACTCTGCCTGCCATGCCCTTTGGTGGTTAGAGGGGGTGTGCATTCAGGCTGACTGCAGCAGGCCCCGGAGCTGCCAGGCCTTTAGGACAGACTCTTCTAATTCCATGCTGGTGTTTCTAAAAAAATTCCGAACTGCAGATGATTTAGGCTTTACACCTGAAGATGATGTACCTCATATTCTGGGGCTAGGTTGGAGCAGGGTGTCCGAGAGGAGGCAGAGCCCTCCCAGAGCTCCACTCAGACCCACTGTCTCTTCCAGTAACCATCAGAGCTTAATCAGGAAGCTTCAGAAGAGAGAATCTCCTGATGAAGTCAAAGTTACACCTGCAGTGACACAGCGTTCTGAAGTGAATGACTCCAAGGAACTAGGTCATCTGAATACCAGTGGCTCTGAAGAGGTAAGCACATCGTGAGTAAGGAATGGAGAATCCCTTAAATCTGCTTTTACATTTGGCACAGCCAGGCAATGAAGCTTGGTGCTTGTGGGCAGTGCGCCTGGACTGAGGAGTGTGTGTCTAAAGCCCCTTGGTGTCATCTTTGTGGGGGCTTCCCAGATGAACAAGTGTAATTTGACCGTAGTGATGGTCACTCCATACAAGTCTGACCATTACTTGGTAAAAGTAGAAAGCTGCTCATTTTCTAGTCAGAGCTGGCTCTTGGCTACAGGTGAGTACCATCGTGGGGGTGTTAGTCCCCACCCACGGTTCTGCAGTGATTTCTGCCAGACTGCAAGACACTCGGTTGATGTGGTTGCGGTCAAGTCCTCCTCTCCCCATCCCCCCCTCTGCCTGTAAACACGGTCCTTGTGAGGCAGTTTCTATTCTAGTCCGAAGTAACCGTGGTTGGTACCACAGATTGATTCCTCACCTGCTGGGCTAGGGAGTTGGCTGCGGCCCTTAGCCGGGAGGTCTCTAGGGTGAATTCTCACCAAGCTTTGTATGCCAAGGGAGATACCACCAGGCAAGTTTATTCTGCTTATTTTTCTTCATTGTTATTCTTCCTGAGCAAATGATGAAAAGGAATGACTCACTGTATGCTCGGTCTCCCTTGATTGCGCTGACTTATTTTTGTATTTGTTTTGTCCTGGTTGTCTCTATCAAGTTGGAGCCAGTGTGGGGAGGCAGTACTGCCTGCCAGGCACTGTGTGTGCTAACCATTTCACTATGCCATTTTGTTTAATTTTCATAGCAATATTTCCAAGTAGGTGTTATTAACCCTGTTTTACTAGTGAGAAAACGGAGGCCTAAAGCAGTTAAACAGTTGGATCATGCAGCTCATGAATAGCAAACCTAGAATTGGAACCCAGATTCAATATTAAGAAAAAAAAACCTTTCAGTGCAATATTAGAGGTCTATAGTCTTAGGCTGAACATGCCCATAAACATTTATAGACACTCATTATCAATGTCAGGTACTTTTCTAAGCTCTAGAGATATATAAGTAAACAAGGCGTGATCTGTGCCCTCAGGGAGTTTATTTACAGTCTAGTGGATGCTGAGATATGAAGATAGATATTTACAGTAGTGTATAATTACTGCATTAGTAGAGTTATGTACACAGTACAACAGGCTCACTCAGAGGAAGGGATCCACTGTGCGCAGGAAGATTTTACAGAGTTGTTTAACTCGTTTCTCAAAGGATGAGTAGGATTTCACTAAGGGATTGTGGGTAGCAAAAAATATTCTGGACAGAGGCACAGGGTAGGCCAAGACTTAGCCAGCAAATCCTGATTGCACATTTATTAGTACAAGGTCCTATACTAAGTGAGGTACTAGGAATATTCTAGTAAATAAGATAAACGTGATTTCTCCCCTAACAGAGCTTACACTCTGGCAAGGAAAATAGACATTGCACCTACAATAATGAAGCAGTTGTAAGTTTGTTGCAGAGAGTGAGAGCGTAAACGCAGAGTTCTGTAGAGCATCTAGTAGGAACCTGATCAAGACTCAGGGGCAAGGTTAGGCTACTAAGGAAGGAAAGTTTAATCTCAGACGTGAAGTAGAAGTAGGAGTTAGGGAAAGAAGCAGACCAAGCGTATTTCAGTTAGAGGGGATAACAATTTCAAAGTTTATCAGGTGGCAAGATCAAGAAGTTGGGAAAAAAAAAAAGAAGTTGAGAGAGACTTGCTCTCGCCAAACAGAGCAAGAGAACTAGTGGTGAGAGAAGAGATGCCCGAGGGGTGTGCAGAGCCTTGAAGCTTTCTTGAAATACTGGTCTTTATTTAAGCAGAGAATGACAGGACTTAGATATGTTGCCGTGTGGTGAATGGACTGGAGAAGGGCAAGAGTATACATGGAGCAATCAAATAGGATGCTCTTCAGGCAAGGGAACCATTGCATTAAAGACAGAGGTTGAAGATACAGGAAAGGGGTAAACAGCAAATCCCTCAGAGCTGTGGTTCTCAAACTTCAGTATGCATCAGAATCACCTGGAGGCCTTGTTAAAACATTCCTGGGCCCCAACTCAAGTATTTGTGATTTAGTAGGTCTAGCGCAGGGCCTGAGAATTTGCATTTGTAACAAGTTCCTAGGGAATGATGATGCCACTGGTCTGGGAGCCATATTTCGGGTACCATTGCCTTCTAGGGCAGGTGCGTAAGAATCTAGAAATGGAGTACAGGATTAGCTTTAAGCAGGAGGAAAGACATCTCCTTCGTTGTGATAGGAAGGAAGAAATGGGTGGATATAGATGTAGCTAAAGTGGGTTTGGAGGTTGGTAGAAGACATTGTGGTAGTTTCGTTATTGGCCTGTTTTCTTCTGAAGTGGGATAGAAATATCTATCTTCATGTCTGAGTTACTGAGAGCAGAAGCAAAGGTAGCTGAAGAGGGGGTAGGTATGCAGAGGCAGGAAAATCAGAGGTTTAGAGAGAGTGGTAAAGGTCTGAAATAGCCATTGTGAAGGGTAGGAGAGGGCAGACTAGGTAAAGAAAAAGAAAAATTTTAGGCAGCACTAACGATGGAGACCATGAATTTACAAGAGTGGTAGTGGTTTTCCTCTGTGGTTATAGTTGTATGGTTTTCCTCTTTGCAGCTCTCAGCAGCCCTGTCAAGAAAAGGCTGATGGTTTGATCCATCTAAGATTGAACCTTTGCCAATCTTGTGTAAAAGGAAATTGGGGCGTGGAAATCGAGGTTGTTGTCAAGACAATGGGTGAAAGAGAGAGTGTAAGAAGATAGGAAAAGAGGTGAAGATGCGGGGGGGTGCTGACGGATATGACAGAGGAGACTTGATACTCAGAGGTTTTGCTGATAGGAAACAGGCACACGGGGCACAGCACAGGCCAATGTGGGTCCTGAAGGAGAGGAGGTAGTAGTCAGGGATGTGTGAAATGAAGTTTTGGAGGTGAAGTTCTGGTGATTACAGGATCTAGGGTGTAGCTGTGGAAGAGGGTTGCTGAGGTAGAGTGGAGAAGAAATTTATTAACAACGGGGAGCTCAGAGAACATGTTAAATGGGTTATTCATGTAGACATCGAGACAGACTTTAACAGTGGTGATGACAGTGGCAGCAACCCCTAATGTTTACAGAGTGAGCACTCACTATGTGCCAGGTACCATTCTGAACCTTTCGTGTGTATTATTAACTCTTTCTAATCCATACAACCAATACTGCGGAGTGCTGTTATCATCTCTATTTCATAAACGAGGAAGCTCAGGAAAAGAAAGGTTAAGGAGCATGGCCAAGGTAACATAGCTAGTACATGGTAGTATCAAGACCGGAACCCAGGCAGTCTGATTCTGTCCAGAGTCTGTTCTCTTCACTAGGCAGGGACTTGGGGTGAAGAGGAATTTTGAGAGCCAGATGTCAAAGCCATCAGTAAAGTAGGAGGAGTGACTCGTAAGTTGGGAGATGACAGCTGTGATGAGAGGTGAAGCTGTAGTGCAGCAAGATGGCCAAAGAGAAGAGATTTTTATAGTGAAGACAGAAGGGTAATGGTTTGCGAAGAGCACTGGTGAAGGAGGCAGATAAAATAGCAACCCACCTTCAATTCTAGAATAAGTGGTCAGGGCAGGTGACCTGAGTGGTTGCGCAAGCCTCCATACTGAGAAAGGCCCTGTTTTTGGCTTAATGCTTTACTGTTATTGCCCTGACATTCTTAATAATTTTTGAACAAGGGATCCTACATTTTCATTTTGCACCAGATCCTGCAAATTGTGTAGCCTGTCCTGCAGGAGGTGTAGGGAACAAAACATGAAACGACCGAGCATGTAAGTGACTTTTTGATCATGGAGTGAAATAACAAGGCAGTTCAGTTCACAGAGAAGGAGGTTGGGTCTCACAGGAGAGGAAGCATAGATGATTATAGGGATAACAGTTTAGTGTAGAACATGTTTAACAACTGGTTTTCCCCTCGAAAACAAAAGCAGGCCCTAAATTGTAGACTTGGCCCATTTCATACCATAAGTACTACTGCCATAACCAATTTCAACATGAAGTCACTGAGCTCAGAGTTGGGACAGATGGGCACAGTCAGCACACTAGAGGATAATTATGATCAATAAAATTAGAAATAGACGAGTAAAGTGAGAAATATGGCAGATTTAGGCCTGACAGTCTCCTGGAAGATGATGAAAACCCAAACTCTGGCCTCACAGACTTCAGGTGTATGCTGGGAGGGAGATCCTGTGTCGGCTGGGGAGTTCTTTTTCTTCTTGTTTGCCAGTCTCAAGTTTTGTGGTCTGACATGGAGAAAGGGTGGGTGTTGGCGGGAGGGAGTGGTATTGAACTTGAAGTATGAGCTCCAGGAGTGGGAGTGGGCCTTTGTGCACAGAGGCATTATATAGTTTGGCATTACACGTTGAGAACTGCAAGTGTTGCTCAAAAATGGTGCCAAGTGAAGTCTTCAGATCCAGACAGTTTGTATGTGACTTAGTGTGCTATGCTTAAGAATGCCATGGGGAGCTTTGGAAGGGTGGTAGGATTGCCCTGTGCATTCAGAATGGTCAACTGGTAGGCATTTCTTTAGGAGAGGACTTGGAGTTCAAACTTCTGCTTAATCCACCAGGGAAAGGAAGAGAAATATATACGTGGCTGATCGTCTACTTATAATTAGGGGTGACTGGCTAGCAGCACTAGTTTCTAGTTTGTACTGTTTCACTAAGGTAGGTCAAGCAATGCTGCATCCAAAGTGGGAAAAAGTGTATCATAAATTGCTCTTGTCTTGCCTGAAAGGCCTGCAGAGCTGCAAAGGCCTTGTGTTGTCAGTAGCGTTTTTCATTCTTTGGGAAATATACTTATATTGTATACAAGAGGAGGTATTGTGGAGCTTTTGCAATTCCAAAAGTGGAAAGGAATAACACCAATTTATTCCCCTTTCTCAACTGAAAGAAGGAGAAGCTGCTACTGCTTAGTTTAATTACTGCATCTGCTCAATGCCACGGATCTCTGAATTGTTAGCAGGAGGAGCGTGAAGGCGTCTTGATTGGGTACTGGAGCATTTGCCAGTACAAGCATTTCAGCCGCTGGCAATGAACTGCTGCCAGGCCTGCTTTGTGAAAGCAAAAGGAGCGTTCTGTTGGAGCCCAGGAAGTGAAGGTCCGATTAGGTATCCCTGCATGTAAGGTTTGACTCTAGGAAAACTGACGTCCTCTTCTCTCTGCCCCCATCTCCCTGTTTACAGTCAACAGTCACAGCGTTTCAACCCCGACAAGCAATGGCTTTCTGTGGAACAAATGACTGAGTGCATAAATGAGCCAAGTCCTTGGACACCTCTCTGCAGCCTTTTTTCACTGAAGAAAACTCTTGTGCTGACTCTTAATAAGGCCAAGGCTTACCTCTTACCAGGAAATCGAGGCGTGGGGTGTGGGCAGCGACAGAGAAGAGCCTTGCATAACCGAGGACAGAAACCCAAGCAGTTCTCTGTTTTTGTTTTGTTTTGGTGTGGTTATCAGAGATTTTTGCTTGGTTGCTTTCTTTTGGTTTTTAAATCTCTCCTTTAATCCTTTAGGCTTGTACAATTTTTGCCAAGGGTTTATTTATCCTTCTGGCTATTATTTCCTGGCAAATTTGGAATCCCTCAGGGCCTGCTTTTTCCCAGATTCTCATCCTTAGTTACCTGAGCAGCAGACACCAAAAATGTTTTGGCTCCAGACCCCCTTGAGCTCTCTGGCCCATATACATTATATGGGTTTCCGACCCCTCAGTGACCTAGGCCCTTCCGTACTGTCTCTGTGCGAATTCTCACTGAGCACTCGCTAACCCCACTCCCCACCCTCCTGCTTTCATACGGGCGGCTTATTGCATGGAGGGAGAATCTGGACAGGCCGTTTCCTTCTGTACAGTTGTGCAGAAATTCCTGCTACTGTACTTTTCCTTTTTCTAAACTATTAGTGCCTAAATTATAGTGCCCTTTCTTTCATTGTTTTTCACCATGGCTGCTCACTTTCTCCTGTAATCTCCTAAGTGTTCTGGTTCTTTTATCTTTATCTGGTTTTACTTTGTGAAATGAATTTGAAAATGTGTTTGTTGGCTACTTGGTAAGTTAACTTATAAAGCAAGAGGTGATGAGGATTTTAGTGTGAATTCATTAACAGATCCTTGCTAATTGGCTGAACTTGAGCCATGGTAAAAATGTCTCAAAAGCAGCCATCCTTAGTTAACAGCACTCCTTGCATCATCCCCCGTTTCTCCCTTCTTTGGTGGTCTTAGTTTCGTCAGGGAGACCTGAGAAGACATAACTTTGTAACTGACTACTACAAACATAGACCCTGTCATATTCTCCAGCCGCATTTTCAGTTGCTAAGAATTGGCTTGGGATAAGTCTTTCATACCCCACTGACTTCGCTAGTGTAGGAAGACACTGCATTGTCTTCCTGCATTAGTAGGATTTTGTCTGTGGCAATGGTAGCTTTTATTTTAATACAGTTGGGTTTCAAATCAGAATGTGTTCAGAACAGAATTTTTGCATGTCATTCTTCAATATTAAGTAGACACCAGGGTAGCATGTATCTTACCAAGGAGGACCTCTACCTGGACTGTGATGATAGCACCCAGGTAAGTATCAACATCCTATGTGTGCTCTGAAGTCTCCTACTCAAAACAGAATAGCCCCTCATAGAGGTTTTGTTCATTTTGAATTACAGTATCGATAACTGGGTCTGGCTGGCTTGATTTGTAGAGGGTTGTCCCAGGATGGTGGTGAGGAGGAAGGAGCAAGAGGAAGAAGGGAGAGAGAAATGGGAGATGGAGAAAGGGAATGCGAATAGAAACACTTTATCATTCTGAATAAAGATTCTTTGAAGAAGGCACATGTGTACACACACCTGGGGCATGGTTATATGACTTACGGTTTGTTCAGAATTGGGTTAGTTTTTATGATTTCTGTCAAGTGCCTAAGGAAATTCCACACAAGTGTCCCCAACCCACTAAAAAATTTCATTTTTTTATCTCCTTTGCCTGTTTCTTTAAAAATGATAAATAGTAAATGAAGCTGTTTCTTTAAAAATCTGTCTGCCTTACTTAAAAATATTCTTACTTTTTTCCTACTTCTGGGAATCTATTCTAAAGCAGTAATTTATTTAGAGCTTTGCACATGATGAGATGCTGTTTACTTAATAAAAAATTGGAGGTACTCTGTCTAAGAAGGGGAAAATGGATAGTCATTAAAAATATATGTTTGGTTGCATGAATGGCTTTTTTTGTTATCTTCTATTTGCCACTCCAGCCATGCTTGAATATTTGCTCTTCTGTGGACACCATACTTTTTAAAAACAATTTTATTAAAGTATAATTGACATATAAACTGTTCATGTTTAAATTATACAATATGATTAGTTTTGATATATGTGTTTACCCATAAAACCATCACCACAAAAAAAGATATTCATCACTTCAGAAGTTTCCTTCTGTCCCTTTTTAATCTTTCTTTCCCACCCTTATCCCTAGGCAACCTCTGATTCGCTTTAGAATAGGATAGATTTTCTAGAATTAAAAAATAAATGGAATCAGGGACTTTTGGTCAAGATGGAGATGTAGGTAAACATGGCTTGCCTCCTTGCACAGCCATAGCAAAAATTACAACTAAACTGCAAAACAACTATCATCCAGAATTATCAGAAAATCAAGCTTTATGGAAGTCCAACAACCAAGGAATTAAAGAAGTCACATTCATCCAGACAGGTAGGAGGGCTGGAGATGCGGAGATATGGAATTGGTGGTCCCACACTGATGGGTGGTGGTTAAAAATCAAAAGGGATACCTTGGGAGCAAGGGATCCCCTCCCCACAGCAGACCATCCAGCCCAGGGTTTCAGTGTCAGGAAGGTAAGTCCTCATAACTTTCGGCTGTAAAAACCAGAAGGGGTTGGGGTGATGGAAGAAAACTGTGGGATTCTCAGGAGTCTCCTCTTAAAGGGCCCACAATAGGCTTAGGACTTACTCAGACTCTCTCCTCCTCAGCTCCAGCACTGGGACAGCAGCTGGAAGGGTACCAGTGGCATATGGAGAGAAACTGAAGTGTCTGGCATCAGGGCGAGTGCTAGGGGACAACTTCCTTCCGGACAAAACTCCAGAGGCCAGGCAATGGCATTGTCCCCTTACTGAGTCCTCCCCTACACAGAGCCACAGAGTGGCGACACCATATCAGAAACTCTATCAACCAGGTTTATATGGGTTGCTCTGCCCTGGTAATTACCTAAGGCTCTGCCCCATTGAACTTACTGGTACACTTTTCTACAATAGGCCATGCTACTAAGACAGGGAGTCAAAGCAGTTCAACCTAGTACATAGAAACAAACACAGGGAGGCTGCCATAATGAGGAGACAAACATGGCCCAAATGAAAGAACAGAATAAAATTCCAGAAAAAGAAGTACACAAAATGGAGATAACCAACCTATCAGATGCAGAGTTCAAAACACTGGTTATTAGGATGCTCAAGGAACTTTCTGGGTACTTCAACAGCATAAAAAACACCAGGCAGAAATGAAGGTTACATTAAGTGAAATAAAAATTTACAGGGAACCAACAGTAGAGTGGATGAAGCCAACAATCAATGATTTGGAACATAAGGAAGAAAAAAAGCATTCAATCAGAACAGCAAGAAGAAGAAAGAATCCAAAAAAAACATTAATAAGGATAGGCTAAGGAGCCTCTGGGACAACTTCAAATGTACCAACATTCGAATCATAGGGGTGCCAGAAGGAGAAGAGAAAGAATAAGAAATTAACAACTTATTTGAAAAAGTAATGAAGGAAACTTCCCTAATTTGATGAAGGAAATAGACATATAGGTCCAGGAAACACAGAGATCCCAAACAAGATGGATCCAAAGAGGGCCACACCAAGACACATCATAATTAAAATGTCAAAGGTTAAAGAGAATCTTGAAAGTGGCAAGAGAAAAGCAGATAGTTATCTACAAAGGAGTTTCCATAAGACTGTCAGCTGATTTCTCAATAGAAACTTTGCAGGCTAGAAGGGACTGGCAAGAAGTGATGAAAAGCAGGACCTACTACCTAGATTGCTCTATGCAAAGCTATCATTTAGAATTGAAGGGCAGATAAATTGCTTCCCAGACAAGGTAAAGCTAAAGGATTCATCATTACCTAGCCATCATTATATGGAATGTTAAAAGGACTTATTTCAGTAAAGAAGATCAAAATTATGAACATTCAAATGGCAATACATTCACAACTATTAACAATTAAATCTAAAAAATTAAGCAAACAAGCAGAACAGAAATAGAAATATAGATATGGAGATCATTTGGAGGGTTATCAGTTGGTAGTGGGAATCAATTTGTACTCCTCAATCCCACACCTTTCCAGATTGAGGAAATGGTGTGGGGATCAAGAAGTACAAATTGGTAGGTACAGTGCTGGCTGGTGTGGCTCAGTGGATTGAGCCCTGGCCCACAAACTGGAAGGTCGCTGGTTTGATTCCTGGTCAGATAGGCTGGTCTCTGTTTGGGGGCATGTAAGAGGCAGTTGGTTGATGTTTCTCTCCCTCTGCCCTTTCTAAAAATAAATATTTTTTAAAAACTAATTGGTAAGTACAGAATAGACAGGGGGATGTTAAAAACAGTGTAGGAAATGGAATAGCCAAAGAACTTATGTGTATGACCCATGGACATGAACTGAGGTGAGGGGATTGCTAGAGGAAATGGTAAGTACTGGGTGGAGCGAGGCAAAGGGGGAAATTGGGACAACTGTAATAGCATAATCAATAAAATATATTTAAAAACAAATGGAATCATATATTATGTACTATTCTTTCTAATAGCATTACTGAGGTATAATTTATGTACCATAAAACTCACTCCTTTTAAGAATACAGTTTAGTGATTTTAGTAAATGTGTAGAGTTGTACATCATCAGCACAATCCAGTTTGTAAATGTTTCTGTCACCCCCCAAAACTTCCCTTGTGCCCATTTGCTCAAAAGTTCCCATGTGCCATTACCACTCCCATCCCATGTCCAAGGTGTCCACTCACTTGAAGTCTCTATAAATTAGCCTTTTCTGGACTTTTTATAAATGGAACCATGCACTATGTAGTCTTCTGTGTCTGGCTTCGCATAATCTTCTGATGTTCATTCTTGTTGTAGCATGGGTCAGTAGTTGGTTCCTTTTCATCGCTGGATAGTATTCCATTGTATGGACAGCTCATAATTTGTTTATTTACTCACCTATTGATGGATTTTTTATTGTTTCCAGATTCTGGCCACAGATGAAGCTGCTAGGAGTGTTTGTGAACAAGTCTTTGTATGGGCATATGCTTTCACTTCCCTAGGGTATATGAGTGGTAGTTGGATGGCTGGATCATATTGTAGGTGTATATTACTCCAAACAATTGTACTATTTTACATCCCCATTTAGTATTGTAGGAAAGTTCTAGTTGCTCTATGTTCTCACCAACATTTGGCATGGTGAATCTTTTTAATTTTACACATTGCAATAGGTATAAATAGTAGTAGCCCATTGTGGTTGTGATTTGTATTTCCTTAATGACTAATGATGTTGAATATCTTTTCATGTGCTTATTTGCCATCCATTTTTTTTGGTAGAATGTTTATATTTCCCCCCATTTTTAAAAATTTGATTGTTACATGTATATTCTGCATGTAAGTCATTTGTCAGATATGTGATTTACAAATATTCTCTCTCACTCTGTGTCTTGCCTTTTCATTCTCTTAGCTGTGTCTTTTGAAGAGCAGATAGAAATTTTGATGATGTTCCATTTATCATTTTTTTAATGGGTCATGCTTTTGGTGTTGTATCAAAGAAAGATTTTTCTCTTAAGTTTTCTAAAAGTTTTATAGTTTTAGATTTTAAATTTAGATCTAAGATTTTTTTTTGTACGTGGTGGGAGCATATGAATGTCCAATTGTGCTAGCACCATATTTTTTCCACCCCTTCTCCACTGAATTGCTTTTCATTTTTATTGAGAACTAGTTAACCATTTATGAATCTGTTTCTGGACTCTATTTGGTTCCTTGACTTATTTGTTTATATTGACATCAACACTACACTGTCTTGATAGCTTTGTAATAAGCCTTTAAATTGGATAATGTAAATCTTACAACTTTGTACTTTATTATCAAAAATGTTTTGGCTATTCTAGGTCCTTTAAATTTTCATATAAATTTTAGAAACATCTTGTCAATTTCTTTTTAAAAAGCCCTCTGGGATTTTGATTGGGATTATGTTGGGGCTGTAGATCAATTTGGGGAGAATTGATAGCCTAATAGTGAGTCTACTAATCCATGAATACAGTATATTTTCCCTTTTATTTGTCATCTCTAATTTCTGGCAGCAATGTGTGATAGTTTTTAGGGTACAGGTCTTGTTCTCTTCTGTCAGATTTCTCCCTAATACATTTTTGATGCATTATAATTGGTATTTAAAAAATTCAGTTTCCATTTGTTGCTAGTGTACAGAAATGCAATTACTTTTGCCTTGGCAAGTGTGGCTCAGTGGATTGAGTGCCGGCCTGTGGACTGAAAGGTGGCTGGTTCGATTCTCAGTTGGAGCACAGCCTGGGTTGTGGGCCAGGTCCCCAGTTGGGGGCATGTGAGAGGCAACCAATCGATGTATCTCCCACACATTGATGTTTCTCTCCCTCTCTTTCTCCCTCTCTTCCCCTCTCTCTAAAAATAAATAAAATCTTTAGAAATACAATTACTTTTTACATATTTATTTTGTATGCTGAAACCTTGGTAAATTCACTTATTCATTCTGGTAGGTTTTTTGTAGATTTCGTAGGATTTTCTATGTGTGATATTATTGTCTGTGACTATAGAGCATTTTACTTCTTTTCCAGTACAGATAGATGCTTTTTCATTTTCTTGCCTCTCACACTGGCTAGAGCTTTCCAATACGTGTTGAATAGAAGTGGTAAAAGTGTATATCCTTGCCATGTTCTTGATCTTAGGAGAAATCAGTCTTTCACCCTTAAGTATGATGCTAGTTTTAGGTTTTTTAAAGATTCCTTTTATTGGGTAGAGAATGTTCCTTTCTATTCCTAGTTTGATGTGAATTTGTATCAGGAATAAATGTTGGATTTTGTCGAATATGTTTTCTACGTCTATTGAGATTCAAATAGGTCTTTGTTTTTAGTGGGTTAAAATGGTAAATAACTTGATTGATTTTCAGTGTTAACCCCACCTTTCATTCCTGGACTACACCCCATTTAGTCATGATATATTATCTTTTTTGTATAATGTTATATTTGATTTATTAAAATTTTGTTATGACTTTTTGCATCTGGACTCATCAGGGATATTATATTAGCCAGTAGTTTTCTTTTATTACTTAAATGTTCAATATAATTCTCTATTAGAGTCATCTGGGCCTGGGGTTCTTTGTAGGAAAATTTTAAACTCCATATACAATTTGTATAATAGAAGTATAGTTATTTAGGTTATCTATAATAGCTCTTTTTGAGTGAGCTTTGACAAATTGTGTCTTTCAAGAGATTTGTGCATTTTACCCCATTAGTCAAATTTATTGGCATAAAGTTCACAATATTCCCTTATTGCCCTTTTAATTTCTTACTTCTCTTATTCCTGATATTTGTAATTTGTGTCCTCCCTTTCTCCCGCCATTCCTCCATCTCCTTCTTTTTCCTCTTGATCAGACTAGCTGGATTTTCTCAAAGACAGTCTTTAGTTTCATTCATTTCATCTATTACTTGTCCATTTTCTGTTTCATTGATTTCTACTCTGCTCTTAGCATTTCATTTCTCCTGTTTAATTTGAATTTTATTTGCTCTTTTTTTCTAGTTTCTTAAGTTGTAATCTGAGGTCATTGATATGAAACTTCCTTCTTTTCTAACATAGGCATTTAGTGCTATAAATTTCCCTCTAAATACTGCTTTAGCCACGTCTACAAATTTTGATATTTTGTGTTTAGTTTCATTCAGTTCAAAATGCTTTAAAATTTCTCTTTTGACTACTTCTTTACTCTTTGTGCTGCAATTGGGTATAACTTTTAGGCTTTGGGAGAGAAACAAAGATACCCTCACCAAGTCCTTTTGACTTCTTCCTCTTATTCTT
>VMDR010000745.1:0-181393 GCA_007922815.1 Macrotus californicus
AAAAAAAAAAAAAAGAACGGAATCTTACCATTTGCAGCACGGAGGGATTAAAGGTGATTATGCTGAATGAAGTGAGTCAGACAGAGATAGACAAATTCCATGTGATTTCACTTATACGTGGAGTCTAAAAAACAAAGAAACAAATGAAACTGAAACAAACTCATAAATACAGAGAACAAACTGCTGGTTGCCAGATGGGAGGGGCCAGGGAGGGCTGGGTGAAAAAGGTGAAGTGACGAAGAAACACAAATTGGCAGTTACAGAATGTCATGAGGGTGTGAGGCACTGCGTAGGAAAAATAGTCAATAATATTGTAGTAAACAAATATGAGGTGTGAGGCGGGTGTGAGACTTCCCGGGGATCACTTGCAGGTTATATAGGTGTCTAACCACAATGCTGTATACCTGAAACTAATAGAATATTGAATACTAGCTGTAATTGAAAAAAATTTTAATTTTTTTAAATTTATTTTTTATTGTTGTTCAAGTACAGTTTTCTGCCTTTTCCCCCAACCTGTCCTCACCACCCCAGCTCCCCACCACCTCCCTCCCCTGATTCTACCCACCCCCTAAAAATTTTAATTTTAAATATTTGGGAATAAACATATACATGATACTAATGCTAGGAACAGTAAAACACTTGTAAAAAGAAATATAGAAAGACCTAAATAAATGAAGAGGCATAGCATGTCCACAGAACAGATTAGAAGATTTGAAGATTTGGTACAGGTAGGATGGCAATACTCCTCAAGCAATCTAAGATTTAACCCAAGAGCAGTGAAAAGCCTGGTAAGATTTATATAGGTATGCACAAGCTGATTCTAAAGTTAACACGTAAAGGAAAAGGAACCAGACTGGCCACAACAAACCGAAGAAGATGAAGTTGGAGAACTCACACTGTCCCATTTAGGACTTACTCAGGAAGGACTGTGGCACCGGCAGAGGGGCACATACAGATGGATGCAATGGAATACGGAGTGTAATAGGTCAATGCAAAGGAAAAAAACGTATGGAAATAGCTTCACACACATGTCTAACTAACTTTTTACAGAGACTCAGACCGTCCAGTGGAGTACAAGTAACCTTTACAACAAACAGCGCTGGAACACTGGGTAGTCACCTGCTGAAAAAAATGAACATCGACCTAACCTCACAGCTCATCCCAAAACACCGTCTCAAAATATGATAGATCTAAATATAAAATGTAAAACTCTAAAACTGTTAGAAGAAAACATAGGAGAAAACCATTGTGACCTTAGGCTAGGCAAAGAGTTCTTAACTATGACACCAGAAATACAATTGGTAAAATAAAAAATTTTGGTGCTTCATCAAAATAATAAACTTTTGCTCCATGAAAGACATGACTAAGGAAAAAAACCAGAGGGGGCGGGGCAGGGGACAGTGCAGCCTCTTGACCTCTGCCTTTTTGCACATCTGGACATTGCACAGGCCCTGGCACCATGAAGGTCTGGACTTTGAAGCATGTCCTTGACCACCCATGGGAAACTGTTCCAAGAGCCCCAATGCAGAAATACCCAAATGCTATGAATTCAGGTGTGGGAGGAGTTGATGTATTGGACAGACATACAGATCCTTCTGGAAAATTGCACAGACATAGGTTTCTCAGCACAGACTGGGTACTGCCTTCCATTGTACAATCTCTCTTTGGTGCACCAAGAACCAAAACATATGCACAAAAACATGTGCATAGTTGATCCTGCATAGAAAGCCATGGAACTTAAATCCCTTACTATTTTATTGACAAATATGGTTTCAGTAGATGAGAGACATATACAAACCACATCCTCAGGACCCAGAAAAAAACTGTTTTGACTCAAGGGGCCATAATCACTGTAAAAGGAATCAGTCTCAGTAGTTATCTCGAAGGCCTGATGGCAAGTACAATATATTCAAATGCTAACCAGGGCTGAAAACAGCAATGGGATGGGTAACACATAAATCAAATGCAGAGCCTGAAGAATTGACAGCTTCAGCAAGAGGGGGCATAAGCACACCAAGGTGGCAGCAGCAGCATTTTGTAGACAAAAGATGGTGAAAGTTGCTGCAGAACACCCAGGCCCCAGGATCTCTACTAGTTGGCATTACATTGATTTGTTATTTCAAAATACAACTGTAGACCACAGGAAACCAAGAATGGGCTCCTCCATCAAATTTCCTGCCAGACTGGCTCAGCCCCAGAAGAAAGCCCCCCTCCACGCAAGGACCAACTCATCCCTGTGACTGATTCTGCCACTGCTCTCAGGAGGAACCAAAACTTGCCAGGCCTGACACATCTTGAGTTATTCAGAAATAATGTTGATACTTGGAAACCCATATCAAACCTGTATGCAGAAAGGGCAACAATGACAGCAGCTGGATATTTGCAGGAACTCATTCCTTTGGGTAGACACCACTGCAAGAACTACCCTAATGCTTTGAATCTCAGCTGCAGCAGCTGCAGCCAGCCTCTGAGGTGTGGTCTTCTGATGGTGCTGCTGGCTCGGTGGGATCCCTCAGAGAGGTTACAATCCACAAGAAGGAAAGTTGGCAGTTAAGGGAAGGCATAAGCAAAACGGGAGAAGTGCATTACAGTGAGGAACTTTTATGTGGCTGGAAAAATGGTGATCTGGAGCAAAGAAAGAAGACAGGCATTGGCTCTTTATAAAGCACTTACATTTGATAGTCTCATTCGAAAGGCATTGTGGTATGACTTCCTTACATCACAGGGTAAGTCTAAAAGAGCCTACAGTAGTGCTAAAGTAGAAAAATGCGTACGTATATTGCAAAGCTCATGTATCACATGCATAGCATAAAAGGAAAGGAATACACAGCTTCTTTACCTTTTCAGGTTGCAAAAGTCTGGTCCACCAAATGTGGGTTGTTGTTCTAACAAAGCAGTTCTTTGCATGAGGTACCTCCAGGTCCAACCAGAGAAACTTTACCAACTATGTTCAGCATGATACATCCCCTAGACAAAATAACCCCACTTGCTTGTAGATTTGAAAGCCTTTTTGATTTACCACAGGTGCAATATGTTGTAGATCATGCGATGCAAATAGTGTCTCTCAACACTGACTCTCCCACTGGAACAACCTATGACACACTCTTCAGAGTCTGCATTCTGTGTGGGTTCTCCCAAGAGGGAAAACAGAGTAAGTTCTCTGAACAGAGGGGAACCCCCAGAATGCACCAGTAGTAGCTCCCTCACAGCACACCTCAGAGCCCTCTGGAAAGGAGATTCCCTTGTGGCCTCACCTTTCCTTAACTACTCCTCCATCCCCAGTCAGAGTTGCTCCACCTCATCACCCAGACTGCAGAGAGTTCTCCTTCGGTCTCCAACGTGGCGGCTCTAAGTCATGCTCATTCCCCTGCCTTGAGAGTGCACTCTTTCTCAGGGGAGCAAAGGTTCAAGCTTTCAAGCCATAATTGAGCTCCAAGGAGACACAGCATTTCTCATTCTTCAGACAGTAATCCAAACGGCTCTTTTCTCACACCAGAAACAGTCAGTTATTTCTGAACTTTGTATTAGCTATTTATGGACAGAAGAAATTAAGGTTTGGAGTATATATTTTTATATTATAAGAAAAAATGTTGCTAAAAGTCTTAGAAAATACTTGGCATTTTGTTTCAACTTCTTTTTAGTAAACTTGGTTAACAATTCTTATAAAAATACATAAATGTATGTATTCAGTCCACCTCTGTTTCAGTAGAGGACATTAATAATATTAAAATGATCATAAAAATAAAAAATAAAAAGAGGGCTTTTTATCTTTTTTCTGCAGGTGAGAATCTTGGGGGATGGTTTCAGAAGAATATTCATTACTTTCACAGGTGCATTTTTAATGTGCTGATGCATCAAAATGAGTATAGGGGATTTTAGGACTATTCTTTGGTTTACTATTTTTACTGTTTTACTTTTATCTTGGGTCTGTCTGGCTTTTAATAGGATTTTTTGCTATTTTTTCCCCTGACTTCATCTGTCCTTGGATTTAGCTGGCACAAATGACATTAACTGGGTCTCTGTTCTCTATTTTCCAGACCAAGGAGAGATTTAAGCTGCGTATTCTTTGATTAGGGAGGAGAGGTATAAACCATTTGCTCTCAAGTATCCTTGGTCAGGGGAATTAAGGTCTTGTGATTCACCAGCTGGTTGTAAGTTCCTCAAACTGTTTGGCCTTGTTCAATTCTCTTGTCTCAATTTCCCCATTCTACTTGCCCAGGAATTTTCCTAGCTTCTTACTGTCCTGTCACATAACCAGCTGATTGGTTCACCTGGTAGCCACTACCCATCCTTAGGTTACCTATCAGTTTTCCAAAAGTTACCTCATTTAGTAATTCCAAGGATTTTAGGAGCTCTGTGCCAGGAATGAGAACAAATATATACTGTATTCCTTATGAAAATAGATGGAAAATCCTCAATAAAATAGTAGAAAAGGAAATCTAGCAGTATACAAAACTAATTATGCACCATGACCAAGTGGGATTTATCCCAGGAATGCAAGCTTGGTTCAATATACAAAAACTAATCAGTGAGACGATTAGACTTCTGGCCAAGATGGATGCATAGGTAGATATGTTTTGCTTCCTCACACAACCAAAGGAAGGACAAAAACTAATTTAAAAACAAAAAACTACCAGAACTTCCAGAAAATCGAATTGTATGGAAGTCTGACAATCAAAGAGTTAAAGAAGAAACATTTATCCAGACTGGTAGGAGGGGCGGAGATTGGCAGCTAGGGTGGAAAGGACACGCAGCAAAGAGACAGATCAGGCAGGTAAGGTGGAGGCTGGCGGACCAGTGGTCTCACATTTGCGTGCAGATAGGCCAGGAGGAACAACTGGGGAGTGAGACATACCACACACCCAGGGTTCCAGGATGATACTAAAGCTTCAAAACCTCTGGCTGTAAAAATCGGGGGGGGGGGTGGAGTTCGGTGGCAAGAGAAACTCCCAGCTTCACAGGAGAGTTTGCTGGAGAGACCCACCGGGTTCTAGAACATACACAAACCCACCCACCCAGGAATCAGGACCAGAAGGGCCCAATTTGCTTGTGAGTAGCAAAGAAAGTGACTGAAAGGGGAGCAAGAGCCCAAAAAGCAGCATTGTTCCCTCTCAGACCTCTCCCCCACATATAGTGCCACATCGCAGTGATGTGGGTTGCCCTGCCCTGGGAAATATCTAAGGCCCTGCCTCTCACAAAGTAACAGGTGCACCAAACAAAGAAATATATCCCAAAGGAAAGAACAGATCAAAACTCCAGAAAAAGAATTAAGCAACAAGGAGGTAGCCAACCTATCAGATGCAGAGTTCAAAACACTGGTAATCAGGATGTCCACAGAAATGATTGAGTATGGTTGCAAAATAGAGGAAGAAGTGAAGGCTATGCAAATTGAAATAAAGAAAAATATACAGGGAACCAACAGTGACGGGAAGGAAACTGGGACTCAGATCAACGATTTGGAACAGAAGGAAGAAATAAACATTCAACCAGACCAGAATGAAGAAACAAGAATTCAAAAAAATGAGGAGAGGCTTAGGAACCTCTGGGACAACTTTAAACATTTCAACCTCTGGATCATAGGGATGCCAGAAGGAAAAGAGGAAGAGTAAGTAATTGAAAACTTATTTGAAAAAATAATGGAGGAAAACTTCCCTAATCTGGCAAAGGAAATAGACTTCTAGGAAGTCCAGGAAACTCAGAGAGTCCTGAAGAAATTGGACCCAAGGAGAAACACACCAAAACACATCATAATTAAATTATCTAAGATTAAAGATAAGGAGATAATCTTAAAGGCAGCAAAAGAAAAGGAGAGAGTTACCTACAAAGGAGTTCCCATAAGACTATCAACTGATTTCTCAAAAGAAACCTTACAGGCAAGAAGGGGCTGGAAAGAAGTATTCAAAGTCATGAAAGGCAAGGAGCTATATCCAAGATTACTCTATCCAGCAAAGCTATCATTTAGAATGGAAAGGCAGATAAAGTACTTCCCAAACAAGGTAAAGTTAAAGGAGTTCATCATCACCAAGCCCTTATTACGTGAAATATTAAAGGGACTTAGCTAAGAAAAAGAAGAAGAACAAAACTATGAACAGTAAAATGACAACAAACTCATAACTATCAACAACTGAACCAAAAAGAGAAAAAGAAAAACAAACTAAGCAAACAACTGGAACATGAACAGAATCACAGAAATGGAGATCACATGGAGGGTTATCAGTGGAGGCAGAAGAGAATGGGGGAAAAGGTACAGGAACTAAGAAGTATAATGTGTAGGTACAAAATAGACAGGGGGAGGTTAAGAATAGTATGGGAAATAGAGAAGCCAAAGAACTTATATGTACGACCGATGGACATGAACTAAAGTTGCGGGGGCGGGGGGGAATGCTGGTCTGAGGGGGGAGGTGGAGGGTGGAAGTGGATAAAGGGGAAAAAAATGGGACAACTGTAATACCATAATCAATAAAACATACTTAAAAGTTAGTCAATGAAATATACCATATTAATAAAATAAAAGAATAAAACACATGATGATCTCAATAAGTGAAAAAACATTTAATGAAATCCAATACCCTGGTAAAAACACTCCACAAACTAGAAATAGAAGGGAATTTCCTCAATCTGATGAAGCCAACTTATGAAAAAACAGAGCTAACATTATAATTAATAGTAAAAGACTGAAAAGTTTTTCCCTGAAGATCAGGAATAAAACAAGAATATCTGTTCTCACTACTTTTCTTCAACATTGTACTAGAGGTTCTAGCTAGGCAAGAAAAGGATACATTCAGATTAGAAAAGAAGTGAAACTATATCTATTTGCAGATGATATGATTTTATACACAGAACATTTTTAAAAAAAACTGTTAAACTTACAGGATACATAATCAATGTACAAAAATGATTGTTTTCCCATACACTGGCAATGAAAAATCTCAAAATGAAATTAAGGAAACAATTCCATTTACAATAACATCAAAAAGAATAAGATAGCCCTGGCTGGTTTGGCTCAGTGGATTAAGTGCTGGCTTGTCAACCAAAGGGTTGCCAGTTCGATTTCCAGTCAGGGCACATGCCTGGGTTGTAGGCCAGGTCCCCAGTAGGGGGCACAGGAGAGGCAACCACACACTGATGTTTCTTTTCCCTCTCTCCCTCCATTCCCCTCTCTAAAAGTAAATAAATATAATCTTTTTTTTAAAAAGAATAAAATACTTAGGAATAATTTAACAGAAGAAATACAAAACTTTCACTGAAACCAGAAAACATTGTTGAAAAAATTAAAGAATATTTAAATGAATAAGAAGACATCCCATATTTGTGGCTGGAAAACTTAATATTGTTAAGATGGCAATAATTCCCAAATTGTTATGCATATTTAATGGAATCCCACTCAAAAATTCAATTGGCTTTTTTTGCATTGGGATAAATTGAACATAAAATGCATAAGAAAATGCAATTAAACTTAAATAACCAAAAAAAAAAAAAAAAACAACCCTTTAAAAAAATGAACAAAGTTAGAGAAGTCTCAGGTTCTAATTTCAAAATTTACTGCAAAGCTGCAGTAATCAATACCTTGTGTTACGTCCATAAGGACAGACATATGGACTAGTGGAACAGAATTGAGAGTCCACAAATAACCTCATATAATCTGTGTTCAATTGATTTTCAACAAAGTGTCAAGACCATTGGATGGAGAAAGATTAATATCTTCAACAAATAGTGCTGGGGCAACTGGATATCTACATGTGAAAAAGTGAATTTGGACTTTTACCTCACACCACAGTTCAAAATGGATTAAAGACCTACATGCAAGACTAAAACTATAAAACTTTTAGAAGGAAATATAGAGATAAATTTGCCTGACCTTGGATTACACAATGGTTTTTTAAGATATGACACCAGAAGCTTAAGCATTCAAAGAAAAAATATATATAAATTGGACTTCATAAAAACTTTAAATTCTGTGCATCGAAGAACAATATCAATAAAGCAGAAAAAACAATCCATTGAAAAGGATTGTAATTGCTAGTTCACAGGCTAATTCTATGTTTAGCTTTTTGAGGAACTGCCAAACCATTGTCCATAGAGGCTGCATTTTACATTTCCACCAGCAGTGCGTGAAGGTTCCAGTTTATCCACATCCTACACAACACTTGTTATTGCTCCTTTTTTTTCAGTATTGTCATGCTAATGGGTAAATACTGGTATTTCACTGTGGTTTTATCTGCAGTTGCCTAACAACTAATGATGTAGAGCATCTTTTCATGTGTTTACTGCCTGTTCATATATCTTATTTGGAGAAACATCTATTCAAATTACTTGCCCATCTAAAAATTAGGTTATTTAAACAACTGTATTCAAACATCAATTTAAAAAAAGTAAAAAAATTAGGTTATTTGTTTTGATATTTTATTAAGTTGTAAGGGCTAAAACCATAAAACTCCTAGACAAAAACATAGAAGTAAGTCTTTATGACCTTGGACTTAGCAATGGTTCTCTAAATATGACACCAAAGGCACAAGCAACAAAAGAAAAAGTAGATCAATTAAAATTCATCAAAATTTAAAACTTCAGTACATCGAAGGACACTATCAACGTCATTTAAAAAACACAGAATGGAAGAAAATATCTTAAAAGCATACCTCTGCTAAGGATGCAGTGTTCAGAATACAAAAAGAACAAACTGATGGTTACCAGAGGGGAGGGGTGGGAGTTGGGTGGGAAAAGAGAAGGGGACTGAGAAGCATAAACATCCAGTTGTAAAACAAGTCATGGGGATGTGATATACAGCATATAGAATAGAGTAAAAAAAAGAACTTTTCAACTCAATAACAAAAGACTTTGATAAATACTTCTCTAAATAAAATATATAAATGGCCAAAAAATCACATGAAAAAATGTTTAACACTATTAATCATTAGGGAAATATAAATCCAAACTACAATGGCACCACTTCATACCCACAAGGATGGCTATAATCAAAAAATAGAAAATAAGTCTTGGTGAGAGTGTGGAGAAACTTGAACCCTCATGTATTGTTGGTGAGAATGTGAAACAGTACAATCACAGTGGGAAAACAGTGTGGTAGTTTCTCAATAGTTAAACATAGAATTATCCTATGACTCAGCAATTCCATTATTGGGTATACATCCAAGAGAACAAAAAACGTATGTTCACATGAAAACTTGTGCACAAATGTTCATAGCAGTACTACTCTCAATAGCCAAAAGATGGAAACAGGCCAAATGTCTATCAGCTGATGAACAGATAAACAAATTTTGATATATTCATATGATGGAATAATTGTTCAGCTATTTTAAAGAATGAAGTTTTGCTACTTTTCTACAATGTAGATGAATCTTGAAAACATTGTGCAAAGTGAAAGAAGCTAGACACAAAAGACCACATACTGTGTGATTCCATTAATATTAAATATCCAAAGTAGCCAAATCCATAGGGAGAGAAAGTAGATTAATAATTGCCAGGGGTTGGAAAATGAGAGAATGAGGAACAGCAGCTTAATGGGTATTGGGTTTCCTTTTGGAATGATAAAAATTAAAGTAGATAGTGCTGATGCTTATATATATTGTGAATGTACTAAATACTACTGAATTTTATATTTCAAAATGATTAAGATGGTAAATTTTATGCTCTGTGTATTTTACCACAATAAAAAGTCATCAATAACAAAATAAATAGACAAAACAGATTTGGAAAAAAATATTTGCAAAACATATATCTGACAATGGACTTTTACTGTATTTTGCCATGTATAATTCACACCCACGTTTTTGGCCCAAGCTTTCGGGAAAAAAAATCTTTTGTTTTAATTTTTTAATTCAATTATTTATTTATTTATATTTAGAAACAAAACTGGTTATCATAGTCTAGGGTATTATTTTGCATACAGATATCATTATTGCTTCCTAGAGTTATACTTTTAATGCATAAGCATAAATAAAATAATCAAAAACATTTATATAGATATAGAATTGGTACTACCCATGTATAGTATGCATCCTTATTTTCCTCTCAAAAATTTGGGCCAAAAAGTGCTCATTATCATGGCAAAATACAGTATCCAGAACACTCATATATCAATAACTCCTACAAATCAATAATAAAAAAATAACTCAGTTAAAAAACAAGAAAAGCACCTAAACATTATACACTTCTTAAATGAAGTTTCTAAGTGATAACAAGGTTGACATAATTGTTAGGGTTGCTGGTGATGAGGGCTGTGGAAGAATTCACAAAGAGAAGAAAATGCAAAGAGCAAAGTTTTATTAGCTTTCCGAGAGTTGCAAGGGGCTTAAGTATGGAGAGATACACCAGCAGCAAGATGCAGGGGCTTTGAGTTTTTATTGGATTATAAAAGGGTAAGGGAGGTTGCTGTTGTGTGGCTGTTGGGCTGTTAGGGACATAGCAATACAGAAGGCTTTGGTTGGTTTTGCATAAGCTGCAGTTTGCTCCAAAGTTATCTTTTGCCTACAGCTGTGGTGGTGTGGGCAGTTAGTCACATTCTGTTCTTGCTGGTCCAGTAGTTTTCCAGTCCTGGGGACATAAGCTCAGAAGAATAAAATGGCAGTCATGTTTAACAAGGTCATAGGCCTGCTTGGCAAATGGCACCACAACAGCAAATGGTGCTGGCCTTGTCTTTTCAGTAATTAGTCTGCAATAAAATGCAAATTAAAAGCACACTAAGATACCACTACATCTCTGTAAGAAAGCAGATTTTAAAAGAATATATACCGTACAATTCTATTCTAAAGTCTGAAATTAAAAAGACCAACAATATCAAGTGTTGGTGAGAATGTGGAGCAACAATCTTCTTCACTGTTGGGGCGAATGAAAAAAATACAAAAACTGTGGGAAAAGTTTTGACTGTTTCTTGTTTAGTTAAACATATACTTTCCTTATCATCTATCCATTCTACTCCTAGTTAGTTACCCTAGCGAACATTCCAAAGTAGTGGAAATTTCTACCTTGAATAGTGTTATTGCTGAAAGTTTTGTCCCTCCAAAGCTGTATGTCAAAGCTCTAACCACCAATGTGATGATATTTGGAGGTGGGTGTCTTTGGAAGGTGATTAGGTTGAGATGAGGTCATGAGGGTGGGGTTCCCATAAATGGGATTAGCAACCCTGCAAAAAAATCAACTTAATCTTTCTCTCTCCCCAACCCCTACCACGTGAGGACACAGGAAGAAGATTGTTACCTGCAAGCCAGGAAGAGAGTTCTCACCAGGAATTGAGTCTGCCAGCACCTTGATCTTGGACTTCACAGCTTCCAGAATGTAAGAAATAAATGTCTGTCATTTAAGCTGCCTAGTCAATGGTGTTTTGATATGGCAGCCTGAGCTGACTAAAACAGGTGGGCCATGGGTACTATGGTATATGCATTTGATAAAGTTCATCAAATAATACACTTAATTTTTGTGCATTTCCTATATTAAATTTTATCTTAAGAAATGTAAAGCAATATTGAACTCCACTTAGTAGGTGTGCCTGTTACAGTGGTATGTGTTTCCAACTCTGAAACTATTTTCCTTCTATTCTAGGCTTGAGCAAATGAGCAAAAAATGGGAACCAGGTTTCTCACTGTTGGGGAAGGAGAACTTACACACAGTAGCCCGCCCCCATCCATGGGGCATATGTTCACAGACACAGAGTGGATGACTGAAACCATGTATAGTGCCTAACCCTACATATACTGTCTTTTTTTCTTTCCATACATGCCTTTTCACTTAAAGGAAGCACACATCTGAAATGCCAGCATCGCTAATCTTGCACTTTGGGGCCATTATTAAGTAAAATAAGGGTTACTTGAACACAAACACTTTAATATCATTGATCTGTTAACCAATGGCTACTAAGTAGTTAATGTGTGGGGAGTGTACCTAGGATTGATATGCTGGATAAAGGGATGATTTACATCTTGGACAAGGTGGAGCAGAATGGCCTGAGATCTCATCACACTACTCAGAATGGCACACAATTTAAAACTTAGGACTTCCAGTCAAAAAGGCGGAGTAGGTAAATACTGTGCTTGCCTCCTCCCATGATGACATCAAAATTACAACTAATTTATAGAACAATCAATCACTCTTGAGAACCACCTTAACATTAGCTAAACAGAAGTTCTATAACTAAGAATATAAAGAAGAAGCCATATTGAGACTGGTAGGAGAGTTGGACACACAAAATGGGCGGGTCCCACACCTACATGTGGTGATTAAGAATCAAAAGTGTTCTCTCAGCTGTGGAGATCCCCCTGAGGAGCGAGGAGTCCCAGCCCCACACTGGGCTCCCCGGCATGGAGCACCAGTGCCAGGAGGAGGAGTCCCCACAACATATGGCTGTGAAAACTTCAGGGATTCCATCCTGGTGAGATCAAGGACTGCTGTAGACCCAGGTGTTTTATTAAAGGGCCAAAGCACAGATTCATTTGCTCACAAATACACTCCTTGGGCTCCAGCAAAGGGAAAGGAGTTCTAAAAGCCCCAGGGACACATGGGGAGAAACTGAATTGTCTGGCTTAAGGGTTAGGGCTAGAAGGGCAGTCCTCTCCCAGGCAGAAGTACTGGCAGTCACCATTGTTCCTTTGTTGAGCCCTTCCCCCACCCAGCCGTATCTGGGTCTCCTTCAACTTGGCTAACACTGTTCACTCTACCCTGCTGATTCCCTGATACCCCACTCAACCCAGGCACCAGCCTGATTCTCTTTTACCAGCTATTCCTTGCAAGCTGCTGGTCCCAGTCCATGCTGAAGACCTTCCTAAAATTTCTCAAAGATGCACAACCCCAGACAAGCAGCAGCTGGCCTTAGCAGGCCTCTACACAAAGAAATAAAAACATTTGAAAATCCAGTCAGAAATAAAAAATACAATAACTGAAATAAAGAATGTATTAGAAGGAATAAACATCAGATTAAATGAAGCAGAGAATCAAGTCAGAAATATAGTGGAAAGACAGTGGAAAACACCCAATCAGAACAGCAAAAAGAATCCCCTCAAAAAAGGAAGGCAATTTAAGGAGACTTTGGAACAAATCAAGTATACCAACATTCACAAAATAGGAGTACTAGAAAGGGAAGGGAGAGAGTCACATATTAAAATCCTTCTTGAAGAAATAATGACTGAAATTTCCCTAGCCAGACAAAGGAAATAGGCACACAAGTCCAGACAGCACAGAGTCCCAAACAAGATGAACCCAAAGAGGACCACACCAAGACACATTATAATTAAAACCAAAGGTTAAAGACAAAAAGAGAATCTTAAAAGCAGCAAGAGAAAAGCAGTTAGTTATGTACAAGGGAACTCCCATAAAACTGTCAACTGATTTTTCAACAGAAACTTTGCAGGCCAGAAGGGATTGGCATGAAATATTCAAAGTGATGAAAAGCAAAGACCTACAACCAAGATTACTCTGCATAGTAAGATTATCATTTAGAATTGAAGGAAAGATAAAGAGCTTCCCAGACAGGAAAAAGTTAAAGAAATTCATCACCACCAAACCAGTATTATAAGAAATATTAAAGGACCTTTCTTAAGAAGGGCAAAAAAATTAAAAATATGAGTAATAAGTGGCAATAACTATATACCTATCAATAATTACTTTAAATGTAAATCTATGAAGTGCTCCAATCAAAAGGCATGAGGTAGCTGAATGAAGAAGAAAACAAAACCCATACATCTACAAGAGACTCCCTTGGGTTCGAAAGACAAACACAGACTAAAAATAAAAGGATGGAAAAAGATATTTCATGCAGATGTAAATGAAAAAAAAAAAAAAAGCTGGGATAGCAATACTTATAAGGTCTGTCCAGAAAAAGTCCAGCCATTGTTAATATAACGAGAATGGTTTGTGTGACATCGATGTAACCTGGCAGCCAAGGAGAGTGGACAATGTACATGTGTGAACAAGGACAACTTCACTGTACTGGTCAGTGGGGGTGGTAGATGCCATTGAGTGAGCATGTGTGTACTGTGTGACCATCTATTCAAAGTAACTGAGCAAGTAGAGCAATGAATCTGCATCAAATTTTGCATTAAGCTTGCACATTCCTCCACGGGAACTATTCAGATGATTCAGAAGGCCACAGCTATGGGCAACTGGTGACAGGCAGCTTCGTCACCACAACACACCCGCTCATGCATCACATCTTGTGCAGAGTTTTTTGGTGAAACATCAAATCACCCAGGTAACTCAGCTACCTACAGCCCAGACTTGGTGCCCTGTGACTTCTTTTTCCCAAAACTAAAATCACCTTTGAAAGAGAAGAGATTTCAGACCATGGATGAGATTCAGGAAAATACAAGGGACAGCTGATGGTGACTGGGAGAACTGTGTGAGGTCCCAGGGTGCCTACTTTGAAGGGCACTGAGGTGTCATTGTCCTATGTACAATGTTTCTCGTATCTTGTATCTTCTTCAATAGATGCCTCTCATTACATGGCTGGACACCTTCTGAATAGACTTTGTATATCAAACAGACTTTAAAACAAAGGCTATAACAGTGACAAAGAAAGACATTTCATATATAATAGCCAAGACATGGAAACAATCTAAGTGTCCATCAATAGATGATGGATAATAAAGATGTGCTACATCTATACAATGGAATATTACTTGGTCATAAAAGAATGAAATCTTACCATTTGCACAACATGGATGGACCTAGAGGATATTACACGAAGTGAAGTAAGTCAGACAGAGGAAGACAAATACTACATGATCTCATTCACACGTGGAAGCTAAAAAACACAATAAACAAACAATAGAAACAAATTCATACATACAGAGAATGAACTGATGGTTGCCAGGTGAGGGGGGTTTAGATAGCTGGGTGAAAAAGTTGAAGGAATTAAGAAGTACAAATTGGCAGTTACAAACAGTCACGGAGACGTAAGGTACAGCGTAGGGAACACTACAATGCTGTGATACTGTCAATAGTACTGTAATAATTATGCGTGGTGCCGCAGGGCACTAAACCAATCAGGGGGATCACTTCATAAGTTATAGAAATGTCTGACCGCTATCCTGTACACCTGAAACTAATATAATGTTGAATGTCAACGGTAATTGAAAAATAAAAATAATAAAAAGAAATATCCTTAAATAAAACTTAGGAACTGTTTATTTCTTGAATTTCCCACTTAATATTCTTAGACCATGCTCGTCCACAGTAACTAAAACTGTGGTAAGTGAAAACTGCAAATAAGGGGAGGGGCTACTGCACGTGGAAAGGCCTAAAAATATACTCGGCTGTTGAATTGAAGCTGGATGTGTCAGCATGAAGTCCCAGTTTTTAGTGTGTGTGTGTGTGTGCAGATGGAAATCATATGATAATAGACCAAAATGTAAACAAACAGTGACCCTGGGTTTAAAAAAATTACAAAAGAGTTCCTTGTAATATTCCTACAGCTTTTCTGTATGTTTAAAATTATTTCTAAATTAAAAGTTTCCCAAAACAGTGAAAAAAATACCGTGAATTGGCAAAGGCAGCTTTACAAGGCTGCAGGGAGTAGAGATGCTTTTGAGACTCACCCAGCAAGGAGGCTTAGAAAAGAAAATCCACTTCACACATGCAGACTTGTGAGCGTCCCCATGCACATTTTATTATTCCTTCCAGAATCAAGGAGAAATGCCACGTGGATCTTCCCATTTGGAAGAGGCAGCGGCAGCCTGGCAGAGAGTAAAAGTCCAGGCCAGGAGCCAGGATACCTGGGGCCGCAGTCTCACTTGCTGCAGCTGTGGAGGATGGACCCTGTCCTCTGGACCTCACTGTCCTGTCCGCACTACGAGGTGGCCAGAATCTCCAGCCACTCTGTTTTCACCACTCTGGATGGTCCTAAAGCCAGAATGATGCTCGCCAGCAGCTCAAAGACCCGCTGCAGCCTCCTTGGGGGTTTCCACTTTCCAAGAATTAGTCTCTCTACTTGCTCAGGCAGCCTCTTGGAACACCAGCCTCTCAGCACTTTTCCCTGCCTTGTCCCGGGGCCAGCCCCAAGCTCGTGATGTGATTTTCCAGGCTGAGGCATCTCCTCACCCTTGGAGCCTCTAACTCACCCCGGCCACAGTCTGAGGACCACCCTTGCCCTCAGCCTTCAGATATGCAGCAGCAGCAACAGGGATTCCACTCGTGCCAGACCCTCTAACCTTCAGCATGGTGGCCACAGAGAGACATTTGACCTCAGGGCTCAGTGCCACCGATGCTGGCTGGGCTACTACTCAGGTAGAGAGAACTCACCTGCTGGCCTGGACTGGCCACACCCAACTGTCTACTCTGGAGTCTTAGACACTTCTTTTGCAGGCTCCTGCCTCCCCAGGGCAGAGAGAACATTTCTTTGTTCATTTAACACATTTTTATTGAGTGTTCTGACTCAGAGTGAGCACACATAGACCTAGAGAACTTACATTCCCAACTGACAGGAACATGTAATTGTGCACAGGGAAAAGTGCTCTGAAGGAGAGGAGGTAGGGGATACTCAGATTTCCTAGGACAAAAAGAGGAGAAAGGAGCTTTGGTCACAAAGAAAAGGAAATGCGAAAGCCCTGAGGCCGTGTCATGTTCAAAGAATGGAAAGAGATCAGTGTGGCTCCTCAGCAGGGGCCAGAAGGGAAGGAAGGCCAGATGTGCATGTCACTCATGGGGTGACATGAATATACTTGCATTTGCAAAGGTGCCCTGACTGCAGAGTGGAGGGTGCGCCATGGAGACTGGGCACACTACTTAGGAGCTATTGCAGGTGAGTAGGTGACATAGCCGCGGGCTCAGATGGAGAGTCATCCCCATAGTACTGCCAGAAGGTGGGGTTTGAAATTACCAGCCTGCCTGCCTAGGGACACACCAGGGACTCTCTCAGCCATAGCTGTCTCTGCCCATCTATGGGGGCTCAAGCAGCCCACAGGACAGATTTATGCCTCAGTCTCCCGGCCAAACACTACTGTTCAGTGACCTGTCCCGAATGACACACTCTTTACAACAACAACAAAAGCTTTGTTAAGATATAATTCACATACACACAAGTCATGTATTCAAAATATACAATTCAATGGTTTTTAGTATACTCTCAGATATACAGCATAGTCCATTGTAGAACATTTTTATCATCTCAAAAAGAAAGCCCCACATCCTTTAGCTCTCACTCCTGACCCCTCCCAGCCCTCCACCAGCCCTAAGAAACCATTAACCTACTTTCTGTCCCAGTGAGATCAGCGTGGCCCGCTCTTTTCCTCCCTGCATCTGGGGGCTGACTTCTACCCCAGAGTCTATTCTGGCCACCTTCAAGCCAGCCGACTTGCCCTCAGATGCCAGGTGTGTCCTCCTGCCTGACTCCTAGGACAGCCCCTGCAGCTGGCAGCTCCTCTTCCAGCTCCACCTGGCTCCTCCTTTCCAGTGTCTGTTCCACCTGCCACACAAGCCAGCTTTCAGGAGTAGCTTCCCCAGGCCCCAAGGTCAGACCCCTTGAGTCTCAATTTAAGGCCTGCTTCTGTCCCTTTCCCTGTCCCAGGGCCAAATCCCAGACAGGTTGCAGCCACCCAGCTAAAGCTTGTTCTTTATCTCTCCCTCTCTTGAGAGCAGGACTATGATGATCCTCCATTTTCCCACCCTTCTCATCTCCAGGATCCACCCTGAGCTTCCTAGAGGCCTGGGTGGTGGGGCGAATTCCCCATCCCGGAAGCACTAGGGGAAGCCAAGTAGCCACCCAGCAGGTAGAAGGGACATCCATGGTTGTCAGCCCAGCCTCTCCTCCCTTTGTTATAGTAACAGACCCTTATTCCTATGGAGAATCCAACTCATCTGGTTTGAAGGGGTTGGTCCTTCCCTGTTCCCCTCACAGAGGTAGACATGTGACTCATGCCTGAGCAAAATACAAAGAGAAATGGGAAGAGAGAAAGAAAAAAGTAGCCCACCCCTCCCTTCAGGAGTGCCCAACCACTGACTGACACCCACCCCTGGGAAGTCACACTCAGGAAAGTCCTACTCCCTTGCCTCAGGCCAGGAAGCAAAATGTACCCTCCAGAGTCCCCTCAGGGTCAGGCTTCTGGGGCCTGTGCCTGGGATCACAGTTGCTTCACTTCCTCCCCTGTGCTGTCCCGTGTGCCCCTCCCTTTCCAGTCTCCCCTGGGAGCACCTCCTTAATAAATCATTTGCCCCAAAATTTGCATCTCAGGGCCTGCTTCTAGAAAAGCCTGCCTCAGGCAGCTTCCAAGACTGAAGTTCCAGTCTAGACTTCTCCTTCAGCTCCCAACGTGTTTGTGCAGCCTCCTCTAGACAGGTCTGGCTGGCTGGCCCACTGCAAGCTCCATAAGCCCCGCATTGAGACCATCCTGCTCCTGGTCCCTGCCCACCCCGTCTCCTGATACCAAAATGCAAGGGTCGCCCTTGACCACTGCCAACACCCTCTGTCTTCATTATCCAGCCAGTTGCCAATTCCTGTAGACTCTTTATTATCCTGTGACTTTCTCCCTCCACACCTAGTTTGCTTACTTTGAGTACCACTCCTTTTACTATAGCACAAAGTCCAAATAGCTAACAACACGATTTCTCTGCATAACTCCCCTCCCCAGCTACTGGTCGTCCAAAAATAACAATGTCCTGGGTTCAGTGTTCAGGGTCCTCTAGGGTCTCACTGACGCCTGCTCCGGCCCAGGTTCAACAGGGCACAGAGAAAAAGGAGGGCTGCAGACCCAGCCTGGCCTGGGTGTGCCACTCACAGAGAGATGTTCCCCCTAGCCTAACCCTCTCCTACTCAGCCATGGCACCGGGCAGTCTTTCTCTCTCATTTCCAAAAACAAACTGTCATAATTACATTATTTAGAACTTTCCGGCGGCCCGTTTCACAATGTGTTCGCTGTGCTGTTTACCACTGGGCGTTTATATTTTGACGGTTTCTAGTTGGGCTTTGGGCGATCCAATGTTTCGACTGTTTTCCTGTTTCAATGATCAGATGTGTCCTCCTGTGTCCTCTGGTTGTGTCTCCTTGGACCTTCTTTCAGAGCCCTCATGTCTGGCAGCCGGCTTCCTGGGTAACATCTTCAAGAGACCATCTGGATGTCTTTAGACTGGGACCAGGGCCGGAAATCACTCCACAGGGTCGCCACTGCTGCCTCCCCCCCGCCAGCACTCCTGTGGGCCATCTGGGCCACAGCAGGCCTGCACTCCTGGCTGCTCCCACTGAAACACACGGCCCTCCTTCATATGGGGTCCAACAGGGTCACCTGCCTAGGACCACACCCTCTTGGCTCAGTGAGAAGCAGGTCATTCCCATAGGAAATCTACATCAAACTAAAAACAGAAAGAAGCAATAGACCAAGTGCTTTTTATAGTTTATAAAATGCTCTCACGTGCATACACCTATGTGTGCCCTATAGGAAGTCTTGGGGGTGGGCATGATTACAGCCATCTTTGCTTACAAATGAGGCGCTCAGGGCTGGGAGGGAGAACACAGGCTGCCTCCCATCTCAGCTAGACAGCAGTGGAGGGGCAGCGCGCAAAGCCAGACCTTCGGCCTCCACTGCCACGTGTTTTCCGAAATAAACAGACACATAAACATAAGCAGGTGTTCACGGTGAGTGTTGAATGGTACAGGGCAAAATACCAACATGGCATCCATGGGGGTTACAATGGTCCAGGGAGGCTCCTGGAGGACGCCCGAGTTCGACCAGAACCAGCAAGGACCTGGAAGAGAAGAGGTGAGACTCAGGACCAGAGACAGGCAAACAACGGCATTAAATGCTGCGTTCCTTCCCACGTGTCCTCTCGTGGGGCCTCTTCCCGTGGCACTCAGGCAGTCACTCTCATTCTCTCCACTTTACCTACCAGAAAACAGAGGCTCGGGGATGCAAGCACTTGGCCAAGGTCACCCACGCAGTAGGGGAAGAGCCAGGGCACAAATCCAGTGGGCCAGGAAAAGCTGGCCCCTCTCAGCCCCGCTGGGGAGACAGCAGGGCATGAGGAGGGGAATTGGGGGCTGAGGTCGGGGCAGAACTGCGGAGAGGCCGGCAGGCAGGCCTCAGCACTGCAGGGTGGGAGTGTGTCTCTCTCCTTTCAGCAACAGCTTTGGCAGGCCCTGACTGTAGCCTCCCTGGTAAACAGGCAGGATGGACAGATGGATGGGGAGTATGGTTTTGGAGAGACCATGAGAGCAGGCTCCAAGAGGAAGTGGCCACTCTACTCACTGAAGGCAGTGGGTCTCAGTCCCTTAGCCATTCTGTTCTTCTTCATTCCGCCTTGTTCTGCCTTTTGGGGGGGCCCCCGTAGACATGGGGGAGGGAATATTTGTTTCCAATTTGGTTTCAGGAGGCTGGAGCAAGACCTCTGTTTTTCTGAAGCAAAGCAGAGACGGTCTGCATCAGGGCAGGGAGCGTGAAATCCACTCTAAGAGGTTCCATGTGTTGCTGAGATGGGGGCTGGTCTTCCCCAACACTATCCCACATTCTGGCTCTTTCCCTGGATCAGAGGGGAGCCTACACTCTGCCACGCTCCCCTGACCCCCAAAGTGGCAGTGGAATAACCCAGGGCAGATCAAGGGGGTATCAAGTGCCAATCCCACAGTGCTAGACATCTTTAGAGTCAACTGGAGCCAGGTTGGGCTTGTCAATCCCACCATTCCTCCTCCAGAAAGCCTACCCTGACTGCTGCCATCTACAGGATCTTACAACATAGCCTCCCCTTGGCGCTGGGCAAAGTCATTACCAATTTATGCCTGGTGAAACAGTACATTAAACTTGCCATGTTGTAGGGTTTTCTATCAGCCTTCTTCTATTTTGTTTTTGGTTATCATGTATCATAAATTCTTTCAATTATTTATCCAACAAATCGTTATTAGATGGTTATATGGTGCTATCCCTAGGGACATGGGGATGCTAGGGACCAGGAAATGGTTTAGACACAGGCCCTCAGTTGCCCATCAGCTTGTGAAAAGGCCAGACAGGTTAACAGATGTTTAAAATTAAAAAGAATAAATGTTGCCCTGACCAGTGTGGCTCAGTTGTTGGAGCATTGTCCTGTAGCTGCAAGGTTGAAGGTTTGGTTCCTGGTCAGGACACATACCTAGGTTGCAGGTTCGATACCTGGTCCCAGTGCATACAATCCCCAGTCCAGACACGCACAGGGGCCACCAGCTGATGCTTCTCTCCTTTCCTCTCTTTCTAGGAACAGTGGAAGAATGTTCTTGGGTGAGGGAAACAAAAAAAAAAGGACCAGCACTGATGCAACAGAGAGAAGGGACCTGAGGGTTGGGGAAGGTTTCCCAGAAGAGGTGGTTTTTGAGCTAGGTCTGAATGAAAAACAAGAGTTACTCAGTGCAGACAGAGAGAACCAGAAGTACCATATTGTGGGTGGGAGTAGCAAAAGCACAGTGGGAGGAAATGGCAGAGAGGGAGGGTGGGGTGATTAGAGTAAAAACAATGTGAATGTCTGTTGAGCATCTCCTCTACTAGGTGTCAAGTACTGCCCTGAATGCTTCACTGGTATTAACGTATTTCCTGATCACAAATGCCTAATGAGGTAGATAGATGGGTGCTGTTATGGTCATCTCCACTTCACAGATAGAAGCACCAAGAGGTTAAGCAACTTGCCTAATATTACACAGCTAGCAAGTGGCAGAGTTAGATGTTGGCCTCAGACAGCCTCCGAAGCTCAAGCTCTTAATCATGATAAGGTACTGTCTCTCTGGAAAGTATTACTACATCTCTTTCAGAGGGTTGTGAACACATTACAGCACAAATAAATTCCCTTTCCAATCTCAAATGATCAACACCATCTCCCCCCACCCAAAACAATGTCCCACCAATCTTGTTTTCTCCTTGTTTCCTTATGAATATCCTTTCCCTCCCAAGAGCACAAGCCCCTCCCACTAGGGTCTGCCCCTCAGTGTTTCCCACTGAGACTCCTGATTGTGGCTCACCAGAATGTGGCCCCAGCCCTGGCAGTACTTGTTAGAGGGAAGGGTTGACTGAGGCCTCACCATAAGTCACCTGAGCTACCAAAAGCCCGAAGGCCAGCCAAGAGGCGAGCCTGAGTGTGAAATTTTCCAACTCCTTCCCCAACCAGCTCATCCCTGAGTCCAGTTGCCCCAGGAAAGATGAGCTCACGTAGGGGCTCCCCTGCGCCTCATGGGCTCTGAACTGCAACCAGTGCTGGAGTCCCTTCCAAATCCCTAACTCAAAAAACCTGTCCATGAGCCCTGGCCACAGAGCATGTCTGCCATGCACAATTGATGCTAAGGAGTGGTGCCCAAGGCTGGCTCAGCTGCAGCCGAGGCTGAAAAGCAGGTCCTTGAGCAGGCCCAAGGCAGACACAGCCAGAGCCAGCTTTGGGGATTACAGCTTTGGTCTGGATCCACAGGCCAAGTTGATTAGCAAAGGTGTAGCTGGAGGTTGGAAGTCTGGCAAAGTGTTGAAAAGGTCTGAACTGGGGCAGGAGCCATGGATCTAGGGAGGAGGGGAGGCTCCCCAAGATGTTGGAGAGGTTCTGTGGACAGTACTTGGGTTCTCCAGGGTGGTTACCAGGGGAAGGAAATGGAAAAAGTGAAAGGAGGCCAGTCCTGGGTGGCTGAAGGAAAAGTGGAACACCCCTTGCTGAGAGAAGAGGACAAACTAAGGGGAGATGGAAAGGGCAGTTGAGAAAGCGTGGGTTGTGATGGACCTGGTGACACTCAAGCAGGGATGTCCACCCAACAGTTGACAATCAGCTCACTCTGAGAAGAGAAGGAAGGGTTAAGATAGAGCATTGCATTATATATTCACTGGATTGAGGGTCAAGATTTTGGAAAGAGATGAGATGGCCAAGTTGGACAGCTAATACCAAAAGCAAAGGGGGCCCAGAAGGTCTTAGAAAAGGCTCTAGCTGGGGCTTAAGAAGAATCAAAAGAGCAGCAAATGACAGTTCTACTGTGTGAAGAGAAGCCAACAGGGTGAAGACATAGAATTCTTGGGAGGTGTGGGATTCAAGAAAAGAGGGCTAAACCAGACTTCTGGCTGGGTAAACACAGAGCAAAGGCTATTGTGGGTAGGGAGCAGGGCCTCCCCCAAGCATCAGATGACCTAGAGATTGTTCTTCTTAACGTAGGCCAAAGACAAAAAAGTTCACATATTATATCTACCAAGGATATATGCAAGAATGTTTATAGCAATTCTATTCATAATAGCCCAAACTAGAAATCACCCAAATGTTCATCAGTTGAGTAGATAAACAAATTATAGTATCTTCATACAGTAGAATTTTTTCAGGAATTTTATTACTTTCTCTATCAGAATTTTATTTTTCATTTTTAAATTATATTTTATTGATTATACTATTACAGTTGTCCTGATTTTTCTACCTTTCTCCCCTCCACTCAGCAACCTTACTCCATCAGGCAATCCCCACACTATTGTTCATGTCCATGGGTCATGTATATAGGTTCTTTGGCTACTCCATTTCCTATACTGTACTTTACACATCCAGGCTATTCTGTAACTACCTATTTGTACTTCTTAATCCCCTCACCTCTTCATCCATTCCCCCACAACCCTCTCCCATCTGCTAACCATCAAAACACTCTTCAAATCCATGATTCCATCTCTGTTCTTCTTGTTTGCTTAGTTTGTTTTTAGATTCAATTGCTAATAGGTATGTATTTATTGGCATTTTATTGTTCATAGTTTTGATCTTTTTATTAAATAAGTCCTTTTAACATTTCATATAATAATGGTTTGGTGATGATGAACTGCTTTCATTTTTCCTTGTCTGGGAAGCTCTTTATCTGCCCTTTGATTCTAAATGATATCTTTGCTGGGTAGAGCAGTTTTGGCTGCAGGTCTCTGCTTTTCATGATTTTGTATATTTCTTGCCAATTCTTTGTAGCCTGCAAAGTTTCTTTTGAGAAATCAGCTGACAGACTTATGGGAATTCCCCTGTAGGTAACCAACTTCTTTCTCTTGCTGCTTTTAAGATTCTCTCTTTATCTTTAACCTTTGGCATTTTAATTATGATGTGTTTTGGTGTGGGCCTCTTTGCATCCACGTTGTTTGGGACTCTCTGTGCTTCCTGAAATTGCATGTCTATTTTCTTCACCAAATAAGGGAATTTTCTTCCATTATTTTTTCAAATAGATTTCCAATTTCTCGCTCTTTTTCTTCTCTTTCTGGCACTCCTATGATGCAAATGTTGGAATACTTGAAGTTGTCCCAGAGGCTGCTTACACTATCTTTATTTTTTTGGATTCTTTTTTCTTCTTGTTTTTCTTATTGGTTGTCTTTTCTTCTTTATGTTCCAAATCATTGATTTGATTCTCAGCTTCATCCACTCTACTGTTGTTTCCTTGTAAATTTTGTAAATTGTTCCTTATTTCAATTAGTATATCCTTCGTCTCTGACTGGATCTTTTTTATGCTGTGGGAGAGGTGGAGAGGCAGAACAGGCTGGTCTCATATTCACATGTGGTGGATAAAAATCAGGAGGAATATCTTGGGAGTGAAGAGTCCCAGCCCCACACCAGACCCCCCAACCCAGCGTTCCAGTGACAGGAATATAAGTCCTCATAACTTCTGGCTGCAAAAACCAGTGGGGACAGAATCAGTGGAAGAAACTACTGGGTTCTCAAACAGTTCCTCATAAAGAAGCCATACAGGACTTATTCATATTCAATCCCTCTGAACTCCAGCAGCAGGGTAGCAGCTTGAAAGGTACCAGTGGCATACAGGCAGAAACTAAAGTGTCTGGTGAGAGCTGGGGGACAGCTTTCTCACAGACAGAAAGGCAGGCAGAGGCCATTGTCCCTTTTCTAAACCCTCCCCCCTCAGAGTCACATAACCAACAGGCGGATGCCATATCCAAGACTCCATCAACCTGGCTAACACTGTTAGCCCCATCCAGGAGATCCCTGGAGATTCTATCCCACCTAGCTTATGGGCCTACCCAAGCTGCTTTCCATATGAATGGCTGGTCTTGACTCAGGCTTCATAACTTCCTAAATCCTCTCAAACAAGCAACAGCCACAGCCTCAGTGAGTCCCCAGACCCCATACCACTTGCTAAGTGGCCCCTGGCCAACACTAACAGCAGCCAGCCTAGATTCACAGCTTGGCTGTGCCTGGGAATCTCTAAGCCCAGCACAAGTAGCAGCCATCCAGATTGGTTTATAGCTCAGGAAGGGTGGCCCCAGATAAAACACAGGTGAGGGCTGACCTTGGCCTGAACCACCCAGGAATCCCTGGAGACTTCACACCCAGTGGACAGCTACAGACCATGTCAGAGCACCACCCTGACCCTACACAGCTGATCCTCCACAGACGGTGGAGGAAGGTGATCAGTGTTCACAACCAGTCCTTGCAGCTGACTGGCCTGGGTTAAATCCCTACCATTGACCTGTCAACAACAATCAAGGCTCAACTACAAGAAGAGGGTGTACTCAGCCCACAAAAAGAGCACACCTTGAGTACCCAGTTTGGGTGATAGGGGAGGCTGTGCCACTCGACCCTATAGGACACCTACTACATTAGACCACATTACCAAGACATGGAGTCATAGCAGCTCTACCTAATACATAGAAACAAACACAGGGAGGCTGCCAAAAGGAGGAGGCAAAGAAACACAGCCCAAGTGAAAGAATAGACCAAAACTCCAGAAAAAGAGCTAAACAAAATGGAGATACACAATCTAGCAGATGCAGAGTTCAAACACTGGTTGTAAGGCTGCTCGAGGAACTTAGTTTGGACCTCAACAGCATGTTTCAGTAATTTTTAAAAAAGAATGAACTTTCAACTACATGTATGGATGAATCCCATAATCAGGCTGAGCAAAAATAGGCAGACTCAGAGGTATATTCACTGCTAATTCCATATGTAAAACATTCTAACAGGCAAAACTAGTTTAAAGTGATAGAGGTCATAATAATGGTTACCTGAGTGAGTAAGTAAGAGTCCTGGAAGGGGTATGAAGGAATCGTCTGCGGAACTGATAACATTTTGTGTCTTGATCTGAGTGGCGCTATATGAGTGCCTGCATATGTAACGTTCATCAAGCCATATGCTTAAGGTTTATATGTTTTGCTTTTTGTAAATTTTAACTCAATAAAAATGTAAAGTTAAGAAAATAGCCCTGGCTGGTGTAGCTCAGTGGACTGAGCAGGGGATGCAAAACAAAGGGTCACTGGTTCGATTCCCAGTCATGGTACATGTCTGGGTTGTGGACCAGGTCCCTAGTAAGGGGCACATGAGAGGCAACCACACATTGATGTTTCTTTCCCTGTCTTTCTCCTTCGCTTCCCCTCTCCCTAAAAATAAATAAATAAAATCTTAAAAAAAAAAAGAAAAGAAAACATAAAGACCAGGTGACATCATGGAAAATGGTAGCATAAGACATTTAAAGTATCAGTCTCTCCACTGAAACAAACATAAGCTGGCAAATATTGACTTAATTGGTTTTTAAATCCAAAACTTATGACAACCAAGAAGATACTTAATGAAGAAAAAAGGAAAACTGAATTTCAGTAACAGAACATTGTGGCATTTTTGCCCACTTTGCTCTTATTCCTCATTTCCTGGCATGTTGCCAGCTATGGGGATGGTGGCCTGCATTTCTGATGTAGTTTGCTGATGCCAGGATGCTAATACAGATCTTATTCTTAAAATATTGTAATTGTATGGTTTTTAAAAATCTGTCTGGTGATTCCCAAAGAGAATCTCAGGGATTCCCCCTGAGAAGTGTGGGGTTTCAATCCCAAGCCAGGCTCCCCATCCCAGAGCACCAGGAAGAGGTGCCCACTATGAAAATAACATCTGACTGAAAATCAGCAAAGATTTTATCCACCAGGCAGAAAGGAGTCTGCTAGAGTTACAGGCATTCTTTTAAAGGGCCGCCGCACAAAATCTCATTCACAGCCACTCAGCCTGGGCTCCGGCAGAAAAAGGTTGAAGCAGCTCAGCATCATGTGAGGAGATTCTGGGGTTTGTAACTCTAAGGAGAGAGCTGAAGGGACAGCCACCAGGATCCCTGTGCTGAGTCACTTTCCCACATCGCAGATGCCATCTTTCTTGGGTGGAGCACTCCCCTCCTTATGGCATCCACCTAAGGGAAAGTAATAGCCCAACATTCTGGACTCCCTCTTGCTCTACCCTGAAGAATTTGTACCCTGCTGAGAAGTCAGCTTCCTGGGCCAGGATGTAGAGGTCTAGGCAGACCCAGAGTATCAGTGATTAAGTTGTGTGGCTATGGGGTGAGGGCCATTCTCCCCATTTTCCGGTGAAACCGACTGGTACTTCCACCTCAAGGGAGATCCCCTATCCCCACTCTCCAGGCTCCTGGTGGCCCCACCCTCCTGACTCCCCATGTTCCTGCCATGCTGAGCTCAGGATCTTCCCCACAGAATCTGGGGCAGACTGAGTCAGGTGGCTCTAGGACGAGGGCCATCTTTACCTTACACGCATGACAAGTGAAGAGCCCTCCATTCACATGACCCAATCTCTGTCTGTTAGGCCCAATGAACTCTGCTAGCCTTACCTGGATAACTCCCTGAGACCCTGCTATACCACAAAGTTGTACAAGCCCCTGGTATGTGGAGGCTAGACTTGGTAGACCCTGGGACACTTGCTAAGTGGCCTCAGACAAAGTGCTGGTGCCAAGTTTGAATCTATCAGTCTGGTGAACACCACTCACCTGGTGACTCACTGAGAACCTACTCATGTAACTCAAGTACTTCCAGAGGCTCTTTCAGTGACTGAGCCCAACAGGCAGCTAGTAGGTGGAGGCAGGCAAAGGCAGATCTTGGGGTGCCTTGGGACTTTTGGTGACCTGCACCATGTCAGGTGTGGTGAAAGCTGGCCTGGCTGTGCAGCTTGCTTCTTCCCACACACACTCAGGCCCAGAAGAGGCAGCCACAAACTGTGAATCACTTTGTAGCTCCAAACAGGTTACCCAGGGCCAGTCACAGGCAGCATCTGACATTGGCTTGCACCAGAGTCCCTTCCAAGAGGCCCCAGAACCAACATACCCAGTGGCCTGCTTCAGGACAACATCAGAGCAAAATCCAATAAGCTTTACAAGCAGCATATCCAAAGGGAGATCTAGCAGGCACCAGACCTACTGAGTTGAATTTTGCTTCCTGTGGTCAGCATCTGCACACCAGTTTGTACACCATGGTCAGGGTTGACCCTCACAGTCAGCTAGCTAGCCTGTGGGTCAAACCCATACATGAATGGGCCAATAGCAATCAAGACTCAATTACAACAAGAGACGAAAAAATATGTCCCAAATGAAAGAAGAGATCAAAACTCCAGAAAAATAACTAAGTGGCAAGGAAATAGCCAACCTATCAGATGGAGAATTCAAAACACTGGTAATCAGGATGCTCACAGAAATGGTTGAGTATGGTCACAAAATAGAGGAAGAAGTGAAGGCTATGCAAAGTGAAATAAAGAAAAATATATAGGGAACCAACAGTGAAGGGAAGGAAACTGGGACTCAAATCAACAACTTGGAACAAAAGGAAGAAATAAACATTCAACCAGAATAGAATGACAAAACAAGAATTCAAAAAAATGAGGAGAGGCTTAGGAACCTCCAGGACAACTTTAAACGTTCCAACATCCAAATCGTAGGGGTACCAGAAGAAGAAGAGGAAGAGCAAGCAATTGGAAACTTATTTGAAAAAGTAATGAAGGGGAACTTCCCCAATCTGGCAAAGGAAATAGACTTCCAGGAAGTCCAGGAATCTCAGAGAGTCCCAAAGAAGTTGGACCCAAGGAAGCACACACCAAGGCACATCATAATTACATTACCCAAGATGAAAGATAAGGAGAGAATCTTAAAAGCAGCAAGAGAAAAGGAGACAGTAGCCTACAAAGGAGTTCCCATAAGACTGTCAGCTGATTTCTCAAAAGATACCTTGCAGGCAAGAAGGGGCTGGAAAGAAGTATTCCAAGTCATGAAAGGCAAGGACCTACATCCAAGAATACTCTATCCAGCAAAGCTATCATTTAGAATGGAAGGGCAGATAAAGTGCTTCCCAGATAAGGTGAAGCTCAAGGAGTTCATCATCACCAGGCCCTTATTATATGAAATGTTAAAGGGACTTACCTAAGAAAATGAAGATGATCAAAAATATAAACAGTAAAATGATAACAAACTCACAACTATTAACACCTGAACCAAAAAAGAAAAAGAAAGAAAAACAAACCAAGCAAACAACTGGAACAGGAACAGAATCACAGAAATGGAGATCACATGGAGGGTTATCTGCAGGGACGGGGAGGGTGAAGAATGGGGGAAAGGTACAGGGAATAAGAAGCATAAATGGTAGGTACAAAACAGACAGGGGAAGGTTAAGAATAGTATAGAAAATGGAGAAGCAAAAGAATTTATATGTATGACCCATGGACATGAACTAAGGTAGGGGAATGATGGTGGGAGGGGGGTGCAGAGCAGACAGGAATAAAAGGAAGGAAAAAGTGGGACAACTAGCATAATCAATAAAATATATTTTAAAAATAAGTAAACCCATGTAACCTAACTGCAAAAAATCATAATAAAATACCTACCTAGGAATACATTTAACCAAGGATGTGAAAGACCTGTACTCAGAAAATTATAAGACACTGAAAACAGAAATTGAAAAAGATATAAATAAGTGAAAGTGTATGTCATGTTCATGGATAGGAAGAATTATCATTAAAATATCCATACTATACCCAAAGCAATCTATAGACTCAATGCAATTCCTACCAAAGTACCAATGCCATATTTCACAAAACTAGAACAAATATTTCAAAAATTTACATGAAACCACAAAAGACCCCAAATAGCCCAGAAATCTTGAGAAAAAAGAACAAAGTTGGAGGAATCACACTACCTGATATCAAATTATACCACAAGGCCATTGTAATCAAAATAGCCCCCCCCAAAATGGACATGGATATTAATTGAACAGAATAGAGAATCCAGAAATAAACCCACATGTTTATGATCAATTAATATTGGAAAAAGGAGGCAAGAATATACAATGAAGTAAAGACAATTTATTCAATAACTCGTGTCAATCAAATTGGACAGATACATGCAAGAAATTAAACTAGACCACCTTCATACACCATATACAAGAATAAACTAAAAACTGGTTAAAGACTTAAGTGTAAGATGTGAAACCATAAAAATCCTAGAAGAAAACATAAGCAGTAAAAATCTCAGATATTTCTTATAGCAAAATTTTTTCTGGGCAAGGGAAACAAAAGAAAAAAAAACAAATGGAACTACATTAAACTAAAAACATTTTTCATAGTAAAGGAAATTATCAACAAAATAAAAAGACAGCCCACTGAATGGGAGAACATACTCACCAATGATACATCTGATAAGGGGTTAATATCCAAAGTTTATAAGGAACTTATACAACTCAACATCAGGAGAAAAAAAAAAAAAATTTAAAAATGGGCAAAAGGATGGTGTCCTGACTTGGGCAGTGGACGGACATAGTGGCTCCCACTTAACTGAGAGGTTGCACTCCCTGCTATTCCACAGAACCTCCACCTTTGCCCTTACCCTCATCATGGGCAGCCTGTCCTTTGAGTACACCTTCAATCAAAGCTGGCACAGTCTATGAACATATCATCCAGGGTAAGCTGTGGAAACACATTAAGCATAAGTATAAGAACTAGTTCCTCAGAGGCTCCCTATTAAGGCCAGAAGGACCAGGTCTACCCATTAGCTGTTTGCCCAGAGTCAGGGCCTCAGCTTGAGATGATACTCATGTCACTCTCCATGGACCACTTTTAGCTGCTCTTACAAAATGGCTTCACCTGACAGACTCTTTAACTTCTGTTATATTTGATATTTAGTCAGCACCATCAGCAAATAAATGTAAATTGTCCTAAAATGAGCAAAGGACCTGAATAGACATTTCTCCAAAGAGGACATAGAGATGGTCCATAGACATATGAAAAGATGTTCAACATCACTAATCATCAGAGAAGTGCAAATTAAAACCACAATGAGACATCACCTCACACTTGTCAGAATGGCCATCATCAATAAATCAACTAACAAGTGTTGGTGAGAATGTGGGAAAAAAGAAACCCTAGAGCACACCTGATAGGAATGCATATTGGTGTAGTCACTGTGAAAAGCAGTATCAAGTTTCAAAACTCCATGCTAATTTTTAATCAAAAAATGAAAAAGGGCCCTGACTGGTGTGGCTTAGTGGATTGAGCACCAAACTGTGAACTGAAAGGTCGCTGGTTTGATTCCCAGTCAGGACACATGCCTGGGACACATGCCAGGGGTAATAAATAATACCCCTGGTCGGGTAGCTCAGGTGGTTGGATCATCATCCCATACACCAAAATGTTGTGAGTTCAATTCCCAGTCAGGACACATAACTAGGTTGTGGGTTTGATCCCCAGCTGGGCACATATAGGAAGTGACCAATTGATGTTTCTCTCCCATGTCAATGTTTCTTTCTCTCTCTCTCTCTCTCTTCCTCTCTCTCTAAAATCAAGAAACATATCCTTGGGCAAAGATTTTAAAAATGTTTTAAATATAATAATAATAATTCAACTATATACTGCCTACAAGAGACTCACTTTAGACTCAAGGACACAAATAGGTTAAAAGTAAAAGGAAGAAAAAATATTTTCCATGAAAACTATAACTAGAATAGCTAGGGTAGTTATACTAATTTGAAACAAAATAAACTTTAAGTCAAAACTGTTACAACAGACAAATAAAGACATTATGTATTAATAAAAAGTTCAGTTCATCAAGAAGATATAACAATTATAAACATTTATTCACAAGAGCCTCAAAAATATTTTTTAAATATTGACAGAATTGAAAAAAGAAATAGACAGTTCTACAACAAAGTTAGAGACTTCAACACTCCAGTTTCGATAATGAATAAAACATCTAGTGAGAGAATCAATAAGGAAAAAGAGGACATGAACAACATTATAAAACAATTAGACCTAACAGATCTACATAGACCATCTAGTAAACAACAGCGAATACACATTCTTCTCCAGGGCACATGGAACATTCTCCAGGATAGACCATATGTTGGGCCACAAAACAAGTTTCAATAAATTTTAAAAGATTGAAATCATATTTTCTCTGACCACAATGGAATGAAGATAGAAATCAATAACAGAAGGAAAACTGGAAAATTCACAAATATGTGGAAATTAAACAACACAATCTTAAATAACCAATGGTCTAAAGAAGAAATCACAAGGCAATTAGAAAATACTTAGAGACAAACGAAATGAAAGCATAGCATACCAAAACTTACAGATCATAGCAAAAGCAGTGCTTAGAGGGAAATTTATAGCAATCAATGCCTACATAGAAAAAGAAGAAAGACCACAAAAAAATAATCTAACTCTATATCTTAAGGAATTAGAAAAAAAAAGAGCTAACTAAACCCAAAGCTAGCAGGAGGAAGTAGAATGAAAATCATGAAATAGAAAGTAGAAAAAAAACAACAGAGAGAATCTGCAAAATCAAAATTTGGTTCTTTGAAAAGATCAACAAAATTGACAAATTTTTAGCTAGACTGACTATAAAAAAACAGTTGGGAAGACTCAGATAACTAAAATCAGAAATTAAAGAATGGACATTACTACTGACTTTACAGAAATAAAAATGATTATAAGAAAATACTATGGCCCTGATTGCTGTGGCTCAGTGGATTGAATGCTGACCTGTGAACCAAAGAGTTGCTGGTTCCATTCCCGGTCAGGGCACATGCCTGGGTTGTGGGCCAGGTCCCCAGTTTTGGGGTGTGTGAGAGGGATAGGTTTCTCTCCCTCTCTTTCTCCCTCCCTTCTCTGCAGAGTTCAAAACACTGGTAATCAAGGGACTCACAGAAATGGTTGAATATGGTTGCAAAATAGAGAAAAAAAGTGAAGGCTGTTTAAAGTGAAATAAAGAAAAATATACAGGGAACCAACAATGAAGGAAAGGAAACTGGGACTCAGATCAACAACTTGGAACAAAAGGAAGAAATAAACATTCAACCAGAACAGAATGAAGAAATGAGAATTCAAAAAAAATGAGGAGAGGCTTAGGAACCTCTGGGACAACTTTAAACATTTCAACATCCGAATCATAGGGGTGCCAAAAGGAGAAGAGGAAGAGCAAGTAATTAAAAACTTATTTGAAAAAATAGTGAATGAGAACTTCCCAATCTGGCAAAGGAAATAGACTTCCAGGAAGTCCAGGAAGCTGAGTCCCAAAGAAGTTGGACCCAAGGAAGCACACACCAAGGCACATCATAATTACATTACTCAAGGTTAGAAATAAGGAGAGAATCTTCAAAACAGCAAGAGAAAAGGAGACAGTTACCCCTACAAAGGGGTTTCCATAAGACTATTGGCTGATTTCTCACAAGAAAATTTGCAGGCAAGAAGGGGCTGGAAAGAAGTATTCCAAGTCATGAAAGGCAAGGACCTCCATCCAAAATTACTCTGTCCAGCAAAGCTATCATTTAGAATGGGAGGGCAGATAAAGTGCTTCCCAGATAAGGTCAAGTTAAAGAAGTTCATCATCACCAGGCCCTTATCATATGAAATGTTGGAGGGACTTAGCTAAGAAAAAGAAGATAAAAAATATGAACAGTAAAATGATAACAAACTCACAACTATTAACAACTGAACCGAAAAAGAAAAAGAAAGAAAAACTAACCAAGCAAACAACTAGAACAGGAATAGAATCACAGAAATGGAGATCACATGGAGGATTATCAGCAGGGAGGGAGAGGAGGAAGAATAGGGGAAAAGGTACAGGGAATAAGAAGCTTAAATGGTAGGTATAAAACAGACCAGGGGAGGTTAAGAATAGTATAAGAAATGGAGAAGCCAAAGAGTTTATATGTATGACACATGGACATGAAGTAAGGGCAGAATCTTGGTGGGAGGGGGTTGCAGGAAGGAGACAAATAAAGGGGAGAAAAAAAATGGGACAACTCTAATAGCATAATCAATAAAATGTACTTAAAAAAAGAATAGTATAGGAAATATAGTAGCCAAAGAACTTATATGTATGACCCATGGACATGAACTCATGGGAGGGATTACTGGAGGGAATTGGGTACTGGGTAGAGGGGGACAAAGGTGGAAACATTGGGACTATGTAATAACATAATCAATAAAACATGTTAAAAATGAAAAAAAGAAAGAAAATACTGTGAACTATATGCCGACAAATTAGATAACCCAGCTAAAATGGATGAATTACTAGAAACACAAATTAATGTGTCAGTCAAGAAGAAATAGAAAACCCAAATACACCTATAATAAAGAGACTGAATCAGTAATCAAAACCCTCTCAACAAAGAAGAACCCAGGACCAGATGACTTCACTTGTGAATTCTACCAAGCATTTAAGGAAAACTTAACACCAATCCTTCTCCAAATCTTCCAAAAAGTCAAATGGGAGGGAACACTTGCTGGTTCATTCTATGAGAACAGCATTACACAGACACCGACACCAGAGAAAGACACTACAAGAAAACTATAGACTAATATTCCTTACGAGTATGGACGCAAAAACCCTCAGTAAAAGACTAGCAAACTGAACTCAGCAGCATCTTAAAATAATTATACACCATAGTCCAATGTTATTTCTCCCCAGAATGCAAAAGTGATTCAGCATATGAAAGTCAAGCAATGTAAAATACCACATTAGCAGAAGGAGGAGGAGAATCATGATTATTTCAATTGATGCAGAGAGAGCACTTGACAAAAATCCAACACTCTTTCATGACAATAAATCAATAAATCAATCAATAAATAAACAAACTAGGAATAGAAGGGAAACTCCTCAACAAGATAAAGGCCGTATATGTAAAACTCACAGCTAACATTACACTCAATGGTGAAAGGCTGAAAGCTTCTCTCCTAAGATCAGTAATAAGACAAGGATGTACACTTTTGTACTTCTATTCAACATAATACTAGAAGTTCAAGCCAGAACAATTAGGCAGAAAAAAGAAATAGAAGACATACAAATTGGAAAAGAAGGAGTAAAGCTATTCGTAATCACAGATTATAGAGTCTCCTATGTAGAAAGTCCTAAAGAATTCACACACATGCATTCAATTGTAAAAGCTAAAAAATTCAGCAAATTTGAAAATACAAAATCAACACAAAAATATCAGCTGTCTTTCTATTCACTTTCAATGAACAATGAAAAAATTAAATAACAATCCATTTACAATTTTATCTTTAAAAAGCCCTTAGGGGGACTTCCAGTCAAAATAGGGGCATAGGCAGACATGGTTCACCTCTTCACACAACCACATCAAAATTACAACTAAAATATAGAAAAACCATCACTCAGAACCACCAGAAATTGAGTTGAATGGAAGTCTGACAACTATGGAACTAAAGAAACCACATCCATCCAGACTGGTAGGAGGCATGCAGGTGTGAAACGGGCTGGTCCTTCACTTACATGTGGTGGGTAAAAATTCAGGAGGGATATCTCAGGAGTGAGGAGTCCCAGACCCACACCAGTCCCTCCAGGCCAGAGTTCCAGGGCCAGGAAGATAAGTCCCCACAACTTCTGGCCACAAAAACAGCGAGGACTGAGTTGGTGGAAGAAACTTCTGGAGCCCCAGGCAGTTGCTCTTAAGGAGCCCATACATGGACTCACCTACTCAGACTCACGCCCTCTGGGCTCCAGCACGGGAGTAGCAGCTTGAAAGGCACCAGTGGTGCACGGGGAGAAACTGGAGTGTCTGGCATCAAGGTGAGCAGAAGCCATTGTCTATTTTCTGAACCCTCCCTCCCCAGAGGCAGCAAGCTGGTGCCATATCTGAGACTCCATCAACTTGGATAACACTGTTTGACCTGCCTTGGAGATCCCCAGAGACTTGACCCCACCCAGCTTATGGGCCCACCCAAGTTGCTTTTCCATATGAATGGCTGGTCTTGGCTCTTGCTCCACAACTTCCTAAATCATATCAAATAAGCAACAGCTAGCCTCAGTGAGCCCCAGGCCTGGTCCTAGCAGCAGCCAGCCTAGTTTCACAGCTTGGCTTAGCCTGGGAATCTCCAAGCCCAGCATAAGTAGCAGCCATCTCAGATTGCTTTATAGCTCAATAAGAGCTGCCCCAGGCAAAACAAGTTGGGGGCTGGCATTGGTCTGCACCACCTGGGAAATCTCAGGGCCAATGTACCCAATGGACAGCTACAGACAACATTGGAGTACCATTAACCTGCCTCTGCACAGCTGATCCACCATGGAGGGTGGAGGTTAGTGATAAGTAGTCAGAGCTAATCCTTGCATCTGACTGGCCTGGGTAAATCCCTCCCATTGATCTCCCAACAGCAACCAAGCCTCAACTACAAGAGGAGACTGTAGTCAGCCCACATGAAGGGTGTACCTTGAGGACCCAGTTTGAATGATAGGGGAATCTGTGCCACTGGACCCTTTAGGGTACCTACTACATTAGGCCACACTACCAAGACATAGAGTCAAAGCAACTCTACCTAATACATAGAAACAAACGTAGGGAGCCTGCCAAAATGAGGAGACAAAGAAACATGGCTCAAATGAAAGGACAGGCCAAAACTCCAGAAAAAGAGCTAAATGAAATGGAGATAATCAATCTATCAGATGCAGAGTTCAAAACACTGGTTATAAGGATGCTCAAGGAACTTAGAGAGGACCTCAACAGCATAAAAAAGATACAGTCAGAAATGAAGGATACACTAATTGAAATAAAGAACAATTTATAGGGAAACAACAGTAGAGTGGATGAAGCTGAGAGTCAAATCAATGATATGGTACATAAGGAAGCAAAAAACAACCAATCAGAATAACAAAAAGAAAAAAGAATCCAGCCCTCGCTGGTGTGACTCAGTGGATTGAACACTAGCCTGCGAACCTAAAGGTTACTGGTTCAATTCCCTTTCAGGGCACATACCTGGGTTGCAGACCAGGTCCCTAGTAGGGAACACATGAGAGGCAACTGCACATTGATGTTTCTCTCCCTCTCTTTCTCTCTCCTTTTCCCTCTCTCTAAAAATAAATAAATAAAATCTTTTATTAAAAAAAACCTGTGGGTACTGAGATGGTGGGAGAAATTCCCAGCCTCATAGGAGAGTTTGTTGGAGAGACACACAGTATCCTAGAACATACACAAACTCAACCACCAGGGAATTAGAACCAGAAGGATCCAATTTGTTTGTGGATAGTGGAAGAACTGACTGAAGGCAGAGCGAGAGCCAAGCAAGTGGCACTGCTCTCTCTCTGACCTCTCCCCCACATACAGCACCAAAACACAGCAAAGTGGGTTACCCCACCTTGGCAAATACCTAAGGCTCTGCCCCCTACAACATAACAGGTACACCAAGACAAATAAATAGATCCCAAATGTAAGAACAGATCAAAACTCCAGAAAAAGAACTAAGCGATGAGGAGATAGCCAACCTGTCAGAATCAGAGTTCAAAACATTGGTAATCAGGATGCTCACGGATATGATTGAGTACAGATGCAAAATAAAGGAAGAAGTGAAGGCCATGCAAAGCAAAATAAATTTTAAAAAAATACAGGGAACCAACAGTGATGAGAAGGAAACTGGGACTCATTTCAACAATTAGGAACAAAAGGAAGAAATAAACATTCAACCAGAACAGAAACAAGAAACAAGAATAAAAAAACAAAAATAAATAAATAAAAAAACAAGGAGAGGCTTAGGAACCTCTGAGACAACTTTAAATGTACCAACATCTGAATCATAGGGGGTGCCAGAAGGAGAAGAGGAAGAACAAGTAATTGAAAACTTATTTGAAAAAATAATGAAAGAAAACTTCCCTAATTTGGTGAAGAAAATAGAGATACAAGTCCAGAAAGCACAGAGAGTCCCAAACAAGTTGGACCCAAAGAGAACCACACCAAGACACATCATAATTAAAATGCCAAAGGTTAAAGATAAAGAGAGAATCTTAAAAACAGCAAGACAAAAGCAGATGGTTACCTACAAAGGAGTTCCCATAAGACTATCAGCTGATTTCTCAAGACATAATTTGCAGACCAGAGGGGACTGGGAAGAAGTACTCAAAGTGATGAGAAGCAAGGACCTACAACCAAGGTTACTCTATCCAGCAAAGCTATCATTTAGAATGGAAGGGCAGATAAAGTGTTTCCCAGACAAGGCAAAGCTAAAGGAGTTCATCATCACCAAGGCATTATTACATGAAATATCAAAGGGACTTATTTAAGAAAAAGAAAAAGGTCAAAACTATGAACATCAAAATGGCAATAATTTCACAACTATCAAAAAATTAAATCTAAAAAACAAACTAAGCAAACAAGCAGAACAGTAACAGAATCGTAGATATGGAGATCATTTGGAGGGTTATCAACTGGGAGGGGGAAGAGGGAGAAGGGGGAAAAGGTGCAAGGATTAAGAAGTACAAATTGGTACGTACAGAATAGACAGCGGGATGTTAAAAACAGTATGGGAGGAATAGCCAAAGAACTTACATGCATGACCCATGAGCATAAACTAAGGCGGGGAATTGAGGGAATGGGGAGTACCAGGAAGAAGGGGGAAAATTGGGACAACAGTAATGCATAATTAACAAAATATATTTTTTAAAAAATCTATGAAGCAATAGTCTAGTAAAAAAGAATGAGAGAGTATTTGTAAATTATGTATCTGATCAGGGTTTCATATAGAAAATAAAGAACTCCTACAACTCAACAACAAAAAGACAACTCAACTTTAAAATCAGCAAAGGATTTCAATATACATTTCTCCATAGGAAAAATGAAAATGAACAATAAGCACATGAAAACAGGCTCAAAGTTATTAGCTATTAGGGAATGCAAACCAAAACCACAATGAGGTACCGCTTCACCCCTCCTAGGATGGCTATAACTTCTTCTTTAATTCAGAAAAATGGTAAGTGCTGGCAAGGATGTGGAGAAATTGAAACCTTCATAAAATGTAATGGGGTTGTACAATGACGCAGCTGCAGTGGGAGCACTTTGGTCATTCCTCAAAAAGTCAAACGCAGAATTACCACCTATAACCCAGTAATTCCACTCCTAGGTATATACCCAAAAGAATTAAATGCAGGTTAGGAATTTACTGTTTCTTCACAGGTTGACACCTTAATTCATTCCCTAACGTCATGGTATTTGTATATGGGGCCCTTGGGAGATACTTGCAATTAAATGAGGTAATAAAGGTGGGGTTTCAATCCAGTAGAATTGGTGGCCTTATAAAAAAAGAGAAAAGAATCTCCCTCTCCCCTCCCTCACTCTACTTCCCTTCCTCCCTCCCTCCCTCCCCCAACCCTTCCTCCTGCCCCGCCCTCCTCACATAGGTCCACTGAGGAAAGGTCATGTGAACACACAGTGAGAAGGTGGAAGGTGGCCGTCTGCAAGCAAGAGAGTTCTTACCAAAAAACTAATCAGTCAGTACCTAGATCTTGGACTTAGCCTCCAGACTGTGAGAAAAATGAATGTCTGTTGTCTGAGCTACCTAGTCTGTAGTATTTTGTTATGACAATTCATTCAAATACTTGTATATGAATGTTCTTTTGTTTTAAATATGTATAAAGATTTTATTCATTTATTTTTAGAGAAAGGGGAAGAGAGGGAGAAAGAGAGGGAGAAAAACACGTGGTTGTCTCTCATGAGCTGGCCCACAACCAGGAATGTGCCCTGATTAGGAGTTGAACCAGTGACCTTTGGGTTCACAGGCTGGCACTCAACCACTGAGCCACACTAGCCAGGGTGTATATGTGGATGTTCTTAGCAGTATACTATTCACAATAGTCAAAAAGTGGAAACAACCCAATGTTCGTCATCTGATGAAGGAATAAACACAATGTGGTATATCCATACAATAGAATATTATTAAGCTTTGAAAAAGAACGAAGTCCTTAACAAGCAAAATAGAGACAGACTCAAAGTTAGAGGAGCAGGCTGACAGCTCTGGGGGTTGGGGGGTAGGGGATGGAGAGATTGAGCCAAAAAGAGAAAGAACTCATGGACACAAACAACAGTGTGGCGATTGCCGAGGTGGTGGAGGTGGCAGAGGGTATGGGTGGGGAGGGTGGGGGGCAGACAAATAGCAGTGGAAAAAATACAATAAAAGTTTTTACACGACAGGAGAAAATGAATGAAGTTCTGATACAAGCTACCACACGGATAAACCTTGAAAACGTTATGCCAAGTGAAAGAAGCCAGGTATAAAAGGACGTATATTGTATGATTCCATTTATATGAAATATCTAGAACAGGCAAATTCAGAGAGACAGAAAGTAAAAATAGAGGTTACCAGGTGCTGGCAGTGTTGGGAAATGAGGAATTACTGCTTAATGGATACAGAGTTTCTGTTAAGGGTGATGAAAAAGTTTTAGAAATAATGGTGATAATTACACAACATTGTCAATTTAATTAATACCACTAAAGTGTACACTTAAAATGGTTAAAATGAAAATGGTTATTATTTATATAATATATAAATAGTGTGTGTACATATATAAATAATATATATTATGTATATAAAAATATATATTTACCACAATAGAGAGGAAAAGAGAGGGGGAGGGCAGGAGGAAGGAGGGGAAGAAGAGAGGGAGGGAGGGACAGTGAGGGGAAGTGGGGGAGGGGCTGAGGGTGGGGGCAAAGAGAGGGGGAAAAAGAGAGAATGTAATGAAGAACATATAGCTCAGAATAATACTCACAGAAATAAAAAATACTCACGGGGAGGGACCCTCACGGGGCACGAGCGCTGAGAAAGTAGGTGAGCGGAGGAGACCCCGCAGCCCACTGGGGTTTGCCTGCGGCTGGCGGGCTCCTGGCATGGGGGCCGCTTCCCACCTGAACTTTGTGCTTCTATCTTTCTTCTCTGCCTGGGGTTCTCTGACACGAGAGAACTTGCTAGGTGCCACCCAGAAATGCAGGGGATTTGATGACCCCAGGCACAGCCACCCATTCGAGAATAAGTGCCCTCCCTGGCCCCCCAGGAAATGCCCTACAGTTAATTAAAAGTAAATAAAAGTAGAAATTCACTTCTTCAGTTGCCGTAGCCACATTTTTGGTACTCAGTAGCCCACATGCGGCCAGTGGCTAGCATACTGCACACAGTAGATTTAGAATGTCCCCTTCATTGCAGAATGTCCTATTGGAGTCCCCAGGAAACTGGGCCCCAGCTGCCTGCTCACGAACACACCTTTTGTTGGTTTTTTTCCCTTCCCTGTCTCCCTCTCACCACAACCTTCCCTGTGCATCCTGGGGTCTCCTCCAGAGCAAAAGACCTACACCCAAGTCATTGTCTCAAGATCTGCTTTCAAGGGAACTTAAATCAATGCATTGGTGACATCAATAAGAAGGCAGCGGGGGTGATTTAGCCACCACCACCTGAGAGCCCCTGAAGTAGCTGAGGGACTGAGTTCCTGACCTGTCTTGACTTCAGGTGAGAGATGACAGGTGGAGGAACACCGAGAGGCCAATAAGCAGGAAGATCTGGGTGTGAGCAGTCTAGCCCCTCAGTCTCTGAGTGATGACAGTGGGTTCAGAGGCCCTGGGTGTCCCTTTACCCCTCCCATGCAAAGGTCTCAACCCTGCCTGCAGCCAGGCAGTCAGGCACAGACACTGCATCCCACACAGCCAGGGATGGGAATCTCCTCCTACAGGACCTAACAAGGACCTGGAGGCTCAGAGAGGGGAGGCAATTCCTTGAAGACCACACAGCTGCTGAGGAATTGAGCTGGCTCCCGAGGCCAGGTCTCCTGATACCTAGGCCCTCACTGTGCCCAACATTCAGAGAAGACATGGGGACCTTAAGAGTTTGGGGAAATGCAGGTTCAAGGCTATCTAAACCAGAGGGGCTGGCACCTCCCAGCTGGGGCTCCTCTGCAGGGCCTCAGAGCAGCTGGCCCCCCTTCCCTGGTGAGTGCCCTTCATTCGGCTAAAAGGAACATGGCCCTAGTGGGCCTGAGAGTCTGCTTCATGGAGAGAGCAGTCAACAGAGTGACAGGGAATAGGGGGACACCCTGGGACAGAGGGTTCTGGCCATCTCACCCTCTGCCCCTACATTCTCTCATTCCCTGGAGTCTCCCGAAGCGGGACTGGACCAGCTGGCAGTCAGAGAGCTCAGAGCTATGAGCATTGTCCTGGGGCACTGTCAAAATTAAATTAACATTTTTTCCATTTCTCCTTTATTGCAAGCATATTGAATGCTATTGCATAAACTCCATTTCTCTGCTCGCTCTTTCACCCCCTGGTTTCTCGGCCTGGGCTCCCTGGCAAAGGGTGGGGAGATAGGTCTCATGCCACCTCCCCAGCTAAACCCTCAAAAGCCCTGTTGCCCTAGAGATGGAGCCAAGTACCAGCCGCAGGCACAGAGGACCCCCTGACCACCTACTCTCCTCCTCTGCCTGCCAGCCCTCCTGACTCCCAGGCCCCACCCCTCTTTGCCCCTCTCCCATAGTGTTAGAAATCCCAAAGGAGAAAGAGTTCCCACACCCACCAGCCCATGGCAAAAATGCTCAGAATCAGACATTAGGGCACAGAACTGAGAGTGCAGGCAGGGTCCTGACTGCATCATCTCACCGGAGTCCCCACAGAGAGCTAAGGCTCTGCTGGGATTATTCATTCAGTCAGTCAGAGGTTCATGTGAAGCACTCCCTCTACTTTGGGCCAGTGGAGACACCCGGAAGGGTCATGCACAGTGTTCACCCTTGAGTGTGGATGGGGGGATACAGCAAGACAGCGATGGCATGCAGCATAGTAAGAACAGGGTCCTGGAGGCCATCACCAAGGAAGGGACCTAAGAGTTCAGCAGGCAGTTTGTTGAGTTGAGAAAAAGAAGGTGTGTTCCAGGCAGAAGGAATGGCTGGTAAGAGATTAGAAGAAAGAATTGGTATGGTGTGTTTGGGGGTGATGAACAATGGAAGGTGAACAGAACATAAGGTGATGATGTTGGACCTGGGTCAGGCTGGAGGGAAGGTCAAGGACCTGGCCACAGGGGGCTCTGAGGGTTCATGGGCAGGGGAGAGCCAGGGAAGGACATTGAGCTAGGGAGCGGCAGAGTCAGGTTTGCATTTGAAGGAGCTCCCTCTGGCTCCCCGTGGAAGGCCAGCTGCTGGGGCAGAGACCAGTGATGTGGATGTTGCAATAGTCCTGGCCAGCTAGGATGAGCTCAGAATGAAGGCAACAGCAGTGGGGAGAGAATAAAGTCAAGGAATCACATGGATCGGCTTTGGTCAACCAGCGGGACCAAGGATGAGGGAGAGGGAGGAGCCCAGGTGCTGCTCACATCTGTCCCCAGGAATCAGGTAGGTGGTACAGACCTTGGACCTTCACAGAGAGGGGGAGCCCTTGGGAGGAACGGGGCTAGGGAAGCACAAACAGCTGAGTGCGAGGATCCATGGGCCACCCAGCTGGGCTCATCGATTTGATTCTAGACATGCGTGCCTGGAGCCCTGTGGAGGGAAGGGCTGGCCATCCTATCTGGGAACTGCTGGGGCAATCCTCAGCCGCAGCGTCTGGTAATCAGCCACCGTCCCGGGAAGAGGATGGTGAGAAGAGAGGAGGGCCTGGGACAACCACCAGCACAAGGAGAGGCTCAGAGGGAGGCTCTGGGGAGGCAGGAAGAGACCAGGGCCAGCAGGAGCGCATGACAGGTGGGTCGGTGACGGCAGGCTTTAGAGGCAGCAGGGAGGAGCAGTCACACTTAGTGACAACAGCTCCAGCACCCATCCCTCCGTCTGTGGAGGACTGGGGACAGAAACTGGACTGGAGAGGGTTCCAGAGAGAGTGTGTGGAGAGAAAGTAGGGGATGGGAAGTGTACACAACGCTGAAGAAATCTGGCTATGGACAAATGGAGAAAGCTGGGGTAGGGGACCAAGGGAGGTACCTTTCATTTTAAGATTGGAGAGAACTGAGAGCAGTGACATGCTAAAGGCCAGGAAATGTTTGCAGGCGGGAGAGCAGCGGTGACTGCTGGGGTGAGGTCTCTGTGTCCAGAGGACGTGTAGCACTCGGTGGATGGCTTTTGGATGAGTGAGCGAGTGGGTACAGATGGTGGGAGCAGGCTCAAGCATCATGCAGGCCCCTTCATGTTGGGGACCGGAGGGAATCCAAGGCGAGCTGAGAAGGGAGATTCTGTAGATGGGGGCAGGATAGAGCAGGAGTCTCCGTGGGGCAGCTTATGTACTTGGAGTGAACGGGGGAGCAGAAGGAGGTCCTCTACCACCTGTGCCCCCCCCGATGCCTCCACCCTCCCCATCCTCCCAGAGCACATGGAATGTTGGGAGTGGGCTGGAACAGACACTGCTGGCTGCATGGGGAGGGGCAGGAGTGCAAGGCTGCAAACAGCCTCAGACTGAAAGGCGGGGTCCAGGCCCTGCCCAACCCTACCTTGGACTCTGCATGCGACCAGGAGCAGACCACCTTGGAGCCCCCGCTTTCCCTGCAGAATGGGGATTTGGTATCAATGTGCTGTCAGAGGGGCGCGATGTGGCATTCCATGAATCTTGCGTTTCAGAACCGTGGAATTCCAAGAAGTCAATACTGTATAATTCCAGACTCCTAAAATTCTGTAACATAATTTCTGTATTGCCACCAGGGATGGGTCCAGCAGACATCTCTCCCCTCAAAATTGCTCTGTCTGCCCATCCCAGCTGCCAGCTCTCCTTTCCTCCCTTCTCCCCATCAACTCTGGGCACGGCCAGCCTCAAACACAGCCCAAGTGAGCACTTGGCAGGCGGGGCCGTGATTCATGCCCCTCCAGCAGGCTTCGTGGCTAGCCCGCCCGCCAGAGTATGCAAGACATTCTTGGCCTTGCCTTGCTCTCAGGATTAGAGGAGCGGGGGCGGCTGGGGCTGGGGGAGACAGTGTTCTCTGTCCTCGGCCAGGCACGGGGCATCCAGGCACGAGCAAGTCTTAGGTGGCCGCCAAGCTGGCCACGGAGGAACATCATCCCATAAACCAAGGCCGTGTCTGAGACCCAGACATCAGGGTTGGGTGGGGACATTCAAGAAAGGCCGCCACCTGCTCCATGTCCAGGGAATGAGGAAGGGCCAGGAGTCTGGGGCAGGCGAGGCTGCTCACCCCAATCCCCGGCCCCTATTGCCCTTCCTCCCTGCGGGAGCCTGGCCCACCCCATCTCCACTGTCTGGATCCCAGGCTTGGCTGAGAGCATGAAACCTACTCCTGGACAGTCAAGGTGCAGAAGAGCTCACACACCTCTGATATCTCCCCAGGTCCTTCTCATGCTTCCCCCCAGGGACATGCCTCCACCCTCAGACCGTCATTTCAGAATGGCCTCTCTGAAAGCAAGCCTCACCAGTCAGAGCTGTGTACACACACAGAGATGCACTGACAGGCATGCAAACACAAAGAGATGCACATGTGCACATGCAGATACACATGCACACACACAGAGATGTGTGTGCAGACACATGTACAGAGACATACATGCACGTATAGGCACATGTGCGTGCACGCAGAGATATGCATGCATGCAGACACATGTGCAGGCAGAGGTGCACATGCACGTGCAGCCACACATACATACACAGGGACACACATGTACATGCAGACACATATGCACATTGCAGCCAGTACCCCAGGACAGGGCCTTGCCCCTCAGACCATCATCCTAGACCAGGCTATCTCCCCCATCAGACTAGAGTCCCCAGCTCTTGTCTTTCCCCGAGGGGGGATAGGAGACGGTCGCACGGGGACCTTGGGCAGCCAGAGCACAGAGATGAAGGACGGTGCGAGATGCAGGCTCTCCTGGTCCCTGGAGGAATCTATGTGCCAAGGACATGTATAAATAGTTTCAGACTCAGGGCAAGAGGCCTGGGCTAGACCGGTCACTGAGGGGAAGCTTTCTGGTGAGGTGACTTTGAAGAAGGGGCTCTGGACCTGGGGCAGGAAAGGCCGAGCCCGAGCAGCTAGCAGCAGTTTTGCGTCTGGCGGGGGCAGTTCCCCCACCCCCAACACACACAAGGCTGCGGCTGAACCCTGAGCAATGTCTCATGCACCTTCTCCAGGCCTTGGCGGTGCTGCCCCCAAGGCAGTGTTCACCCCAGGTCTGGTGCTCTGCAGGGACAGAGGAAAGGGCTCAAGCTTTTGATCAGCCCACCTGAATTTAACCCCTGACCCTCCCTCCTCCTGTTACTCGACCTTTCTGAAGCAGATTTTGTTCATCTAATTTATGGAGCACAGGGACAGTAACCCTTACGTTGGGGTTCCTTGTGGTCAGCGAGATCACATTTGTGAAGACCCCTGGTGTGCTCTTTCCCTTGGTTGGCCACAGGTAATCCCAGGTGACAACAGGGCAAGATGCAAGAACAACTAATGCAAGTCCAGCCTGTTCTTCATCCCACACCCAGCACCACGTCCTCCGGAAGTCACCGAGACAATACAGGGTGGTGGGGCAGAGGGAGAGTGGCTGGCCTTGGGAGGGACAGCCTCGGCGGCCCTTGGGGGAGGACAGGGCCCCCTCCACCAGTAACTGGAATCCCTGGCACCTGGGGGCTTCCTCAGGAGTCTGTTTTCTCTCCATGGGCTCATGGTGGGCAGTCCAAAACAGAGGCCCTGAGTTCCTGGCCTCAAGCCCCTGCTGGAGAGGGGAAGGGGTCCTGAGCCCCTCCCGAGTAGGGATGAAGAAGGGACAGATGCCAGACCGGACGCAGCATGCTTCCAGCCCCAGTTCATTTCTGATCTAAGCACTGAGACCTCTCCCCACGGGGGCACCCTGCCAAGCCCCTCCAAGGCTGGACCAGATCCGGAGGACAGCTGGGTCCAGGGACAGAGCTCACTCCCTGTTCAGTCCTTAAAAGTCCATTGGACTGAGCACTTCTCCCCTGGTGGAGAAGCCTGCATGTGCAGGGGCTGCATTCCCAACATGCCATGGAGGGGGAACCTATCAGAGGTCTCCCCAGAAAACACCTGGCTCCAGGCCAGATCCTGGGAAGGGACCACAGCAGTAGGTCCTCAAGTGGTGGGGCGTTGGGGCGGGAAAGGGGCTGTGCAGCGAGGATGGGACTTAATAAGAGAGAGGAGGACAGCGAGGCAAAAGGAACTCGGAGAGAGGAAAGAGGCTCAGTGGGCTCACTGATTGGAGGGGCTGGGGAGCCGCCCTCGGAGGGGCCTCAGCGGAGCAGTTCCCATGGAGCATGCGGCAAGAGACCCTCCTTCTCATCTGGCTTCCTCCTGTCGGGCTCTGCCACACAGCTCTCACTGGTTGCCGTCCCTAGGCCACACCCTCTGGCCTCCTGCCTGCCCAGGCCTGACCATACCACCTTGTACCTCTCCATCCAGGACTTCAGTGAAATCCAGGACAGATGGCTCAAGGTTGGAGCCCTCTCGGAGGACATCTAGAAAAAGTCCTGGGCAGTCAAGCAAGTGGGATTTGGGCTCCAGGCCTGGTTTGGGCTCTGGTGCCAGGCAGATTGGCACAGGGACCCCTCCCTGGAGCTGCTCTGGGGAAGGAGGGGACACAGGCTGAGAATCAGATCCCTATACACATGGAGGCCCAAGCTACTGTGGTTCAGCTCTGGCTGTGAGCTAGCCCTGGGGACAGTGGTCAGCTCCCTCTGGCAGCCCAAGGAAACCTGCCTAGAAGAAGGGGCATGACCACTGGGCTGGGCCTGAAGGAGCAAGGGGCCAACCAGGGGCAACCAGGGGGTGCTGTCCAGGGGCAGGTGTGTAGCAGGTGTGGCAGGGAAAAGGACATGGTAGGGCTGAAGGAGTGGATGGGTGCTGTCACACATAGCCTGGCAAGTATTACCAAGGAGGTAGGGTTTCATCTAAGAATAGTAACAGGGAATACACAGAGGTGTGTAGGCAGGGAGGGTCTGCCTGGGAGAGGGTCCCCAGCGCTGCTATTCTCCCTGAGGAGGAGGGCAGGAAAGAGGGGGCGGCTGGGAGCTGTTCACCCCAGGGTTGCCCCTCTGCCTCCTCCGGCTTGAGGGGACTTCTGGACTCTGCACCCCCCACCCCACCACATACACACAGCTCAACCATGGAGGACGGACTATAAAGGGGGAATGGTGTGGCTCGTGCAGTCATCCTCAGACTCTGTGGAGCTCAAGGGTGAGACAGGCTCCCAGGCCCCAAGCCCATAAACCCACAGGGGCTATGGGTCACAGCAGCACTCGTTCCTCCCCACCCTCCTCATCACCCACCACCCAGGAATGCAAGTTGCCCTGGAAATATTGTTTAGGTACAAACACTTCTTCGGGAGATATCCTGGGAAGAAAGGGTAGGAGCAGGCCATCTGGAGAGAAGCCAGGTGGGGGCGGGGGGATGTGGAGAGACCCCTCCTGGTTACCAAGTGGCCCTGATCCCTGGGGAAGGGCAGGCCAGGGCTAAATCTGCCTTTCCCATGGCCCAATGGGAGAGTTAGGGGTGGAAGGAAGAGTGACAGAAAAGGGACAAAGAGCAAAGGAGAGCCCTGGACCAAAGCCCCAAGGACAGGATTGCACACTCTGCTCTGCTACTGGATCTGGACCTCAGTTTCTCTGTCTGGAAGATGAACACATGGTCCCCATGGCTCCTTTGACTCTGGTTTTCCACCTTTCATGCTCTCTGCTGCTTTCGAGGCCTCCCCCCATGGGGAGCGGGACCATGGGCCCAACCCCTTGCAAAAGCTTCTCTCTACTGTCCATGTCTCTCCTCCTCATAGCCAGTGTGAGAGGGAGCAGCTGGTTGAGTATATGGGGGTGCCACCAGGGGGCCAGAGCTGAGAAAATAGCCTGGAAGGGCAGAGTGGAGAGGATTTGGAAATTTTTAGAACCTTGACAGCTGGAGCCCCGTGAGTCAGTGGGGCAGATGGAAGTGATTAGGGACTGGCAGGAGGAGCAGCAGGGCGGAGACAGGAACCAAGTGCAGGGAGCTTGAACCTCAGAGCCTGGCGGGTGGCTTCCTCCCAGACTCGAAGCCCCAGAGGCCCGTGGCTGCTGTGTGTGTTTGGAGGCACCAAGTCAGGCTATGCGACCAAGCTGACATTATGGGAGACCAAGAGTCTAGAGACGGGAACCCCAGGGAAGAAAGAGGACCTTGGGCAGGAGAAAGACATAGGATCCAGGGCCATGCCTCCTGCTATTGGCTCCATTCCACTTTCTGTCCAGAGGAGGAGAGGTCCTCAGTGCCTACCCCTCCTGTCCACTTCCCCTTCCAGAAGGTTCTAGGACCACCCCCAGTAGTAATGCAGACAGTCCTCAAACAACCCAATTAGACACCCCACCCTTGGGAAGCTACTCTGTGTCCCTCCAATGATATCTCATCTCTGGGGCAGAGGAAAGCAAAGAGTAAGCCACTTTCCAAAGAATTCCATTTTACACCATTTATCAAGCCTCTCCTGGGGAAGGCCATGCCAGGTGCTGAAGACTTTGAGAAAAGCCCACTGAGTTCCTGCCCTTGAGAAGTATCCAGTCAAGCAGGAGAGACTGTTTATCACATATGGCCATGGAGAATCAGGGTGCCTGAAAATGACCCAGCAGAGCGCCTGCGGCAGCTCACAGGGCAGGAGGGCTAAGAGGTGGGGGCTGCGGAGAGCAGGGCCTGGGCCTGGAGAGGCTGAGGAGGACGGTCCTCGAGGTGGATGGGAGGCCAGGAGGGAGCAGGAGGGCTTGCACCCACTGCTCAGCCATTCAGACTGATGAACAGGCAAGCCCCTGTCTCCATGGAGCAGTGGGGCAGGAGTCAAATCAGAACAGACAGAGGGGCCATGACAAGAAGAGAAAGAGGTGACCAGAGCCCAGCTATAGGGGTGGGACATATCTGACAGAGGTAAGTCCTGAGAGGGAAGGGTTTGGAAGGCAGGAGACATACACACACAGCTGGGCCTGGGGCCTGGAGCCCGGGGCCCGACCCGAGCAACAGCAGCCACGTCAACCAGCCACAGGCCCTCCCCACAGACCAGCCAGCAGTTCTGCAAGTCACCACAGAGCTCAAACGTGAGCACTGCTGTGGGCGCCACACCTAGCCTTTCCCAGAGCATCTCATGGTTCCACTTCTCCCACACCACCCCCATCCTCTCGGTGTTCAGCCCACATTTACTGATGGCCATTCTGTTCCAGGCCCCTGCTGGGCTCTGCGGCACACAGGTACTGGCCTATGGAGGAAGACAGGCCGAGGGTCCTGGGAACCATGGCTGACATCTGGAAGGAAGGATCATTCAACCGAGGAGGTGGGGACCCTACGGTAAAGAAGTGGCTGTGGAGGTGAGTTTGCTGTAAGGAGCGGGGGTTTGCCAGGCAGGCCAGGGTGAGGAGCTGCATGGGCAAAGAGATGGGTGACTACAGGGGACCTCACATAAGGTGCGAGGCAGACCCAAGGAGCGAGTAGAGGTGGACAGTGTCAGAGCATCGGCGCTGAGGGCCCAGAGGCCATGGGGGTTATCAAAGGGTTTAAGCAGAGAGGTTCTAAGTTGTAGAAAGACCACCCTGGTGGACTGGGAGCAGGCCAGCATAAACCCTAAACTTACTGGCCACACATGAAGAAAAGGGGACAAACACAAGCGGGGCTTAGGAGGTAGAACATAGGATTTGGTAACAGTGTGTAGGGAGTGGAAGGAGGTAGAAGGAGGCATCTGGGAAGCAGGGACGACTGAGGTACGGCAGGTGGGGATGGAGGCCGTATGGGAGGAGCTCATCTGGTAGCATCCCTGAGCCTCCCAGGCATCTGGCACCTTTGTAGCATCTGGGACATCTCAGTCAGTGCTGATACCCACAAGGACCGTCAGCACAGAGCTAGAAACGGAAGTCTAATGAGGATGAAGGGTGTTAAACAAAAGGCCAGAGAGCTCACAATGTTCTCATGGATATGACGGGGAGACACCGGAGGCTCTGAGTAGGAAAGTGACACAATACAATCATTTGGGCAGCAGGGAGGAGGCTGGGGCAGGAAAAGGCTGGAGGCAGGGAGAGCGAGGATGAGGGCGAAATGTCCCCCAAGAGGCCAGGCCCCCAACAACGGCCAGGGTAGAAGAAAGGGTCATAGAGCGGACCCTGGGAAGCTCCTGGCCTAGGCTTATGGGTCACAGGGGATGTCACTTTCTACATAGGTGGTGTCTTGACAAGATGGGTCCTAAGTTACGTGTACACTGGTGCCTTATGTCAAATCCTATTCTAAATGACTCAGTCCAGAACTGAAACTAAGAAAACAACTCCATTTACAATAATATCAAAAAAGAATAAAACACTTAGGAAAAAACTTAACAAAAGAAGTGCGAACCTTGCACAACAAAAGCTGCACATCACTGACAGAAAGTAAAGGTATAAATAAATGAGAAGACGTCCCACGTGCATGAATCGGGAGACTTAACGTTGTCGAGATGACAACGCTACCAGAAACAGACTCAGTGCCGTCCCTGTCAAAATCCCAAGGGTACTTTTTTGGCAGAAATAGAAAAATTCATCTTAAATTCGTACAGAATTTTAAAGGGCCCAGAATAGGCAAAACCATCTTGAAAGAGAAAAACAAATCAGAGGACTCACACTTCCTGATTTTAAAACTTATTACAAAGCCACAGCAATCAAGACAGTGTGACACCGGCATAACGAGGGACATGTCGCTCAGTGGAGTAGAACCGAGAAATAACCTGTTACACTTCTGGTCACTCAGTGGGGAAAGAGGAGTCTTGTCAACAAATGGCGCTGGGACAACCAGATACCCACGTGCAAAAGAGCGAAGCTGGACTCCTGCCTCATACCATACACAAAAATTAACTTACTGTAAAATAGGCTGGAAGGCCTGAGTGTAAGAGCTAAACTACAAAACTCTTAGGAGAAAACAGGGGTGAACTTCATGACCGCAGGCCTGGCGGTGGTTTCTTAGATATGACACCAAAATCACAAATGACAAAAGAAAAAAATAGATAAATTGGACTTCATCAAAATTAAACGCTTTTATTTCGAAGGACACTGTCAAGAAAGTGAAAAGACAACTCAGAACGTATTTGTAAACATCTCAAAGGACTGAAGAGATTATGTTGTGCAAGACTCGTCTTGGAAACGTCTCCAGGGAGGGCGTGGAAGGGAGAGACCCTTCCCCATACAGAGTTCCCTGCTCTTCGAGGAGTAAATTTGCCCAAAGGGGATCTTTCCTTGTAGGAAAAAATGAACAGGAGAGTTGGGGGAGGGCGGGAAGAAGCAGGGACCCTTGCCCCCAGGGCAGTCACAGTTCCCTGGGAACTGGCTCACAAATTCCCCGAATTCTCCTATATTAATTTTAGAACAAGTCCTCGAAACCCGAGGAGTCTGGGGGATGACCCGGCGCCAGTTTGGGCAGCTCTCAGAAAGGGGACAGTGTGAAGGAGAGGCTGTCTGGCCTGGCCTCCTGTCCCAGCCAGGCCTTGTACATGGGAAGGTCACGGGAGGCACGAGCCAGGGCCAAGCCCCGTGCAGGGTGTGGGCCCAGGCAACAGGCCAGAAGGTCCTGGGGCCTGAGGTCTCAGTTCCCACTGACATCAGTACAAGGTGTCAGGGGGCCTGAATCATCGGGGCCGGGGCCCGGGGCCAGCCCTCTCCCAGAGGGAGAGCATAGCAGAGGTATGAGGCAGCCCCAGCCAGGCAGGCGGCCCTGGGCTGGGCTGGACACAGTGACTGTTTTATAGAATTAGCAAGTGGGACCTGCCACAGGGGGGTGTGGAGATGTCATCGTCCTGGATTCCAGCAGGAGCCCCCACCTCCACGCCCAACCACTTCTGATTCACAAAATTAATTCCAACGGCTACAGAGAGGGACCTGTCAGCAGGGCCAGAGGGTCATAAACACGAGGAATATTAATAGCTCCAGCCAGGCTGCCTGGGGGGCTGGGGGGCCTGCCAGAGGGACTGACTTATTTAGTCTCCTCATTAATGATGTGGAAAGAGGAGAGTTTACCCAAGCCTGGGGCGGATGCTGACCTACATCAGGGCAGGGATCGCCCTTGCTGAGGACAGGCTACGGGGGTCCACCCAGGGCTCCTTTTCCCCCAGAGAGGATTCCTCTCTGTACTACCAGTGTGCCCTTGGCCCCATAGCCCAGCCGGGTGTGAGTAGGTGCACCAGTGAGTGACCTAGCTGGTGAGGATGGCTCTCCTTTCAGCACAGGGAGCTCAGAGGTGACTCACATGTGTGCACATGAACACACACACACACATTTGTACATGTCTGACAACAGGGCAAGCTACACTTGCTCTCTCTCCGGCCAGGTGGGTCCAACCTGGGCATGTGGGACCAAGCTGGGGTACAGGATGTCTAGCCACTTCCAGAGGCACATGCTGACCAGGTGAGGATAGGCTGCTTCCTGAACAGGGCCCCTAGCCCTTCCTCCCAACCTCATCCTGCAATTAATCAAGTCTCAGATCCTCAAACCTGGGAGCGAAAGACAACCCTATCTGTACCCTTTCACATGCGTGCACACACGTCTTGCCACCTCTCTGATACCCACTCCCCCACATACTTAACTGGGCCCCCTCTGTGCATAGCCCATCCCCCTAAGGGGAACAGAAATCAGTGCAGAAAGCACACTGTGCCCCTCCAAGACCCTAGGTCCTGAGAACATCATTCCAAATAGACCTCAGGGCCCTAGCCTCAGGGGTCATGGGCAAAGGAGTTTGTGAAGACAGGCAGCTGGGGAAGGGTTTGCAGAGAATGGGTTCAGAGTCATGTCCAGGGCCCACTGCAGATGGGCTGGGAGAGCCACCCCCACCCCAAGGACACCTCCCAGGCTCCCAGCTGCATGACTCCTAGCTGCCAGCGCAGGGACAGACACAGACTGGCTGGGGCTGGCAGCAGCTGTGACTGGGAGCCTGCCGAGTCCCGAGCTGGAATGAAGGAGAAACCTGTCCAGCAATGAGATCAAGGAGATGGCACCAGTGTCTCCCCAGGGAGCTGAGCTCCGCGTCCCAGGACATTCCAAACTCTGCGAACAAAACATGGGGTGGGAGGCCTGCCAGGCTGGGCCAGTGCCAGGTGGCCCCCCACCCTTCCCATCAGCAGGGGGGCCTGCCCAGCAGTGGGACCGGCTGGGAACGTAGCATGAGCTGCCGGGAATGCTGCCCACACAAGTCGCCTGGGGACGCAGCGTCCAGACACCTGCCACGTTCCCTTGGCAGGGTGCCACCTGTGGTTATCTGCCCAGTCTCCTCCTCAGAGCCGGGCCCTGTGTGAGCGCTGTGAGCCGAGCCGGCACATCCACCTGCACGGGTGCTATTCCGCTTAGCAAACACCTTCAAAGCCACGATGGATTTAATAACCCCTGGAGGAAAGCCAGGCCTGGCAGGTTTCCCCCAATTTGTAGGAAACTGGGGCCCAGAGGAATTTGTTTGAGGCTACACAGTTCCTGAGAGGGTGATGCAGCTTCTCGCCCAGGATGGCTGCCTCCCACTCCCAAGCTCTTTCAACCCCATTTTGTACAGGCAGCGGGAGGCTGCCAGGACCCTGGGTTCAGTCTCCCTGACCAAACCCTAATTCCACAGCTGAGCCTCAGAAATCAGCAAGTTCAATGCCTTTGCTCTACAAATAGGTAAACTGGAAAACTTGGGGTAGGGGAGGCATGGCAATGACCAGGGCTTGCCCAAGTTCAGAGGGCATTAGAGGTAAAGGTGAAATTCTGATGGCGGAGTTCGCAGGAACAATGCCAAGAAGCCGATTCCAAGGCAGCTGAACAGCAACCAGTGTCCATGGCTCAGGGGGTTGGGGGGTAGGGAACAAATCATGATGGCTTCCTGGAAGAGGTTTTCTCCCCAGAAGTCCAGCCCTCTGTGAGGTCCAGTCAGATGACCCTAGGTAGAGACAGTGATAGGTCAACAAAAGAAAAATTGCCAAGAAGAGTCAGAAAGCACTAGGGTGAGGTGTAACTGCCTGTGTGAACTTGGGACAGTCCCTTCCCTTCTCCAGGCCTCCTCACCTACTCCAGGTCTCAGCGGCATGGTGTGGGCCAAGGATGTTGGCTCCCACAGTGACCTGCCAGCTCTGACACTTGTGGCGCAGTGCTCTGAGGGCCAGCCCAGGGTGGCCCAGATACTGCCCATCACGTGGAAGGCCTCACGTGTTGGTATGGCACCTGGGGAAGGCAGGGGCAGGCCACCCCTAGATTAGCTGGGATGCGAGGCCTGGGGAAGAGCTAGGGAAAGGCTCGGAGACATGAGTAGAGCTGGCAGAAGCTGGAGGAGCCATAAATGAACCAGGGATAGAAAGCATGGGCATAAGTGGCCAGCATCAGCAGCTTGGACCATATTCCATAAATGATGCCAAAAAAATTAAGTAAGGCAAGGTTGTGGTCAGATTGACCTTGGCATGGGGAACCCTGGCCCCGGGGAGGACTCACCCATATAGCCCAGCAGTGGCCTTGAGGCTGCGGCAGAAGTTGAGAAGACTCCGGTGAGACTCAGAGGGGCAGTCTTCTCCTCCTCGTCCATCCGGGACTAGGGGCCTCTCAAAAATAAGAGAAGGGTCTGGTCCCCAGAGCAGGTACCCGGAGGCAGGATGGGCCTGATGGCTGTGTTCTGACCCTGAAGGAGCCTTGTCGTCACAGTCCTCGGCAAGGAGGGGCCACCCCTGGGCTGGACCAGGTCATGCTGACCGAAGGTGCAACTGACATCTGGCTCTCCAGGCTCCTCCCAACGGCCACAGCTGGTGATACAGAAGGGTTTCCAGAATTTATGGTTCAAATGTCACATGAACCAAGACAGAGCTTCAAGGAGGAATGAATCATCCATCCTGACCCAGCAAAGGCTCACTGAACACCTACTATGTGCCAGGCTTGGGGCTGGTGTGGGGGCAGAAATTAGGAAAACAGGGCCTGAGGCATCAGGGGGAGGGGATGCATAGAGATCAATAAGCCATGGAGCCCCAAGGAGACTGGGCAGTGGGCACCTGCCTGGGGAAGAACCCGGCAGATCAGGGCTTTGGCTGGCGGAGAGGAGATGGGAGGAGAAGGGGCAGGAGGGCCAGGGGCAGGAACTGCTAGGGAAGGAGGAAGCACAGATTCAGAAGTGTCTGCATGAGGGTGGGAGGCAGGGAAGAGGGAAGGGCTCAGCAGTGCAGCCCAACTCTGGACCAGGACAGGACCCCAGAGTCCACCTTCCCCAAAACTGCCAGTCCCGCCAGGTTTTGGTGGAGACACAGAAGCAGGGTTATGGGCCATTTTCACCTTTGAAAAACCACTGACATCTGATGCTGAGCACCAGAGCCAAATTTCTGGAAGAGACAGAGCCCTGTGGGCGCTCCCCCTGACGTCAATCCGGCTTCTCTTTTGTGTCTGCGGCTTTGACAGCAGGAGGCCAGATCAGGGGGCTGAGCCGACAGAGCAAGGGAAGGACCTGAGGCCAAGCATGGCTCCTATCCTTCTGACCTGTCCTCCCTGTGCAGAGGCCTGGTCAGGGCTGTTTGGAGATCCTGTGGACGAGCAGGGCAGGTGTCACTTACTGGACAGAGGCTGGGGCATCTGAGTTGGTGCCAGAGTCAGGACACCTCCCGCAGCCTCGTGCCTGAGCCCTAACACTAAAGCCACAGCCCCTGCTGTCTGGGAGGCTCCCTCTGACTACAGAGGTGGCACCATCAGCCACCAAGGGACAGTAGGTGCCCCCTTGGCTGCAGACCCTCACCCTGCGGGCTCACAGGAAGGTGTGCCGTGTCCGCCCTTCCTCCCTCCCCCGACCCCCCGTGCAGGCCCCCCTCCAGGCCAGACCTCTGGCAGGGGCCCCACAGTTGCCCTCCCACCTGCAATCCTCTCCACACAGCTGCCCTCACAGCCGGGTCCAGGTCCCTGCAGCACAGCCCAGCTCCCCAGCACTGGGCTTTTGAGACAGGGAAACTGGGGTCCAGAGAGGGCTGCGCACTCCACGTCCCCAGCACCAGCACAGGCATTCAGACACATTTTGCTGAAGAGGGAACTGGACCAAAGCACCCTCTCCACCCACCAAGCCCAGCCCCAGCCTTCATTTGGCCTTCGGGCCGCCTTATGAGGCTTCAGGAGTCAGGGACCGGCTGGTTGTGGGGGTGGAGGGAGAGGCCATGGGGATGGGACAGGGATCACCTTTAACACACACCTGCCTCCATCAGCCCCCCACCAGGGCTCTGTTCCAACACACGCTAAGTACCTACTCTGACACTAGTCTGAACCTTGACCTCAAACCCAGAGTGACCCCAACTGAGCAGGACCCCAAACTGGATCCCAACCGCACTCTCAGACTGAGCTCCAACCTGAAACACAGGCCAGTCCCTGAGCCCCATCAGATTGAGCTCTGACCCTAATCCCAGTCCCAGATTAAACCCGGACCCTGACCCCAACACCAGGCTGAATCTTGAACCTGACTCCAAGGCAGAGTCCTGGCCCAGCATAAAGAGCCTGGGAAAGACTCTGAGGATACCAGAACACGAGCCCCGGGGCCCTCTGAATGTTGGGGCCACCCACGTACAGGGAAAGAAAAGATAGGGCAGGCCACTGACATTGTGTCACTCCAGCCAGCACCACCCTCCCCGGTCGCAAGTTCATCAGATCGTTGAGCCTGCCTGCCTCTGTGCAAGGTGACAGTGGTGGGCCGAAGGACAGCCTGGGTAGGGCCGTCCTGGAGGGGCCCCTGCACTCATGCACCTCCACCACATGCAAGTCTTTCAGGAACAGCGGCCTGCTGGGGGCCAGGGGCGAGGGCAGGTTTCTGTTCCGGAGGGAACTGAATTCTGACACTGAGCCTCCCTCCATAAGATGCTGACCACGCCTGGGGCCTGCTGGACCAGGGCCACAGTCTGCAGAGGGCACAACCGGAGTGGCTCTGCAGGGGCCAGAGCGCAGGGGCCAGGGTCTCAGCACTGCGGGAGCCCCCCTCATCTCTGGGCCTTGCCTGATAGCAGGAGATTCATATTGGAGAGAAAGAGGTCCAGGCTCTCAGGGCTGGCTGGGTACCGGGGAGCCCCTGGCCTGAGGGGCTACTCCTCTCTCCCCCCAGATGCCCTCTGGTCCCTGAATGCAAGGTCAGGGCCCTGGAGAGGCCCACCTAAGTGGCCTTCCACATTGCCCCAGGCCCTGGCCTTATTTCCCACCTCACTGTGAGAACATGTGCTTGCAGCCACCGCGAAGAGATCAGCATGAAGGAATGTGCTGTCCAGGGGCCAGCGGACAGGATGGGCCCGCTGGAGAGGGAGAGAGCAGGGAGAGCTCGGGAAGATCGGAGCTGGGAAGCAAAACAGAGATGTGCCTTGGCAGTGGGCCAGGAGCACCGGCCCAGCCATTGTTCCCAGCCCCACGGGTCAGGTGCACTAGGCCCTCTGCCAAATCCCAGCCTGTGCTCAGAGTGGCCCCAGACTTCCCGGGGCTCGCCTGCCTCCCTCCTGTCCCAGACCCTGACCTCTGGGGCTGGGCACAGCCCAGGAAGGAGACAAGCCTCATCCTCCATGCCCCTAACCAGCTCTATGGACCTCTGTCTTTTGGCACACCCCCCTCCCCTTACTTCCTCTGTCCAGATCTCCCTGGTGTGAGGAAGCTTCTGGTTTCAGTGGCCCGATAAGCTGATCCATATGTGGGCATTAATAGCTGATAATGGCTTAGACCTGTGCTCTCAAAGTGTGGTCTCCAGATCAGTAGCATAACATCACCTGGAAACCTGTGAGAAACGCAAATTACTGGCCCCACCCCAGACTTACTACATCAGCAGTCGGTTTTAACAAGCCCTGCAGGGGTTTATGACACATACTCAAGTTTGCGAACCACTGACTTAGAGTGTGACCACAGTCAACTCTACAAACGTTGACAGAAACAGTAAGTAATTGAATGAATGAACAAGCGAGTGAATGAGTTTCAAGAGGTCTGGTCTCGTCCCCGGGCGTGAGTAGAATGGTTCCTTCTTGCTGTCTTGTGCCCGATCCCCAGGGACAGTTGGGATCTGCAGACCGAACCAGGGAAGGGCTGTCGAGCTGGCTCCCTCTGGGATGAAACAGGCCCTCAGACAATGTCACCTACAAATACCCACCCAGTGAGTCAGGCCTGGAGTCCAGGCATACTCAGAGAAAACACACCGGAGAAAACAGGAGGAGGGGGTCCAGGAGGTCAATGGGATGTAGTGACAGAGCCTGGGACCTGGGACCCAGTCAGGAAGGCGGTTATGGAAATCCAGAAGCAAGTAAGAGCATCCCCATTGGTTGGGGTCCAGGACTCTTGTACTGGGGAAGAAGTGATGAGAGGGACCCTGGGAACAAAATGGGGCTTCCGTTATTAGAACTGGGACATGAGATTGGATGCTGATCACCTGAACATTGAAGTTGGCTCCTTCAGAAATCCCTACCTGAGGCCAGGCGGGGCCCCAGCATCTGGGGCAGAGCTGAGACTACCAGTGGGGCCCAGAAACGCCAACTGTGGGGAGGGGCAGGGAGTGGAGGGTGAGAACCCAGCATGCTCTGAGTCTTGGTAACATCCCCCAAACTGGGCTTGGCGTCCCATCTCTCTCTATGCTGGGATTGTCTTTGCAGACCTTCACACCAGCCTGATGAGTGCAGCCCTGGCCCAGCTGCCTGGGTGTTGCCCGACCTTGGCCGTGGTGACTGGATCATGGCTAATAGTTTCAGAATAAGTTAGAGAGACGGACAAGGTCTGTCCTGACTGACCTGTTCGGCCCACCTGGCAGCTCAGCTCTCACCAGTGCCAAGGAAGTGGGGACATGTCCTGCGGCCAGAGCCCCGCGCTGACACCACGGGCCTCCCTCGGCCCACTTCATCCAATGTTGGCTCATTTTCCACTCGTCTTCACTCACAGCTGCCATCTCTCCCTGAGGTGTCCTCTAAGCCTGTGTGGCCCACTGTCGGTCCCACGTGTCCTGAGAGACTCCATGGGGAAATGCTGCACACCAGAGTCCCTTCTTAGAAGGTCAAGGTCCCTATTGACAAGGAAAGGCCCTGAGAAGTCCTGCAAGAGAGAAGCCTGCCTGAATTTGTCAGATCTAGTATTTCCCCAGCTTATGGGACCCAGAATATTTTCTTTCTCTCCCAAAACAATATCCCATGGAACAGCACTTGGGTAACACATCCAAAATGCAAAGCAGCCCTGCCCACTGACCTCGACACAGATGAGCTTCTTCCTGCTATTCCAGGGAGGAGAGCAGCAGGAAGGGGGGCATCTTGTTAAAAGGCCCTGAGACAGAGAGAGCAGGGACTCTGGAGGCTCACAAGGGCTCAGCATGGACATCCCTCTCTCAACCCCCAGAAGACCCCAGCTCCAGAGCCACTGCCCCAGAAAAGATGTCATCCAGCCAATGCCTCAGAGGAGGGACATGCTTAGCTGAGAGGACAGGTTGGGTGTCTGCTGCTCTTGGAGAAGAGAGAGAGGCATCAACAGGCTGGAGTACTCAGCCAGCAGGGGGATAACTGGCATCTCCCGGCATCCCCCAGGACAGGGATCGCCTCATCCTTTGTCTGGACTTGAACCAAAGACCAACTGATGTCTCCCCTGACTACTCAACACTACCCAGTGGGGCTCCCCATTCTGTCTTCTCCCAGTTCCTCTGCATGCCCCAGGGCCTGGGACAGCCTCCCAACCCCCACCTGTGAGTTTTGAGGCTCCTGTTCCCTTCGAGGTGAAGCGGAGAAAAACCCTGCTGCAGCCCCCTCCCTCCTGCCTAGACTCTTGGCTGCCTTCTGAAGCCAGACAATACAGGGAAGTGTTTGCACCCAAACAGCCCCGCCGCTTCAGGAACTGCCTGGCCCAGCCCAGGAAAGCAAACTCCTGCAGCCCCACCCTGCTGCCCCCTCGGTCTGGGCCTAGAGACCAAAGCTGGAGGGGTGGCCCAGCAGAGAGGTCACCAGAGCAAAAGGGGTCTTAGGCCTCCCCAGTGTGGTGACAGAGGAGCTCAGGGGTCACCTCTCTCTCGGGACAGGAGCTCTGTCCCTGATGTGGGTTATGCAAAAGCCAGATTGTCAACATTTGTCTGGAGAGCATGGCTCTGGATTAATATGGCCTAAAGATCATGAAAACTAGCACTTTGATGTAATCTGAGAAATGCAATAATTCATTCAACAAGCATTTTCTGCTCTTGGGTCCTGGGCCAAGCCCCATACCAGGCTCTGGGGATCCAGGGGTGGATCGGTCGCCATCCCACCCTGGAGAAGCCCCCAGTCTAGGGGAAGAGATGGACACCCAAGATGGAATAGGAGGGCAGGAATGGGGACGAGCTCTGCCCCAGCTGAAGTTCCTCCCGAGACATGCCAGCCTGGTGCTGGCTAAAGTATGGGCTCGCGGGATGGTGCACGTGTGGGTAGGATGGGCTGGGGGCCCATTACCGAATGCACCCGAAGCCACAGCTCGGGAAGACACAGCATCAGCGAAGTTCCTAAGAGCCGAGGTCCCTGTCCCCACATGTGATGTGCCCTCTGGTGGCTCCCCTCCCAGCAGCCCTTCCCCTTCGTTTAGATTCTGCCCTTGCCAGCCCCAACACAGCCCTGAGGTGAAGAACTCCAGGTGCCAGCCAGCAAAGGCTGTGAAAAGCAATAAGAAAAAGCAGCCTGGCTTCTCCTTGGTTGTTGCCACAGACATGTCAGCACGTGACACTGCCGTGGAGTAACCTCCCTGCGTTCCTGCGCCCAGACCTTCTGGGCTCATGAGCTTCCTGTTTCCAGCATCGGGGTGGGTGGAGGGGAGAGAGTCAATGACCCCCGGCCTCGGAGCCGACCCCACTAGCACAGCGGCCACCCCTTCTCACTACCTGTGAGGAAGCTGGGGCTGAGAGCAAAGGAGCAGGGAAGATGGAGCAGTAGGCTGCTGGGGACAACTCAGGTCAAGGCAGCCAGCCTGCTTGTCACAGCCCCTCACGCCCACCTCAACCCAGTGCCAGAGACTGCGTGTTTTTGTCTTTCTGGTGGGGGGAGGGGTGCGGCTCAGAGCCTTGAGTGATGAGTTAAGTGACAATGAATTTGAACCACATGGAGCCCGGGCTTAAGGGGAAAGTGTTTTGGTGAAATGCAGCTGGGATTTCATCAGTCCCCACCCCCCAGACAGTACAAAAATAGTGCGGGCCAGGCAGGCTCTGACCCACAGGCCTGGCCCAGTTTCGCCACCCCCTGTCCTGGAGAGGCTCAGAGTGGCCTCTTTCCCTGAATCTGGGTTTCGTAACCTTCCCTTGTTGTTTTGGTCGCCTGTTTGTTGACTGGCCTGGTTTGTCTGGGAGAATTTGCTCCCTGACAAGCGTCCCGCTGCATGGCCCTGAAGAGAAGGGAAGGCAGGAGGACCCTCTCTCGCTGTTGGGAATATGGCCCACGGGGTCCTGGGGGACAGGCCAGAGCCGAGCTGTCTGGGAGCCTGCCCAGAGGGACTGTCGCAGGCACAGCCTGGGGTCTGGGTGGGGAGCCCTGTTGCCTTGGGAGTGTGAGTGGGTGATGGACACTGGACACTAGGGCGAGAGGTGGGCTTCACCCAAACAAGAGCTAGAAGGCCCCTCAACACTGCAACTCCAACCCCACCCCTCAGAGGGGGAAACTGAGGCAGGATGTGAGTGATCTGAGGCACCTGGTGAACGGACAGCCAGGAGTCACCCTGGGCAAGAACCTCTGTTTCCCAGACCCAGCCTGGCACTGAGGAGGCGCCCAGAGTGTTTGTGGATTGGAAGAGCGATCAAAGCCCTTCACCTCCAGCCCTTCGCTCAGAGGAGGGAAATGGGGGAACTGGGTCCCTGAACAGACCTAGAAGGTCCACCCTGAGGGTCCATTAGTAACAATCTTCCTCCAGATGTGAATGGTCAGAGCCGCTCCTGAGGGTCCTCCTGGGTTTGGGGTGGGGGAGGGGACAGAACTGTGCCCTCGCAGGCCCAGCAGCAGGGCCTGTGGGGCAACACTCCAAGGGAGCACAAGATGTGCCCAAGGTGAGGCCAGGGGCTGTTGGCAGAGAGCCAGAAGGCAGCCCCTCAAGTAAGGGGCTCTGGGCTGCATGGCGTCCCTCCGACCAGCTGATGGAGCTGCTGACCTGACAGTCCAGAGTCACTTCTGGAAACCACAGCCCAACCAGGACACACAGACCAGGGCTGGACCCTGCCATCCTGGGGGTTAGGGTAATGAGTGACAGCCTTGAGTGAGTGCTGCAACAGCGCCACAGGTGTCCAAAGGCCACTTTGAGAACCAGTGTCCTATCCCAGGCTCAGGCAGGACACAGCCTCTCAGGTTACTAAGCAGAGCACTGAGTCCTGGAGAGACCCGGTCCTGGGACCAGGATGAACTCAGACAGGTGATCTGGGCATTGGGACTCTCGGCAGCAGCGGGCTCTGGGCTCTTTCCCCAGCTGCCAGCTGAGCCAGAGCTGCCCCATCTGTAACTCAAATAACATAATGGACATCAAAGGACAGCACTGGGGGGTGGGTGGGGACGGGGATGAGAGGCCAGGAAGGGCCACAGGAAGTTCAGCTGGAGAGACCATGGGGGCAGCTAGGCTGGCTAGGGGTCAAGCCAGGGCCTTCTCTGTGGCCTGAGGCAGGGTACTAAGCCCACCCTGCCTCACCCAGCACCCCAAGCCTGCCGGGGCGGGGCGCAGAAAAGGTGCTGTCTGGGCTGAACCAGCAGCTTCGGACTGTCACCAAACTCAGCAGGGTAAAGTCTCATTGATCTGGGTCTTACCAGAACCGTCCTCCACTTTCTCCTCAGGCCAGGACCCCCCAGGGAAAGCCAAGGCCCCGAGGACCACAGCACAGGACTGTGTCAGTCCTTCCTGCCTCAGTCTCCCCATGCAGGGGCAGGCCACTATACCTCAATCGCACTCAGGAAGTGTGGCCTGGACATGCTCTCCCCCGATGCTGTCCCTTGGCCTGTGAGCCCAGGGACCCAGCCTGATTAGAAGAAACCCCTGCTGGCCTGGCCTCGCTCCCCCTTACTTCAGAGAAGGTTTCCGTTCCTTTCACTCCCATTGTTCTCCCCCTTGGCCCTGGGCCAGCCCCCCCCTCCCTGCCCCCCCCCCATCCCCGCCAAAGCCAGGCTGAGCCTCATTGAAGCCAGCCAGCTAGGGAATGGGGGCGGCAGGCTGGAGCTCTGGGAAGCCTGGCCCTACCCCAGGAGTTTGGGGATATGGAGGTTTCTTCCCAGCCCTCTTGGCAGGGATGGGAATTAGGGGCTCAGTGAGGGGGTTTCAGCTGTTTGGACAAGTGACTTACCCTGTCTGAGCCTCAGTTTCTTCATAAAGTGAAGATGGTAACAACAGCTTCCAGTCACGGCTGTGGGATTACATGAGACATTATTACATCATGGCGGAGGCCTGGCCAGGTTGCCGAGAATGAAGGAAGCACCCAGTGAGGGTGGCTGCGATGTTTGCACTGGGGGGCAGGGGCTCTGGGTGGTGGGAAGGTGCCTGTGGGACAAGGAAGGTCAGTCAGAAGCGTCCAAAGACAATGCCAATAGCCCCAGCATGCCCTCTTCTCCTGCCTGCTTAGCTCCTTAGGCAGGTCACATGGCAACAGAAGCAAAGGGAAGTCGCCCCTCTGCTGACGCTGACACACACATACACACCCATGGAGACCCCCAGCCCTAACCCCGGAAGCCCTGAGTGACACCCCAGACAGTGCCTCAACCTCAGGGCCAGGTGTTCCCCAGGAGACTGGGCACGGAGCAGGTGTGCCTCACAGCCCCCAACTGCCCCAGACTCCTGCTTTCTAGATGAGCCAGGGGAACCAGCTCTGTCGCTGGTCAGTGAGACTCAGATAATGTGAAGCCTGTCTGTTTGCTTTGGAACCCTTGACAAGATGGGAGACTACACTTGGATGCCTGGACGTGTCATCTGAAGGCCTGGGGGACAGGACAGGGTGGCCCTCATAATTCAATTCTGTTTTACTTCTTGGGCTTGGGACAAACAGCATCACCTGTCAGGGCCTAAGACCCATCCCTCTCTTGGCCTCGCTCTGCGCATCCCTCGCGGCCCTCTGTGCCCTCCATATACCCTGCCTGCAGAGAGGTGATGAGGAGCGATGGTTAAGGACACAGATTTTGGAGGCAGACTGCCTGGTCTGAATTTCAGCTCTGCCACCTAAGGGCTGAGGGGACCTTAAGCCTCAGGTTCCCCATCTGTAAAATGGGTTTGTGATAACAACGGTACCTCCCTCACAGGGAGGCTGGAATGAGTTAATGCAAGTAAAGCCCTCAGAAGGTATCTGATCCATAGTGAATACTCGATAAATGCTAGCTCTCATTATTTTTTATTTGTGTTTCCATCTTGCGTGTTCATTGACTCATATTTTCCATGGGTAAGGGTGTGCAGAAGGAGGCGTGAAGCTCTGTGGTTTAAAATGCCTGTTGCTCCAGGGAGTCCAGGCTGGAGGCTACAGCAATAAAGGATTCCTTTCAATCGGGGCCAGTGATGCTCTGATAAAGCTTGACCACAGGATGTAGCACAGCGGGCTCTGTGCTCCCGCTCCAGGCTTTGGAGGCTGAGCCGGCCCCAGAGCTGCAGCCATTCTGGAAATGGAGGCAACCAGTGCCTCAGCCCCTGGCCACAAGCTGGTGACACTTCTCTGCGTTCCCAGGGCCCCTCTCCCCCTGCTCCCTTCACCATCCTACATGCCAAATATGTGGCCTCCACCCTGTGGCTCTTTGAACCTCCTGTCACAGGAGGTTCAGGGTCTGAGAAGGCAGCATCTCAGAATCCTTGAACCTTGGCATCATAGGGCTTGAGTGTAGCGCTACAAGGTTGTCTAACATGGCTTTGGCCCTTGTCTTCCTGATGGTAAGCAGCCCTATCAGCTTGGATGCCCCCCATGGCAGGGAGCTCACTACCACAATCACAGTGACTTAAGACTCTCACAATTTCACTCATGAAGGTCCCATGTCCTCAGAGAGATCAGAAGTACAGAGTCTCTAATCCCACTGGGGAGGAATCAGTCCAGGCCACCGCTGGGCAGTTCTCTCAGCTCAAAAGTTTCCTCCCACCCAGACTGGACTTCTCCCTTGGCTGACCCAAGGTGTGTGTCTGCCTCTCAGCCTCTTGCCCCAAGGTGGTCTTTCCTGCAGGTCAGCCCCAGTTCCCTTGGGCATCTTGCTTTTCCCGGTTCCCTTCTCTGAGTCTGAGGCCTCAGGGGAGACAGCTAGCCCCATCCTACTGAACACAGGTTATTGGTAGAGAAGGGGGAGAATGAAAGTGACAGCTGAGCTCATTGTGTGGTGTGGGCTTCATGACAGGGACCCAATGTAGTCCCCCACAGCCGGTGGCATACCCTGTAGAACCCTGGGCACCTCAGCAGGGGGTGGGAAGGCAGACAATACTGAGGTCCCCAGGGTCTATTTCAAGCAATGCCAAGGGACTGCCAGGTGAGTTGCTGCAGAATGGTAGCTGTCACAACTCCTGCCCAGGCACATGTGTCTACATTATGTCAAGCGGAGCTACTCCCAAGGAGGTCCCCGAGAGAAGCCTGTGAGCCGTGTCATCCAGAAAGGAAGAGTGTGACTGCACAAAGAAGCCCCTCCTCAGCGTGGGGAACCCCCAGCAGCTCGACTCCATACCCAGCAGGGCAGGGGGTGAGGCAGGGCAGCCACAGGGCTTCGGCCATCCAGATGTGCAGCCAGCGTTCCACTGTGGAGACAGTTGGAGCAGCAGCCAGGGGCCCAGATGGGCCGCATTAACCTGGGAGCAGGCTCTTTGGGGCCCAGATGCTCTGTGTTTAGTCGGCTAGCCGGCTTTGGGCTCCAGATGTGGGCCTGGGCGGGGGTGGGCCACAGCTCCAGATGTGTGCGGTCTGAGCAGGGGTGGCTTCCAGGCTCTGGGACAGCACCTGGGCTCAGGAGGCCTGGGGCTCTGGGGGCTGGGCCAAGAGACCTCTCCACTCCTACCCTTTCCAGTACCCAACCCCCAGCCCACAGGCCCCAGGGCCCAAAAGGGTTCATGGTTCAAAAACAATCCGACTCAGGAACTGCAGAGTCCAAAGGCTTACACTTCATTGCTTGAGCAGAGACAGAGCCTAGGTACCTGCCCAGGATCACACAGCCAGGGCAGGCAGGAGCCCCAACAGGAGTAGAGGGCTTGAGGTCCCTTAAATGACAGGCAACTTATAGGGGGCACAGATGCCAGCCTCTGCCCACCCCCACACAGATGCCCTCCTCCCCACAGTTAGGCAGCCTCCACATCATTGGCTGAGCAGTGGAGGAGGCACTACCTGGCCTTCCCGGCAGGTCTGAGGGGTGGGGGACAACCCCCGGAGAATCTCAGAGGAAGGAGCCTTGTCGGGGCGGCCCACCCCTCAGCATCCCCCTAATCCAGACTTGCTGCTCCACTTGGGAAGTGCAGAGGCAGGAGCCCAGCTAGGCAGAGGACCCAGGCTGACTGCTGACCCCCAGCCCAGGCACTGGGCTGCCAAGCTGCGGAGGTAAAAGCAGCACTCCTGCTCACTGCCAACCCTATCTGCCACATCAGTTCCCCACAGCTCCTGAAGGATGTGGTGTCCCCACCTGGTAAATGGGCAGCTCCCAGAAGAGCCAGTCTGTCTAAGGCCACCCAGCCAAGCCAGGCAGGGCCAGGCAGGACTAGAGGAGCAACTAGGGACTAGCCGCTGGCCTGAGCTTTGTCTGGGGGCTCTGCCGGCCAGTGGCCCAGCATGATATTGGGGGAAAGTATTCATAAGGGAACCCAGAGGAGGTGCCCTCCTGGGGGCCTGGTCTTCCTGTCCCATAGAACACATCTGCCCCACATGGTGTAACAGATTAGAGAAGCCCAGAGACCCTGCCTGAGCCCTGGCAGAATCCTGAGATGGCAGCAGCCCCTCCCACCACCCAGGGGGCCTGCAACCCAAAGAACTGGAAATCTCCCAGCAGTTCCCCCTCAATGTCACCATGCCCTGCCTCCTTCCCACCCCCTCCCACCAGACCCTATCAGTATCCCTGAGAGGTCAGGAATGAGGGCAAAGGGAAAGCCCCCCCGCTGTGCTTCGGTCCCCATGTCTGCATAGTGGCCCCAGCTCTGGACTCTGAGCCAGGAGGGCATGGTGGCAGCAGTGGACAGAGGTCGGAGGTCAGGCTCACAAGACCACGAAGCAGCTGCCAGGAGTCCTAGCCCAAAAGAGGTCTCTGGTTGGATAGCATTCCTCGGTCCCCAACGGAGGGCAGGGGTGAAGAGGCATGGTTACCCCCTAGTGTGGCTGGACGTCCCACAGCCTCCTTCTAACCTTGTCCTGGCACAGCCTCCCAGCAGAGGGACAGCAGGGCCGGCACAGTCTGGTCTGGGAGGGGAAGCTGGCTGGGGGAGCCGGCTGAGGCGAGAAGCACTAATAGGTTATGTCAGGCGAGTGCTCTGGGGAGGGGGCCGCGCCTCTCAGCTCTGGCAGCCCCACCTGGGGCCCGCGCCCAAGAGCTAGGGCCTGGAGAGAGATGCTGGCTTGGCTCTGTGTGCAGCATGAGGGCTGGAGAGGGGCTGCTGAGCCCCAAGCAAGGAGGCCTCATCTAGCCATGATGGCCAGGAAGACGAGACAGGGATGAGCTCCCACCCCGTTGTGCCTGCTGACTGATAAACACAGGGACCACCTCCATGGACTAGGGGGTCCCATGGGGAGGAAGCTACAGGTCCAGTCCTACATGGAGCTTTGCTTAGTGGAGGGCAGAGCCCCAAGGACAACCCCTAGGCTTTGTGAGGGCCCTCTCACCACCTCACTTTCGCTCCTGCCCCAACTCCCACCCCAGACCTCTGGGGCCCCATCCCCCAGTCAGGGTTGTGCTGCCCAGAGGTTCCCCAGCAGCCCCCATCCCGCACGCTGTGCAGTGACAGTCCCTAACTGCTGTCTCTCCTGGGGTTGGGATGGGGTCAGAAGTTACGGGATAGGAAGGGGCCTGAAAAGGAGCCCCTCTCTCTCAGGGCTGTGGGCATGGGGCATGAACAGGAGCTCAGAAAAGTAGAGGGGGGCTCACTGCAAAGGGGGGTCAGTGAAATGCCAGGGACTTAGGCCTGGGACTGAGGAGGGGGCCCTAACAGTCATCGAAGGGTGGCCAGGGCCCTGTGTGTCTTGGCCCAGCAGGACCCCTGGGCCGCCAGGTATGTAACAATTCCAGCCATTTCCTGCCCTATTAATGAGAAAGGGGCCGATATAAATACGCGCTCAGCATAAATAAATACAGGCCAGGCCCCGGACTGCATAGCAGACAGATTGCGTGGAGCTGCTGGCCAGCCCTTCAGCCAGCTCCCCCCACCCTGCTCGGTCCCCCACACCACTCCCCAGCAGTCTAGGCCCCTTCACACTCAAAGGCCTGAGACAGACAGACTGACCACTCTCACCCTTGACCTCAGGACAGGGTCCCCGTAGCCACTGGGGAGGTGGCAGGCCCAGGAGAGGGAGCTGGGGTTCCCAGCACCTCCCACACCAGGCCTGGAGCAGGTAAAGCTCTGCACAGACCTGGCAACAGCCCCTGAGGCCCCAGATGCTATGACTGTACCTGCTCACAGGTGGGGAAACTGAGGCTCACAGGGTTAAGGAATCAGCCCAAAGTCACACAGCCAGGAGGCTGAGGGTACAGGACTCAGACCCTCAGGCTTTCTGATCCCAAGGCCTGTGATCTCCCTGCTGTGTGCAATGGGCAGCCAAGGGTAGACTCCCACCCTCCTCCCTTTCTTTCAGACCCCAGGCCCAGGATGCCAGGGTCCTTGGGAGGCCTGGGGAAACTAACATTCATGGCCTGAAAGCACATGTTTCACGGAACCAGATCTCAGCTCCCAGAAGGGTCCTGTCCCACAGATCCGCACACAAACATCAGCTCCTCTCCAGCCCCAGACCGTGTCCCAGCTGGGACATCCGGGACATTAAGTTCTCTCAAATGCTGACTCATCAGGGATTACCTGGTCACCCTACATTGGAAACTGAGGGCCAGAGGGGACAGAGCCTCCTCTAAGGTCACAAAGACAGGGCAGAGCCATGGAGCCCAAGCACCTGCCCCAGGCCAGGCGTTCTCCTCCAGCCTCTCGCTCAGGGTGGGCAGAGCCAAGTCCTCTCACTAGCCTCTCCTGCCCAGGGCTTTCCCAGCTCCCCAGCCTGCACAGTTTCCGGGACAGACTCAGGGGCCAGCCTGTGCCCCAGAACCCAGCCTGCGGCCCTGCCCTGGGCTCAGATCCACAATGGCCTCCAAGGCCAGAGAAGCAAGAGCCTAACAGAGCTCACACAGCACGAGGCAGATCCAGGGTCAGCACCCAGGGTCTCACCCTCTGGCAGCAGTAAATGCCTCTCTTGCAGGCCCAGTTCAATGCCTCCTCCTTCAGGAAGCCTTCCCAGCAACCCTAGCCTGAAGGAATGGCTCCCTGTGTGCTCCCAGCTCTACTATGCCTTTAAGTCTTTGAAATCTTCTCTCCCTGGTATGTCTGGTAAGTGGGCACTTAGCTCAAGGCATGGCCACTCTCAAGTGTCCTTTTCAAGCCCAGTGTGGAAGGTAGGGGCTAGGCCTTTCCAGGTTGCAGTCTCATTGCCACTGACAGCCACCAATTTGGGAGCCAACTCTTTGCGAGGACGAGTGGAACAGGTGACCATGTTCAGCGCAACAGGATCCTAAGCCCCAGCTGGTCTCCTGGCTTCACCCCACACCCCAAGTGCAGGGCCCAGGCTCGGCCCCCTCCCTCTGGCAGGCTGGGCCTGTAACCTCTTTGACCCCAGTCCTGCTCCTTTCTGCCCATGCTCACTCCAGCCGTGGGAGATCTCAGCCCCAGGCTCCTAGAGATGTGGCCGGAGGGGCGGAGCCTAGCATGTGCAGGGTCAGAGAGGAGCTCCCAGGGCGAGAGCCACCTCCCAACCTGCGCCGGGCTGTCCTTCCCCCAGGCAGTTCCAGGTAGGTCCTCTAAGCCCCCCCACCACCCACCCCCCTTCCATGCTTCAGAGTTTCACTGTGGGAAAGAGAACTGCAGGCTCACCTGAAGGAACCGATGCAGCCACCACAAAGGACAAAACATCTGTGTGGATTGACTTGGAAATGAGTAAGGTGGTACCTTGTCAAATGCAAAAAAGCAATTTGCCTGGAGATCTGTATGGTGTGGTAGGATCTGCGTCGCACAACCTGCAGGTATACTATGTGAGCAGGCCGTGGGTTCAAGTACATGCAAAGCATCGTGGCTGGGAAGGGGGCCGGGACACAGCTGGCCCGTTTCTCTGTGTGTGAATGAGTGGATGGGCTAGCTACAGCCCCAGGAAGCAGGCAGTATTTTCACATTAACATCTCTGTGTTTTTGGTAATTTTTAAAATATGTTTATAGATTTTAGAGAGAGATGAAGGGAGAGAGAGAAGCACCGATGTGAGAGAAACACAGATTGGTCGCTGCCCGTACGCACCACGACCGGGGAGCAAATCCACAACCTAGGCATATGCCCTGCCTGGGGATCGAACTTCCAGCAATGCTCCACCCAACTGAGCCACACCAGCAAGGGCTTTTTTTGGTGTTTTTTTTAAACTTAGTAGAAGGAAAAGATATCAGTACAGTCCCACTACCCAGCACCTCCCCCTGGTCCTGGCCTCCAGCCCATCCCCCAGCCTCAACCTGGCTCCTGTCCTCTGTCCCCATGCACAGCCATTTACCGTCACCCTTCCTCTCCCCTTGAGGTCCTCCTCCACTTGCCCCCTCCTTCCTACCTTCCTACCTTCCTTCCTTCTTTCCTTCCTTCCTTCCTTCCTTCCTTCCTTCCTCCCTTCCTTCCTTTCTCCCTTCCTTCCTTCCTTCCTTCCCTCAGGCCCTGCAGGCCCCAAGCACCAGTGTGGTCCCTGACAGTTCAAGGTCCACCCATCTCCACATGCTGCTCTGGGGCTTCCTTCCCATCCCCACAGGCCCCATACCTCTGCACTCAGCTTTCCCTATAAGCTGGAGGGGGGTTGTGCTAGAATCCCAGCAGGCATCCACCCCTTCACCAGGGCCTTATATGGCCCTCCGCAGTAGGTGTTCTGCCTCGTTGGCCACATGGGAACAGGCTGGGTCTGCTCCTCAGATTGGAAGAAGGGCCTGAAAGTTCACCGCACACCCATCCTGGGCCATCTGCAGGTCCATATGGGATGCAGGGCAGGGATCCGGCCCTAACTTCCCTGGGAACCAGAGTGGAGAAGGGGAAAGCAGGGCAGAGCTCTTTGGAACGTCTCCGCACACTCACACCACCCTCAGGCTTGGGAGTGAGTGGAAGTTGGTTGCTACCTCTCAGAAACCATCCCTTGCCCCCTCACAGCATCACTCACCTAAGCAGTGTCTGGGAGATCTGGACCCCTGCAATCTGAGCCGTCCCTCAGCAGGACTGGGCAGCTAGGGGTGAATGTTGAGATACTGGAAGTTTCCCTCTTCCAGGAGAGGATGGAAAATGGGCCTGTGGATGGGTTTGTGGGTACGTAGACAGGCAAATAGGCTGAAGGATGGATGGATGGGTGGGTAGGTAGATGAATGGGTGGGTGGATGGGTGGGTGGGCAGAGGGATGAGTGGGAAAGTTAGTGGCAAAATGTGTAAATGAATGGATGGACTAGCTACAGATTGGCTCAGGAGTAACTATTTCTCAAAGGAATTTTCTAAATCTCTGAAATATGAAGCCCTGGCACCCCCCAAAGGCCAGAGTCTCTAACTACCCATCTCCTCTACAGCACTAGGCACCAACAACCCTGAGAACCAGGGACAGGACGTAGAGAAAGTTGGGGGTTCTGGGAAACAAAAAATCCAGGGTCCAGTGCTGGCCTCTCCCCTGATGTGCCCTGGGACCTTGGGATTATTCAGCCTTCTGAGGCTCCATTTTCTTATCTGGAAAACAGCTAATCAAACCTGATGCCTGTGTTGCTATGAGATTTAAACAAAATTACATGTGTGAAGTGTCTGAGATGGTTATCTGCCCTGTATCTGATGCTCAATGAATGTGACTGCCTTCCCAGAGGCAGCCCTAGGGCACGCGTGCATGCTCATACACGGATGCACACACACACACACCCCTCTCCAGCACAGCAGGAAAGAGGGATAGAAGGTGAGACCCCAGGCCAGACCAGACCAGACCAGGACAGGCAGATAGAGACACGTTTATTCTCCGTGGTTTCCATGCTCTGGCAGGAGTGGTCCAGCCTTAGTAGCCAGGGACTCAAGGAGTGGGGACTCATACAAAGGCCTTGAGGTCCCCTAAGGGCTCAGACTGCTGGGCTTGGGCCTAGGCCACCTGGGCTGTATACTCAAAGGCAGCCTGCAGCAGGTGAGAGGCAAGGCAGGTGGTCCAAGTAATGAGATAGGCCAAGTGCCAAGACGTGGGCGCTGTCATGCTCTCCACCCACCAGTACAGACGCTTCAGCAGTTCCAATAGCTCCAGCACCATGTGGTTCTGCAGCAGAGCCTAGAAGGGGCAGGAGGATAAGCAGATGGCCACCACGAGCCCACGGGGCTGCACTGCCCAGCTACTAGCCCCCCAGCCCAGCCCTGGCCATGCCCAGTGCCCTAGGCCTGCCCTCAGCAGCCTGGCCTACACCCTGCCCACGCACCTTGATGGGCAGCCAGCCCAGGCTGCAGCAGTGGGTCTCCCAGCACAGCCTCTAGGCCAGCAGCAGCAGCAAGGCTGCCAGCATCAGGCTGTGCAGATAGGTCAGGCCCAGTCTCATGCCCAGGTGGCCATAGACAGGCTCAGCTACTCCCAAGCCCCTAGCCACTTCAGGTCCAGACCCAAGGCCCAAGCACAGCCCAGCATGCCTCCCCACATTAGCCTGGGCACCTTCAGTACCAGCCACACAGCGACCTCTATCAGTGCCAGACCAGCCCATAGAATCCAGTCTACAGGGCAGGCTGCCAGCCTGAGCAGTGGGTGGGCCTGCTGGCCGCAGGACCCCTGGGCCTTCTGGACCAGCCCTGACAGCCAGTGGTTGAAGATGATCTTGAGGAGCAGGAAATGGTAGAGGTGAACCTGGTTCTGGACCAGCAACAGGACGAGAAAGAGACAACCATCACCCGTCGTCATTCACTTGGGGTAGGAACCCTACCTGAGTTTTATTGCAGGTGTTGGGGTTGCAGGGCCACCTTGCGCCAGTCCCTGGTCCTTTCATGGCCTCAGTTTCCCACACATAAGAATGATCTTTATCTGTCCCCTCCTAAGGACCCCGTTCTCATGAGGGACCTTTAAAAGGCGTCTCTTATGATATTTGGTTTTCTTTCCTGTGGATTTAAATAATTATTTACAACACTCCAGACTGGAGGAACTTGACTGATGACGATGACAATGATGATGATGACGATGATGATGATGATGACGATGATGATGATGACAATGATGATGACGATGATGATGATGACAATGATGATGATGACAACTGTGAAGGAGTGACTATCCCCCTTAGCCCTTCACATGTACAGGGCTTCCCTGCACATCAGTTGCTTCTTGGTGTCATGAGGACAGCTGGGAGCAAAGGGCAGTGTCATTAGAGGTAGACAGATGTGTGGCGTAGGAGACAGTGACAGAATTAATGGCTGACCTACTGAGAGGGGTGAAGGAGAGGGAGGGACCCAAGATGTCCAGATTTCTGTCCTGGGTGACAGAGTGGACACGGTGTCTCCCATCCACTGGGAGGGAGAGTGGGGTTGGGCGGGGAAAGAATCTGTAAATGAGAAAGTTTCACTGGAGTCCTGGAGCTGAACGGCCCCTCTGCAGAGCCCTGAAGCCCCCAGCCCCTGAGTAAGAGCGACCCGCCAATCTGGACCCCATGTGTCCCTGTCCACAAGACCATCTGCAGCCCTAACGGACGGAGTGAGAGGCAGCAATCTGGGGTTGGCTGCTTGCCCCACCATACAGGGGATCAGGAGAGCTGAGGGGGTAGACTACGCTGGGAAAGGAAGGGAACTCAGGGGTCCAGCTAGGGGAAGAGTTAGGATGGAGATAGGAAATAGCAGCTGCCCTCCCTCCTACTACCACCAGCTGATGATTTTGAGACCAGAGAGTAGCCTAATATATCCTACATGATTCTATAAGATCAGTTATAGGAGAGAATACAGAGGCTCAGAGAGGTAGAATAATTTGCCCAAAACCACACAGCTAAACAGTGGAGCAGCCCAGACCCAAATCCAATTTTCTGTTTCTTTATACCGCACCACGTCATCTCTCCTTTCTACACCACAGCAGCAGGCCCCAGGGGCCCTTTTCTGATAACTCAGCCCACAAGGAGCTGTGATTTAGAGATGCGGGCCCCAGTCATTCGCATACTTTAAAAACAGGAATGAAAAGGGCAATGCTTCACCCACAGGAGCAATTCTCTCGGAGAAAATTCTGGCACTGTGGCTTGGGGTGGGGCTTCTGGGAGCTGTCAGGTTACTGCAGGGGGCAGTCACCTGGTCCCACTGCTCAGGACAGGCCACCAGATCTAGCAGCTCAGAGGTAGCTGTGAAGGGCCAGGAGTGTGGCCCCTGCCCTTCTCCTCCCCACCCGCATGCACCAGCACTGAGAGCTTCACAGCCAGCAGCAATACCCAAAAGGCTGGATCTGAAGGGAGAGACAGACTCCAGGTCTGCCCTCCGGCCCCTCCTCCAGCTGGGAGAGGCAGGGCTACCGGACAGATACCACAGGGTGGGGCTGAGTGACTGTGGGACCCCAAATACCACAAGAGCCTTCCCTTTACCTGCTTCCCTCCCCCTTCACTGCAAGGAAACTGGGGACGCGTCTTGCAGCCTCTGCCCACTCGCCAGTTGGAGACTGCGCCTCGGACATCCGCTCCACAAACTCAGCAGCAGCACCAGAGAAGGACCCCAGGGTCTGCCGCAGTCGGCACGGACAGAAACAGGCTGCCCTCCCCACGTTCTTCCAACTCCCCAAGTATCCAAGGCCTGGGAAATAGAAATTTTGACCCCAAGGGCCACAGGTGACAAAACGTTTGGAGGCAGAGGCAAGCCCCAGCTGCTCAAACCTGATGGTCCTACCTACACCCCAACTCCCATCCATTCTTCTTACATTTCTCTAAAGATCAGTCCCCCGTCACAAAGCAGAGGGATGAGGTTGTGACCTGCGTTCTCAGATCTTAGTGACATTTTAGAGGTGTTATAGAACAGAGTTTGTCTGCCCAGCACTGACCAAGCCAGACATTGACCTCTGAGAACTGCGGGAGACAAATGTTGGGCATTTTACTCTGCCCCCCAGGAGACAGGAAGCTAATGCTCAAAGGCTGAACTCCTCGAGGGCACACAGGTGACAGATTGCATGGGGCAAAAATCACAGGACGCCGTTGTTTAGGGGTTTAGGGCTCCCTGGGAACTTATTGCTTGGAGGTGAGGTCAGGGTAATAACTCATTCCCTCAGGTCTTGAGGACATTCTGAGGTCTTTCCCCACATCCCTTTGTCTGGTTCCAAGGGAAAGTAGCCAGGGGGTTGGTCAACCTCAGGGCTCAGGGACTGAACCTAACTCAGGTCAAAATGTTACGTTTAGCCTGCCAGAGGTCAAGACCCTGAGCCCAGTAGTCAGGTCCTGCACTACGTCTTCTGCTGCCTCAGGGATTGCTGGTTAGGGTGCGGGGGGGCAGCTCGGTGTCTGAGGAAGAAGGAGAGAGAGAAAGAGAGAAATGGTTTCTGCAGCTAGGATTTATAACTAAAGTTCATCGAAGTCAAAAAGATCCTCAGTTTCTGGGAAGAGAGCAGATGCTTCAGAGTGCCCTAGAAAAAGGCAGGTCCTGGGGGAAAGAGGGCAGATCTGCTCAGCGAGCCTCCTCAGGGCCACAAGAGGCGACAGGGGATCACAAGAGGCCTAGAGACTCTTGGAGACACTGCTGGAGCTGTTAATGAGGGTCGAAGGCTTAGAATTCTGGGAGAATCACGAACCTTGATCATTGCTTCTCTGTCTGGGTTTCAGCTGGTGGCCCCGGGGAGCGGCAGGATGGGGCTGTCATGCCTTTGAGAAATCTTTAAAAGCACACCATCTGGTGCACAGGCGGGCCACGTGAGTGCAGGGCTCTGAGGAGAGGGCCCCTCTGAGCAGATCGGAACGGGGGGCGGGGGGGGGTGTGCCACCCAGCCCTCCCACACAGTGAGATTTCAGTCTTCCCTCCCTCCCTTGGCGGGGCACCCTTGTGCAGGGCAGGACATACCCGACTGTACATGGCAGCCTGCCATATGAGTCTCTGGAATGCAAGTGGTGACCTTTGCCCTGGGCAGTCCTGTCCACCCACTGGTTTACTCCCCGGAGCCAGAGCTGAGGTCTGGAAGGTGCAGTGTTCAAAGTCTCTCCACTCTGTCCTCTGCCTTTGCACCTCCCCTCCCCACCCACCCTGGGTGTCTCCAACACTGGGCACTGAGAGCTTCCTGGGGCTTCAGAAAGGCCCCAGAGAGCTGAATTTTGAAGGAGGGGTTGAACTTTTCCCCAGAAGAGAGTGTGAAGGATGGTGCAAGCAGAGGGAACAGCTTGATTTAAACAATCTGGTATCACTAGAGCATAGCGTGGGGCACTGGGAGGAGCACAAAGCAGGTGGTAAGATCAGCAAGGGCCACGCAGGTCAAGGAATATTCTGTTAAATGATAGGAGCCATTGAAGAGTTGAGGCAGCAAGCAACTGGAGATCACTGTAGGCTTCACAATGGTCCCTCTGGCTGCATGAGGCATTTAGACTAGGGAGCAAAAGGGGTGAGGGGGTCGGACAGGAACCAACAACAATAAAGTCTCCAGGCATGAGGTGGTGGGAGCCTGGACTGGCGCTGAGGCGCTGGGAATGGAGAGAAGTGGACAGATGCCAGCAATTGTAGAGGTGGAACTGACAAGGCCGGAAGCTGTCAAGAATGGCGAGAGGTCCAAGACTGTGCCCTACCTGCAAGCTAACCAGTCATCCTGCCAGAGTTTCTCGGACGCGAGTAGAAGGCACAAGACTCCCAGGTCAGAGATGAAGGACAACTTATTACTCACAGCACTAGCAGTAAACTAGAGTATAAGTATTTGGGATAGATGCTTTGAGTCCCAAATCCCACAGGGTGATGGGCCAGGTGACATCTGAACATCCTGTGGGTGATTATAGAAGAGAAACCCTGAGCTTAGGGAACCCAAGTCTTTTATAACAAGCAGAAAGCAAGCCTGCTTCTTGCTCCTGGGAGACACATTATCTTTCTCATGCTGGACCATGCGTGTGCTCTGTTCCAGGAGGAGACATTATATATTCCAAGGTGGTTGGATCCACAGACATCCTGGAAAAGATCATTCAGAACAAAGAACAATCAATTCCTTCGCAGAAATCTGAGAGACCGATGGAAAAATTGTCTCCCAACAGAGGGCTGAATAGGAAGAGAGGTAAATGGAGGCAGAGCTCAGGACTCCCCTCAGAAGGCTTGGGTGAAGGGTGGGTGGTGCTGCCCATCAAGGTGGTGGTGGGAGTTGAAGTGAGTTTGGGGAAGAGTCTGAGAGAGTCTGGGAGTCAGGTGGTGAGGGCTGGAACTAACACTTGCAACCAGATCCCTCGTCCCCTCTTTGGTTGGCTCCCACCATCACCCAGCATCACCACAACTTAGAACTTGTCGCTAAGGCTGAGCTGATGGTCCTCAACCTCATATGGACCAAACTCCCTGGACCACATGGCCCAGGCACGTGGACTTGAAGAGACTTCTCCTTGCCCACTGCCCCCAGGGCAGCTCCTCCTGGTACCTCTCCAGTCTCATTAAGATGCCAGGACCAGGTGTGTCTCAATCTCAACTCCAGCAGAAGCTGCTGAAGAGGAGCCCTCCACCCCTTCTCCTTCCTACTCAACATCAGGTTCAAGGCCATCCTTGTACTATTGTGCTGTGTGGCCTTGGGCAAGCAGTATCTCCCCTCCTGGCCCTGTCCTCCCATTGCAAGGTAACAGGGAGAACCAGGTGAGATAACCCAATTATCAATGGCAGCTGCCTTGCACGACGCCACAGGGCGCCATTCCCCTGTCCTTGTCCTGCACCTAAGAGATTGCCCTTCCCTGCCAGGACCTAGGGCTAAAGTAAGAAAAGGCCAGGAGCTGGCCTCAGACTCCTCCCAGCCCTAGCGCCCAAGGTCTATCAGGCGTGCGCTCCTACGGGTGCAGGACCGCGGCTCGGCCACACGAGGGCAGCAGACACCGAGGGGTGGCGGGCCCCGGCACACCTGGGCCCGCTAAGCAAATTGGTGGAAAGTTTTCAGTTGCTTACTTTGTCCCTTAGCCTGCAAGGCCTGTTTCCCTGTGACAACAATGTTGTGTCTGTGTCATGTTGAGCTTGTCATGTCTGGGTTGCTGGGGACGAAATCACCGAGAAATGATCAGGACATATGTTTCTCCCTCTTTTCTTTCATGTCTAATACTAAAATGTCACTTTATTTCATCTTCATTTTTATTTTCCCTGAAGTACACAAAAATCATAAACATGCCTTCGTACTTATTGGAACTTTTTTTTTTCTTGCTAAAGATGGCTTTATCGAAGGCACTTCAAGTGCAAGAATAATGATTACAACCCTGTGACAGCATGAGGGACCTATCCTGGTCAAGGGGACAGTTGGGTTTGAACTGACCTCCGTGGCTTGTTTACAGGTCTGTGCTCCCGGCCGTAGGTTCCTTCTCTGCACAACCGGGAAACACTTTGCAGAGCCTACTGGGTGAGGCTGTAGGGAGTCGTCCACGAAAAAGGGCCTGTGAGGTGTGCTGAGCAGTGCCTGGGCCCCTACCAGCTCCTGGGGCTGGTGGGTAACTGAAGTTGTTGTCCGTGGATGAAAAGCAACTCAAGATTTTAGCAAAATAAGCTACAAGTTGGACAAAATTACTTTAAAATATATGCAAATTTGTAAAAGAAATCACCCCCAGCATGCACAAATCTTATTAATTCAAAAACCAATATGTGGAAATATTCATTTCAATCATACTGCTTTCAAGCTATTCATTTGGAGCCTGAAATTCACTTGATTTTGAACTTTTAAAGAAACACTGCCAAATATAAACAAAGATCATTGCTACTGTAAAATTAATTGTAAAATTATTTTTAATATTTTAGTTATTTTTAGAGAGGGGGAAGGGAGAGAGGAGAGGGAGAGAAACATCAGTGTGAGAGAGATACACCCATCCGTTGCCTCTCGCACACTCCCAACTGGGGACCTGGCCGCAACCAGACTGGGAATCGAACCAGCGACTTTTCAGTTCACAGGCTAGCACTCAATCCACTGAGCCACACCAGCCAGGACTAATGGTAAAATTTTTAACAGAAAAACGAATGAAATGCTTTAAAAGTGTTTTTTAAAAGGATACAAAGTTGCCAAACAACCCCATTGTTCAAAAACATTATTCACCCCCCCAAATAAAAGTTCAGATAAATGTACAAAACACATAAATGCCAGCGATAGGTTGCAGTCCCACCCGTGGGGTACAGAAATCAACATGAAAAAACAGCAACGATAAATAAAATTTTCACCATACATTTAGTGACCAGTTTGTTTGGAACCAATGTGTTTAGCGCATGTTTTCTGCCAGCTCTCCTAGACTGCCCTCTGGCGTATTCTCCCACCCACCAGCCACCCACCAGCCACCACAGCCATTCCCTTTCTCTCTGCTTGTTCTTTTCCCTACAGGCCTCTTCCGTTTTAAAGACAATGTTTCCGCCCTGGCCAGGTGGCTCTGCTGACTGAAGCGTCCTTGCATTCCCCAAAAGGTTGCAGGTTCCATTCCTGGGTCAGGGCACATACCTGGGCTGCAGGTGTGATCCCTCAGTCTGGGCACATATGGAAGGCAACCAGTTGATATTTCTCTCTACATCTCTTGCTCTCTCTCTCTCAAATCAATAATAAAATATCCCCAGGTGAATATTAAAAAGCAAAAAGAAACAAAAAGCCCTGGCTGATGTAGCTCAGTGGATTGAGCACAGGCCTGCAAACCAAAACATCGCTGGTTCAATTCCCAGTCAGAGCACATGCCTGGGTGACAGGCCATGTCCCCATAGGGGAAGTGCTAGAGGCAACCACACACTGATGTTTCACTTCCCCTCTTTCTTTCTCCCTACCCCTCTCTCTAAAAATAAATAAAATCTTGGAAAAAAATGAAAAAAATATTTCTTCATCCATCAAAAGACATTTAGGTTGTTTTTATATCTTGGCTATTGTAAAAAAAAAAACACGCTGCAGTGAAAAATAAATGAATTGAACTAGAGCAAACTAAAAAGCTCCTGCACAGCAAAAGAAACTGCTAACAAAATAAAAAGCCAACCCACCAAATGAGAGAACATATTTGCAAACAACAGCTCTGATAGGGCATTAATATCCAAAATATGTAAAGAACTCATACAACTCAACACCAAACAAGCAAACAAACAATAACTTCCAATTAAAAAGTGGGCAGAGGACCTGCGCAAACACTTCTTCTAAGAAGACATACGAATGGTCGGCAGACATATGAAAAGGTGCCCAACTTCACCAGCTGTTAGAGAAATGCAAATCAAAACTACAATCGCTTCCTGTAAGCAGCCTGAGCTGGCCTCTGAAAATGCTTCACGCTTCAATCTACCCAGAAAACCCCAAAAATCATGCAAATCAAGAGGTTCAAATCTGCCTTGGCCGGGTAGCTCAGTCAGTCAGAGCATCTTCTCAACAGACCAAGGCTGCTGGTTCGCTTGCTCCCCAGTCAGGGCACGTACGAGAGTCAACCATGAGTGTACAAAGAGGTGGAACAACAGATCAAAGTCTCTCTCTCTCTCTCTTTCTCAAATCAATAATTTTTTTTTTAAAGTTCAAATCTTCGTATTCACTTTCAAAACACTCATGAAACTGCCCAGGCCGTCAAGGGTATGCATATCCAAAAAGCCACCAAGTAGGTGAAAGACGTCATTTTACAGAAGCAATGTGTACCATTCCGTCCTTACAACGGTGGAGCTGGCAGGTGTGCCCAGGCCAAACAGTGAGTTGGACACAGGGTCAGTGGCCCCTCTCCCTGGCACACAGAGATAATCGCACTGAAAAAGAGCAGACTGTTCCTAAACCAGAAGAGGAGGTTGCAGAAAAGTAAAAGATATCCCAAAGGAAAGTGAAAATACAAAAACATATGGCCCTGGAGTAAATCCGGCATAAAATAAATACTAATAAAAGTAAAAACTAAAATAAAAATAAAAAGCTACAGTGAGATACCACCTCACACCTGTTAGAATGACCATTACCAACAGGAAAGTGAAGTGCTGGAGAAGGTGTGGAGCAAACGGAGCCCTCACTCACTGCTGGTAAAAATGTCACCTGGTGCAGCCGCTATGGAAGACAGTGCAGAGGCTCCCAAAAACGTTAAGAACAGAGCTTCCATATGACCCAGCAACCCCGCTTCTGGGCATCCACCTGAAAAAACATTTACTTGCAAAGATATGCAAGCACTATGTTCACTGCAGCATTATTCACAGTGGGCAAGACATGGAAGCAACCCACGTGTCCTTCAGTAGAGGACGGGATAAAGCAGGTGTGGCACTACTCAGCCGTAAGAAAAGATGAAACACCACCATTGGCGACGTGAGTGGATCTTGAGAATATCGTGCTAATTGAAATCAATCAGGAAAGGTTAAGAACCATACGATTTCACTCGTACGTGAGATATAAAACTGAAAGCAGCCCTGGCTGCTGTGGCTCAGTGGATTGAGTGCGGGCTGTGAACCAAAGGGTCGCCGGTTCGATTCCCGGGAGGGGCACATGCCTGGGTTGTGGGCCAGGCCCCCAGTTGGGGCACGTGAGGGGCAACCACACACTGATGTTTCTCTCCTTCTCTTTCTCCTTCTCTTCCTGTCTCTCTAGGACTTTTGCTGCTTTTAAGTTTCTCTCTTGCCCTGGCTGGTGTACCTCAGTGGATTGAGGGCTGGTCTGCAAATCACAGGGTGGCCAGTTCAATTCCCAGTCAGGGCACATGCCTAGGTTGCTGGTCAGGTCCCCATTAGGGAGCACAGGAGAGGCAACCACACATTGAGGTTTCTCTCCCTCTTCTCCCTCCCTTCTCCTCTATCTAAAAATAAAATAAAACCTTTTTTAAAAAAATTCTCTCCTTATCTTTAAACTTTGACATTTTAATTATTATGTGTCTTGGAGTAAGCCTCTTTGCATCCATCTTGTTTGGGACTCTGTGCTTCTTGGACTTGCATGTCTATTTCCTTCACCAAATTAGGGAAGCTTTCTTTCATTATTTTTTTTCAAATAGATTTCCAATTTCTTGCTTTTTCTCTTCTCTTTCTGGAACCCCTATGATGCGAATGTTGGGAAGCGTGAAGTTGTCCCAGAGGCTTCTTACACTATCCTTGTTTTTTGGGTTCTTTTTTCTTCTTCTTGTTCTGATTGGTTGTTTTTTTTTTGCTTCCTCATGATCCAAATCATTGATTTGAGTCTCAGATTCATCCATTCTACCATTGCTTTCCTGTAAATTGTTCTTTATTTCCATTAGTGAATCCTTTATTTCTGTCTTTTAAAAAAAATTTAAAGATTTTATTTTTATTTATTTTTAGAGAGAGGAGAAGGGAGGAGAAAAAGAGGGAGAGAAACATCGAACAGCTACCTCTCACAAGCCCCCAACTGGGGACCTGGCCCACAACCCAGGCATATACCTTGACAGGGAATCAAACCAGCGAACTTTTGATTCATAGGCTGGCATTCAATCCACCGAGCTACATCAGCCAGGGCTTATTTGTTACTGACTGGATATTTTTTATGCTGTTGAGGTCCTCACTAAGTTCCTTGAGCATCCTTATGACTAGTGTTTTGAACTCTGCATCTGATAGATTGCTTATCTCCTTTGTGTTTAGTTATTTTTCTGGAGTTTTGTTCTGTTCTTTTATTTGGGCCATGTTTCTTTGTCTCCTCCTTTTGGCCACCTCCCCGTGTTTGTTTTTATATATTAGGTAGATGAGCTACTATGACTCACTGTCTTGGTAGTGTGGCCAAATGTAGTAGATCTCCTGTACCGTCCAGTGGCACAGCCTCCCTTATCATTCAAGCTGGGTATTCAAGGTATACCCTTAGTGTGGGCTGAGTACACCCTCCTCTTGTAATTTAGCCTTGATTGCTGTTGGCAGATCAATGGGAGGGATTTACCCAGGCCAGTCAGCTGCAAGGAATGCCTGTGACCACTGACCACCAGCCTCCGCCCTCCATGGAAGATCAGCTGTGCTTCTAGAAGCAGGTGGTGGTGCTCTGACATGGTCTGTAGCTGTCTACTGGGTGCGCTGGCCCTGGGGTTTCCCGGGTGGCACAGGCCATGGTCAGCCCCCACCTGTATTTTGCCCAAGACCACCCTGCCTGAGCTATAAAGCAATCTGAGATGGCTGCTACTTGTGCTGGGCTTGAAGATTCCCAGGTGTAGCCAAGCTGTGAATCTAGCTGGCTGCTGCTAGTGCTGGACCCAGGGCCACTTAGCAGGAGGTACGGGCGCTGGGAGCTCACTGAGGCCAGCTGTTGCTTGTTTGAGAGGATTTAGGAAGTTGAGAAGCATGAGCCAAGACCAGCCATTCATATGGAAAAGTCTCTGTTAACAGCTTGGGTGGGCTGGTAAGTTGTGTGAGACAGAGTCTCAGGGGATCTCCAGGGTGGGCAAATGGTGTTAGTCAGGTTGATGGAGTCTCAGATCTGGCATCCACCTGCCCATTCTGTGGCTCTGTGGGAGGAGGGTTCAGAAGAGGAACAATGGCTTTTGCCTGCCTTTCTGTCCCCCAGCTCTCACCTGAATGCCAGACACTTCAGTTCCTCCCTGTGTGCCGCTGGTGCCTTTCAAACTGCTATCCTGGTGCTGGAGCCCAGAGGGAGGGAGTCTGGAAATCTGTGTGTGGGCTCTTTAAGGGGAACTGCTTGGGGCTGCAGCAGTTTCTTCCACCAACTCAGTCCCCACTGGATTTTTCAGCCAGAAGTTGTGGGGACTCATCTTCCTGACACTGGAACCCTGGGCTGGGGGGCCTGGTGTGGTGCTAGGACTCCTCACTCCCAAAATATCCCTCCCAAATTTTTATCCACCACACGTGGATGTGGGACCAGCCTGTTCCATGTGTCTGCCCCTCCTACCAGTGTGGATGGATGTGGTTTCTTTAATTCTGTAGTTGTCAGACTTCCCTTCAACTTGATTTCTGCTGGGTCTGACAGCCGTTCCACATTTTAGTTGTAATTTTGAAGTGGTTGTGCGAGGAGACGATCCATGTCCGCCTGTGCTGCCATCTTGACTGGACGTCCTCACGATCCTGATTTCAATCCCTTTATATAAATACCCAGAAGTGGGATTGTTGATCATAGCTAATGCTATTTTTAACATTTTAGAGAACTTCCATACTGGTTTCGATAATGGCTGTACTAATTTACATCCCACATGTGGAAGGTATATAAGATATGGACTATTATTCTGTTCCTAAATGGGAATCCAGCCCATTTGCGACAACATGGACGGAGCTGAGGACATCACAGTAAGTGAAATAAGCAAGACACAGAAAGAGAAATACTTCATGATCTCATCTGTATTAGGAATCCAAAAAAGCTGAACACTTAGAAACGGAAAGTAGAATGGTGTTTGCCAGAGGCTGGGGTTGTGGGAAATGGTATGTTATTGATCAAAGGGTACAAGGTTCCAGTTATACAAAATGAGTGGATCTACATGTTACCATACAGGTGTCTGACCCTGAGTGAGTCTGCCTAGGGCAAGCTATAGTGCGTGGGTTCTTGAGTTTGTGTAGGAAAGATTTCACAATACAAGTCCAGGTGACTATGAAGATGCATTTCTTAAAGCTGGGCACAGTAAAACAAACAAAAAAAAAAGGGCTTAGCATAGAGGCAACAGGAGAGCCTGGGCTGGGCTGCCTTAGCTCACCGGGAAGTCAGAGGAAAGGGCAGCTTGGAGACAGGCTCAGAGAATTAGCCTGGGACAAGCTGCCAGTTGCCCATTGCCTTAGAGGTTAGGAGACACGTGCCTGTGAAGAAAGAAGTGTGGGGTGAAGTAAGGAGTGGCGCAGGCTGGTCCCCAGAGGGAGCATGCACACTGGGTTCTTTGTCTTGAGCCTTTTATCTCTTTCTTGCAGGCAGGAATCTTAGGGGAGTTCTCAGGGGAAGATTTCAGCAGAATATTTATCAGTTTTCCAGTTGTGCCCTTTTAGGGTCAAGTCTCCTCTGATTGGTCAGTGAAAGGGCAAGTGGTCTTCAGACATTGCAGTTGGTCCTGGGTTGGCCCACCTAGTTTTGCTGCTTTTCTGGACCTGAATCTGAAATACAACTTAGGCCTAGATGTTATCTCTAGGGAGGTGAGTTTCTGTATTTGGCTATAAATTACTTGGCCAGTATGTTCATCGATCTGTCTCAGTTTCCCTATTCCACGTGCAAAGAAATTTTCCCAGCTTCTTAGTATCCTGTCTCACAGAGATCTGATGTACAGCAGGGTGATGATAGGTAAGAGGACAGAGCTTATTAAATCTTCTCAACACACATACATGCAAATGGTAACTATGTAGAGGGGATAGATATGTTAATTAGCTGGATGGTGGTGATCATTTCACAGTGGATATGTATATCAAAACATCAAGCCCTGGCTGGTGTGGCTCAGTGGATTGAGTGCCAGCCTGCAAACCAAAGGGTCACCAGTTCAATTCCCAGTCAGGGCACATGCCTGGGCCAGGTCCTCGACTCGGGGTGCGTGAGAGCCAACCACACACTGATATTTCTCTCCCTCTCTTTCTCCCTCTCTTCCCCTCTCTCTAAAAATGAATTTAAAAATCTTTTAAAAAAAGAAAACCATCAAGTTGGATACCTTAAGTACCTTAAATATATACAATTTTTATTAAAAGAAAATGTTCCTCAGTACCCCCTCATCTGACCATTTAAACCATGTTGTTGAAAGGTGTTCTGCCACCTTATCACCCCTGCCCACCACCAGCCAGCCATCTTCTGCCCCTCCCTCCCCACCACCACTGCCCTGGCCCGTCACCGAAAAGTGCCTTGTTGCTGAATGTAGTGTAAGTACATCATGAGCAAAGCCAGAAGGTACTTGAGAGCCTGGGAGAAATGTTCACAATCCACGAAACAATCCAAAGACCAGTCTCCAGAATATCCAGAACATCTAAGTGTTGCAGGTACAAGGTTCATGTGGCCATGCTTCAAAAGAAAGGCCAACATTCAACACGTCAGAGTCTGGAGAAAGGAAAGGTTTATTAACTGAGAAAGCCCAGCTCGAGAAGATGAAGGTGTCTTATGGCTTCTGCAAATCCATGTTAAGGGAGCCCAGAATGTAGGCAACTTTTATGTCAAGGCAACAGAGGAGGAGCCAAGCAAGAGGTGGGTAGGGACCTAGACAGTTAGACAACTAGGGGCTGGAAGGGATCCAAGGGAGAAATTTCTAAGTCCCTTTGTTCCTAGTCAGTCTGTCGTCCAGTTCTAGAGACTCTTGGAAATCCATACACCCAGGTTATAGGGTTCAATCCCCGGTCAGGGAACATGTAACAATCAACCAGTGAACGCATAAATAAGAGGAACAACAAAATCATGTTTCTCCCCCTTCCATCTTCCTCTCTCTCTCTCTCACTCTCTTTCTGTCTCTCTCAAATCAATAAATAAAAATAAAAGATATAAAAAGAGTCACTACTTTTGCATATTTCCCCACCTCTTCGGGAAAGGCACCCTCTAAGAAGGGGCTGCTCAAGCCTCAGAGTTCCTCTAGTTAGTTGGCATATCTGAGGCAGGAGCTATTACCCTGAAGGGGGTGGGAGAAATACAGGCTAGAATTAATATAGAGAGGGAGCATTTCACTCTGCTACACAAGGAACTCCTGCAACTATAAAGATGTGTAAGATAAAATCAAGTCACTCAAAAGAACACATACGCAATGGCAATTCACAGAAGAGGAAACCCAAAGAGCCAATAAAGTTACGAAAGACGTTCTGTAGTAATTGAGGGAAATGCAAATTAAAATCACAACGAGATACTATCTCCTACTCATTTGCAAAATCAAAAAAGTCTGACAATACACTGTTCATGGATGGGTTTGTGGGGGAAACAGAGCATCAGACAGGTCCACGCCCTGAGCTGGAAATTCCATGGTTTTCCAATACTGACAGCCACCCGAGGCAAGAAATGTGCTGTACAAAGACACCCATTACAAGCAGGTGAAACTGAAGCAAAAAGCTAACAAAACAATAATTACTCTTCCTACTTGCAATGCACTCTTTTATTTTCTATTCATTCTATTTCACAACTGTCTAAATCGTTTTCGCTCCCCCCCTAATGCATTGCAAACCTCAGTCTGAAAAGCACTCCTTAGAGAAACATCCACTTGTGAACAAAGAAACACGTGCAAGGCGATTTATGGAAGCTTTTTCTGGGTATCATTGTCTAAGGAATGACTAAGCAGAGGTGAAAATGAATGAGAGCTGTATGCATCAAAGTGGAAGACCTCAGAAACAGTGTTAAGTGAAAAAGGAAAGTTACAGAGTAACAGCAATAAAATGATAGCACTTACATAAATTTTTTTCAAACCCATTAAGCAATATTATATGTTGTTTGGACACATATGTAGTGAAAATACAAGAACAAGATCTAGCAGGTCCCTACCCATTCATGGTGGTAGCTGGTTCCCTGGAGCAGCAGATGGAGGAAGGAGGGAGTCAGAGGGAATGTCAGCTTCATTTCTAATGATTTCTTCTTTTTCTACTTTCAAGTAATTTGAAGCAAAAATGACAAAGTGCTAACATTTGTTTTGTGGGGGGCGGTAAATACCTGAAGGTTGAGAACAAGCCGGTCAAGCAAAGATCTGAGGAAAGAGTGACCCAGGCCCAAACCAGCCGTGCACAGGGCCTCACGTAACGGAGGTAGCCATGTCCTGTTGCGGGAACAACAGAGGCCTGATGGGGGAGTGAGGAGAGAGGTTGGGGAAGAGGTTGACAAGGAATTTGGATTTCAGGTTGTACTCGGGGAAGTAAGATCATCGAAGTTATACTGTACAAACATCATTCCAGTTGTGTAACCGGAAAAAACACCAGCGTTCGGGCTGTCTGTCACTACCAAACCCAATAAGCAATGACAGCGACTGAATCTTTATGGGAGCTTTATTCGGATGGACAGCGATCTGAGAAGATGGCGGGTTCAGACCCTAACAGACCATCTTCCCTTCTCTCTTTCAGGCCAGACTTTTTATAACAGGGAACAAACAAGGTGCAGTGAGGGGTTTTGAAGTTCAGGGAGGATCAGGTGAAAGAAACCACAACATTCCTGTCCTGGGCAGTTAGCTGTTCCCAGGGGTGGTTGGTCTCTGTCTCTCCCTGGAACACAAAGGCCCGGGTGCTTCCACTTGTCCCCAGGCCATAATCTTTAGCAGTGCCCCAGGAGGTCGACTGTTTTCCCAGGAGCCAGGATGGGCCTTATCTACCTGTAGTTTCTGAAACAAAAGCTTTAACATATACCAACTTACTGGGCTTATAACTTTTTACCTTAAACTATAATTTTCCAACTCTTGAGTCCCCCATCGGTTGGACATGTTTTGTTAACTATTGGAACTGAGTGACAAACAAACACAGGAGGGTGGAGGGCTATTACACTGCTCTCTTCTTTTGTGTATGTTTGAAACTTTCTAGAAAAATTGTAAAATGATAACACCACCTCTGGCCGCTATGAGGAAAATGGACTGTGGGTGGGGGCCAAGGAGGGGGCTGCAGCAGGGGTCTGGTCCCAGTGGGAAGGTAGATGACACCCACCTGGCAGAGGTAGAGAAAAGAGGCCACGGGGTGTGCTGGTGAACAGAATGTGGGGCAGGAGAAAACTGTCCCAGGCTGAGCTCCGAGGTATGTAGGGGTTTGGGGGCTCTGCTGGAACAGAAGGCCAAGGACGGGCAGATTTGGGAGCATGGAAAAAGGGAGCTGGGTTTGGGCACATTGCCAGCAAGAGGCCTGTGGCCTCTGAGGGAAGATGTCAGGTGCACAAGTCCAAAGTTCAGGAGAGAGTCAGCTAGGAACCAACTCACTGGAAATGATGGCATATAAATACTATTTAAAAGCACGGAACTAGATGAGATCACCTGGGAAGTGGGTGTAGATGGAGAAGAAAAGAGGTCTCAGCATTACCAGACAGGGGCCTGGCCCTGAGTGGGTCTGCGCAGAGCCAGTAGTGTGTGGCTTCTTGACCTCGGGTAGGAAAGGTTTCCCAGCACGAGTCCAGGTGACTATGAGGACACTTTTATTGAAGCAGGGGCAGTGAAACCAGGAAGGGCTTAGCATAGAAGAAGCAACAGGAGAGCCCAGGCTGGGCTGCCTTTGCTCACTAGGAAGTCAGAGAAAAGAGGGCTTAGGGGACAGGTTCCGGGAATGAGCCTGGCACAAGCTGCCAGCTGCCCACTGCCTTAGAGTTGAGGAGACAAGTGACTATGAAGGAAGAAGTGGGGAAAGGGAAAAGTGCGGGCTGCTCCCCGGAGGGAGGATGAGTGTTGGGTCCTTTGTCTTGAGGCTTCTATTTTTCTTGCAGGCAGGAATCTTAGGGGAGATCTCAGGGAGGGCTTCAGTAGAATATTCGTTCCCTAAGTGTGCCCTTTCTGGATCATGGTCTCCTCTGATTGGTCAGTGACAGGGCAGGGGGTCTTCAGTCACTGCAGTGGTCTTGGCTTCCCCAACTGGTTTTGCAGTTTTCCTGGGCCTGGAGCTGAAATACAACGGAGGCCTTGAGGTTATCTCTAAGGAGGAAAGGTCAAGGGAGGAGAGGCTACCCTGGGGGTGAGGTCCTTGTTTTCCTGGTCTTGTCCCCTCCCAGGCACTGGGGGCCTTCATCTGCACCTGGCTGTAAATTGCTTGGCCATTGTGTCCAGCTCTCTGTCTCAGTTTCCCTATTCTACTCATCAAGGAATTTTCCTAGCTTTTCACTGACCCTGCTTCACTAGGACCAAGCCCAGGGGATTTCCTACCTCAAGAGGAGGGGGTGGCAAAGGAAACAGAAAGAGCAGCTTCTGGGGTAGGAGGACGCCAGAAGGAAAAGTAGTTGCTCTCTTGTCCCTCCAAACCCCACAACCTGTCAACAACCCCCAGGCAGCCCCTCCACAGCGCCCCCGGCCTTGCTCAGGACCCCAGCTCTCAACAAATTGCCACAGAATCGGTCCTGGCGGCCTGTCCGTCGGATCTCTACACTGCCTTCTGGAGCCATCTTTGTAAATGCAGATCTGATGCTCGAACTCCCTGAAGCTCACTCAGGGTTAGAAATAAAACCCCAGCCTGGTGACCACGCTCCTCATGGTCTGGGTCTTGCTCACATCAGCAGCTATACCTGCGTATCAGACACAGACACGTGCGTGGGTACGCACGTTCACAGCCCCCAGGAGCGGGGACTGCACCAACAGCCATTCCCTTCTCCCTCCTTGCTGAAGGCAGCCTTCCTTTTCCACACCAAGCCTGGAAGGACCAGACCACCCTTTCCCAGCATCTGGGGCTTCTGGAAGAATATCCACCACCACTACCCCCAAAGAAAAAGAGAGAGGCCAGGAGACAAGGCCCATTCCTGGCCTGTCTTGGAGCTTTGTATGTGAGGACACACAAATGCCTGAGCTGCTGCCACCATCCTGTGAACAAAAGATGCTGACAGAGCTGTGGAAGAAAAGGGCCCACAAGTTAACCTGACAGGCTCAGGGGAGGCCTTCACAGCAGCCTCTCCAACTCAGAGAGCTAAAGTAACCTCACAGGATGGTCTAAAGTTAAAACTTATTAAAAAGAAGTTCACGGTGGTTAGTCATGTCCTGGGCTAGTATTTTTCCCTAACAAAGGTCAATCTTTAAACTAAGCCTGTCTATGTCTTTTGCATCAATGATAACATATCTTTGGAATGTCAAAGTAACTTCCTTTTCCCCCACCCCCTTGGGCACAAGCTGAGACCACAAATCCCCTCATTGTTATTGTTCTCATGTTGATTGTTGACTGTTAACTATCCCTGACCCACCTGTGTAAAAGAAGTGTGTGTCTATCATTTCATCTTTTATCCAACCCCAGAGGTCCCCCCACTGCTGCCCACCGCCCCCCACCCCCTGCCTTTGCTTTCTCCTGTCTCCCCTAATCTATCGCCAATGGATTTCATGTAAACCCCTTATGGCTCCTCCTTTGATTCTAATGTATAAAATAAGGTGCTACGCTGCCCTGCCGTTCTCCAGAGCATTTCTCCGCCCCTTGAGATGTTGCTTCCCAGCAATTGTTGCCAGTTTGGTTCAAAGAAACTCACCAAAAATTCTCTACAGGTTGGAATGTTTCTTAGGTTGACACAGCAAACACAGCATGGCAAACTGAAACCGGAAAAGCCAGCATTCATGCCGTCTGTCACCACCAGACCCAGTAAACAGACAGAGGGATTGAATCTTTACAGGTACTTTCTTCAGATGGCTGGTGATCTGAGAAGAGGGGTTATGTACCCTAAACTGTCTTATACTTCCTTTCAAGCCAGCCTCTTTTGTAAGGAGGAAGAAAGTGTAGGTGAGGGATTTGGAACTCAGGAAAGAGGTTAATCAGATAAAAGCTTTGGTCTGGCAATTTCCCTAGCTTCCTTTCATCCACCGACTGATGAGTCTTCATCTGCATCCTGGGCTGCGGGATGTCTCCCTGATGCTGTTCCAGGGACACACACTCAGACACCATCTCGAGTGCTTGCTGTCCTCCTGGGGCACAAAGGTAGAACTGCTTGTGGTCTCCTGAAGTCAGGACGGGTCATATATTCAGTTCCTGAAACAGTAACTTTTTACCTGCATTAACTACTAAGCTTATTAACTATTACTTAAAACTAAAATTTTCCAATTCTTGAGTTCCCCCATCAAAATGAGAGAATGGAATTTGAGTCTGCAGTGAAATCACTGGGTCAGTGGACCACTGGGCCAGCCTTGGTACTGCTCATCACTAGACTTCTTGTAAGAAAAAGTAGCAAACCCCTACTATTTAAATGACCACAGGGTGGATTGTGGCCACTTGCATTCAGAAGCATTCTGACTGACCCCACATCCTCACCACGATGGTTGGTGACGTGGCCTGTGAAACAATTCACAAAGATAAGAAAATGAAGTGTTTTTTTTTAAGATTTTATTTATTTATTTCGAGAGAGGGGAAGGGAGGGAGAGAAATATCAGTGTGTGGTTGCCTCTCATGTGAACCCCATTGGGGACCTGGCCCACATCCCAGGCACATGCCCTGCTGGGAATTGAACCTTCGACCCTTTGGTTCACAGCCCGCACTCAATCCACTGAGCTACACCAGCCAGGGCAAGAAAGTAAAGTTTTATTTTACTTTCCCAAGAGAGGGAAAGGGCTAGGTACGGAGACATGCACCAGCCCCAAGGGGTCATGGGTCAGGGGTCATGGGGTGGCTGCAGAGCAGGGTGTTTCAGTTGGGCTGCAACTCGTCTCCGTGTGATCTCTGGGCGCAGGGTCCGGTCCGGCCATTGTGGTCTGGTAGGTCCTGTTTCTTCAGTTCCCAGAACCTCTGAGCCTTCAGGGAGCTTCCAGTAATGTTCTAGTCCTGAGGATAAAGGCTCATAATACAATTAGGGTCAGTCATGCTTTATGGGGTCCAGCCAGCCCTGGGAAAGAGGGCCTGAGAAAGTGGTTTTTGCCCAATTAATGCGCACACCCCCTCACAACCTGGCCCTCTGAGAGTCGTGCTGCCCCCAGGATGCATGCCCACTGGCAGTGCCATGTCTTGACCTGACAGGCCCTCATCCTTATCCCCTCACATGGGCACAAGATGGCTCTCACCTCTCCTCAACCTCGTAGCCATTGGCCCTCTGGCTTGTACATCTGTGAGACTGGACAATAGTTTTGAAACATCACTGCCACTTTTACTACCTCTCCTCACCTCTGAACTGTTTTGTTATCAAGCCCTTCCCCCCATTATGGCAGCAGCCTGACCACGTGGTATCCACGGCCTCAGAGGAGGATGTCTTCAGCAAAAGGCAGAAAAGACTGAGGATTAGAGGAAACAAAAGCATTTGATGAGTTAGAGAAAAGCTTCCTGTCCCAAGGCCAGAGCTGGTTCCTGGGCTCATGAGGAAAGAAACGAGTGGGCAGTGTGGAGAGAGAAGTCGGTGGGGCCTGGGCTCCACACACAGAGGGAGCAGAGCAACACCCGGAGACCGCCAGCCCCCACTAGTGTCCGCCATGGCAACCCTCATCTTCCACCAGGGCCCAGGAGCCATCTCTGTAGGAGCCGTGTTGGTGCCCACAAACTGTCCAGCTCCCATCAGTGAATGGGACACCACTGAGGAACTAAGAGGACAGGTGTGCAGGCAACCCAGGGACACCCACCAGGGCCTCTCCTGGAGCTTAGCAAGCCACCCTCTGATGGTCCAACAGGGCTGCCTTTACTGGGGCCATTCACCTTACTTGAAGGGTTATTCCTCACTACAATATCTCCATAGCACCCCCATGCCCCCACCCCAAACAAAGGAGTGGTCCTGGACACCCAGGCCCAGAGCAGGGGTGGTGGCTTAGAAAGAAAAGCCTGCATATGGATACATAGGAGGTAGTGAACAGACTGAACAGGAGAACACACCCCTCCCTCACCTGCCTCACTAGACCAGGTTGGATTAGGGGCTCTTTCTGACTCATCTCTGTGACTCCAATGCCCAGCCTAGGGCCTATAAAACAGTAGATACACAATAAATGTTTATGGGCCTAAATGAAATGTGAGGCTGCAGGGATGGGACCTACACAGTTAACTGGCTGAGCTAGCCCCCAACCCCAGCCTCATCTTTCAATGAGGCCTCAGAGGTGGCGATTCTGGCCATGTGACCTATTCTGGCCAATAGGATAAAACAGAGGTCATGGGGCAGGGCTTCTAATAAGCCTTTGTGATGACAGATAGACTCAGCTGACCTAGCTTTTTGCCCTTTCCCCTTAGTCCTATCTGGAGGTGTAGCAGCCGAGACAAGATGACAGCCATGAGGACAAAGGCCTCCATGTAAAAGGTAGCAGAGACGAAAGATGACAAAAGCCTGGGTCCCTGATGCCATAACTAAACTCCAGACCCTACTGTCCAGTCTCCGCTTACTTGTTTAGCCAGTAAATCTCTTAGTCATTACTTTGCAGATGTTCTTTTATTTACAACTGAACACAAAAGGTTCACAGGGAAGCAACAGTAGAGTGGATGAAGCTGAATCACATCAATGATTTGGAACATAAGGAAGCAAAAAACAACCAACCAGAATGACAAGAAGAAAAACATTTTTTTTTAAAAGAGGACAGTGTAAGCAGCCTCCAAGACAACTTCATGCTTCCCAATGTTCACATCATAGGGGTGCCAGAAAGAGAAGAGAAAGAGCAAGAAATTGGAAATCTATTTGAAAAATTAATGAAAGAAAGCTTCCCTAATTTGGTGAAGGAAATAGACATGCAAGTCCAGGAAGCACAGAGAGTCCCAAACAAGATGGATGCAAAGAGGCCCACTGCAAGGCACATCATAATTAAAATGCCAAAGTTTATAGATAAAGAGAGATTTTTTAAAGCAGCAAGAGAAAAGAAGTTGGTAACCTACAGAGGAGTTCCCATAAAACTGTCAGCTGATTTCTCAAAAGAAACTTTACAGGCCAGAAGGGATTGGCAAGAAATATTCAAAGTCATGAAAAACAGACACCTGCAGCTGAGATTGCTCTACCCAGCAAAGCTATAATTTAGGATCAAAGAGCTTCCCAGACAAGATAAAACTAAAGGAGTTCATCATCACCAAACCATTATTACATAAATGTTAAAAGGACTTATTTAAGAAAAAGATCAAAACTATGAACAATAAAATGGCAATAAATACATATCTATAAACAATTGAATCTAAAAACAAACTAAGCAAACAAGAACAGAGACAGAATCATAGATAGGGAGAGGATTTTGATGGTTGCCAGGTGGGAGCAGGGTGTGGGGAAATGGGTAAAGAGGTAAGGGGATTAAGAAGTACAAACAGGCAGTTACAGAATAGCCATGGGAATGTACAGTACAGTATAGGAAATGGAGTAGCCAAAGGACTTATACGCATGACCTATGGACGTGAACAACGGCGTGGGGATTGCCTGAGGGAGCGGGGGTGCTGGGTGGAGGTAGGACAAAGGGGGAAAAATCAGGACAACCGCAATAGCATAACCAATAAAATAAAATTTTTATTTTTATAGAGACAGGCTTAGTTAAAGTGAAGATTGACTTTTGTTAGGTAAAAATGCTGCCTTAGGATATGACTCCCCACCATGAACTGCTTTTAGTTAAAAAGTTTTAATTTCAGACCATCCTATGTGGTTACTTAGGTGTCTGAGTTTGTGAGGCTGCCACGCAGGTCTCCTCTATGCCTGTCAGGGTTAGTATGTGGCCCCTTTTCTCCCACACAATAGCTCTTGTAGAAGACAAATCCTTGATCTCAATGGCTCAACACAGTGAAAGTTTATTTCTTGTTCATGCTGTTAACCTAAAAATAAAAGGTCAATGCTTCAGAGGCAACAAGCATTTATTTGAAATCCAAAACATATGTATTCAAGAAGCTGTGAATCTAAGAAATGTCCAAACCTGTAGAGAATTTTTGTAAGACTTTATTTGATCCAAAACGGATGACATATGCCAGGAAGCAAGATCTCAAGTGCTCCCCAAAATTGCAGCTTGCAGTTTCTCTTATGCATTTGAGGTTGAGGAGGGAACCAAGGAGCATCACATGCAGGTGGACCTCAGGATAATTAATGAGATTATGTGTTTGTTTGAGGGTGGTCCCTGTTAGAAGGAGGGGCTTGAAAGAATGGTCACATATTAGGAGCAGCTGAAACAGGGCATTTTACCCACTGACAGATACAGAAAAAAATGGGCAGGGCTTGCTTAAGGCAAAGATAAGACTTTACTAAGTAAGCTTTGCCTGCAGCATCACCACCCAAACCATGACCTGAGCAGCTAGGAATTTAAGCTCACCTCACCCAGTGAGTTTACTTTCCACAGAACCCCTTTTTTCATCCACGAAGCCACTGTACACTGATTTAGGCAGGAACTCGAACAGTGCTCCAATGAGAAGGTGAAGTCAAGGGGTATTTATGAGAAAGTGAAGGGCAATAATTACATGAACAGAAGGAAGGAATTTCTATAGGTGCTAATAAGCTACCATAGTGATGCTAATTCTAAAGAATGTCTTTAATTTTCAGTCCAGTAGTTATAATGTCTGCTTTCCTATTAGCTTTACAAACAGTTGTTTGGAATGCAAAGCTGCTCTAGGCCCAGTCCAAAAGTTATTTTGCCCACCTTTAACATACCAAAGGTTTAAGGAGTAAGACCTGCAAGCCAGTTCCTCTGGGACGGTAGCTCCGCCTTCAAAAAGTACCTCCATTTGCCCTGGCTGGGTATCTCAGCTGGTCAGAGCATCATCCCAACACACCAGGATTGTGGGTTTGACCCCCAGTCAGAACACACACACACACACACACACACACACTGCTCCTCACAATCATTTAGGGTCCCAGGATCCTTCATCTTGTAACTCCCCTGTCCTCTGGGTGCTTGGAGCCCACTCCATAGAGAATCATATAGTAGCTCTTTTTTTTATTGTTCAGGTCTTAGAAATGGAATACCTCACCCCTTTTAAAGAACATAATTCAACCAAGTAAATAGAAGATCTAATTGGCTTTATTAAGTGATTCATGAATGAAGCCATCCCATTCATCAACTAGAAGTGATATCATCAGTATTTAGCTAATTATTAATAAAGAAAAGGGAGCAAAGGGAACAGACATTGAGTTTAACAAACTGGAGAGCATGAGCCTGTTTGCTTCACCAGGAAGCTACAGCTTCACACCCCAGGGGATGACATCATTGCTCCACCAAGGTGATTAACCCTTCTCCCTTCCCCTCTCCTGTACTGGATTGTTTCGGGGAGCAAGGGGAGCTGCTGAAACAAGGAAGGGCCTAGGATAGATGAAGCAACAGGAGAGAGACTAAGCGGGGCTGCTTTGGTTCTCTAGAAATATTATGGGAAAGAAGTCAGCCAAGATGCGGTTGCTGTTGCTCACTGGAGAGTCAGAGAAAAAGGGGACTTTGGGACAGGTTCAGAGATTTAGCCCTGGATGAGCTGCCGCTGTCCATTTCTCCCATGGTTGCAAGTCTTATGGGGTCCCTTAAAGTTTAGGAGATAAATGCCTGTTGGGGAAGGGAAAGGTGCAGGGGGAAGGCACAGGCACGCTCCTGGTAGAGAAAGCATGCACTAGGTCCTTCAGCTTGAAGTTTTTAAAGACTAAGAATTTAGGGGAGATCTTAGAGAAGGATCTCAAAAGAAATTTTTTTAAACTATGCAAAAAATTCTTTTTTAAAAATATTTTTAAATTTTTATTTATTTATTTTTAGACAGAGGGGAAGGGAGGGAAAAAGAGGGAGAGAAATATCAATGTGTGGTTGCCTCTCATGTGCCCCCTACTAGGGACCTGGCCCCCAACCCAGGCATGTGCCCTAACTAGGAATTGAACCAGAGACCCTTTGGTTCACAGACAGGTGCTCAATCCACTGAGCCACACCAATCAGGGCTAGAAAATTCTTTATTTTTAAGTATATTTTATTGATTATGCTATGATAATTGTCCCACTTTTTTCTCCCCTTTATTCCCTCCACCCTGCAACACCCTCCTACCACCACTCCTCCACTCTCCCTTAGTTCATGTCCATAGGCATACATATAAGTTCTTTGGCTTCTCCATTTGCTATACTATTCTTAAACTCCTCCTGTCTATTTTGTACCTACCATTTATGCTTCTTATTCCCTGTACCTTTTCCCCCATTCTTCAACCTCCCCCTCCCTGCTGATAACCCTCCCTGTGATCTCCATTTCTGTGATTCTGTTCCTGTTCCAGTTGTTTGCTTGGTTTGTTTTTGTTTTTTAGGTTCAGTTGTTGATAGTTGTGAGTTTGTTGTCATTTTACTGTTCATCTTTTTGATCATCTTCATTTTCTTAGGTAAGTTCCTTTAATATTTCATATAATAAGGGCCTGGTGATGATGAGCTCCTTTAACTTGACCTTATCTGGGATGCACTTTATCTGCCCTTCCATTCTAAATGATAGCTTGGCTGGATAGAGCAATCTTGGATGTAGGTCCTTGCCTTTGATGACATCAAATACTTCTTTCCAGCTCCTTCTTGCCTGCAAGATTTCTTTTGAGAAATCAGCTGATGGTCTTATGGGAACTCCTTTGTAGATAACTATCTCCTTTTCTCTTTCTGCTTTTAAGATTCTCTCCTTATCTTTAATCTTGGGTAACGAAATTATGATGTGCCTTGGTGTGTGCTTCCTTGGGTCCAACTTCTCTGGGACTCTCTGAGCTTCCTGGACTCCCTGGAAGTCTATTTCCTTTGCCAGATGGGGGAAGTTCTCCTTCATTATGTTTTCAATTTCTTGCTCTATTCCTCTTCTCCTTCTGGCACCCCTACGGGTGTTGGATGTTGGAATGTTTAAAGCTTTCCTGGAGGTTCCTAAGCCTCTCTTCATTTTTTTTTTTTTTTTGAATTCTTGTTTCTTCATTCTGTTCTGATTAAATGTTTATTTCTTCCTTTTGTTCCAAATTGTTGATTTGAGTCCTAGTTTTCCTTCCTTCACTGTTGGTTCCCTGTATATTTTTCTTTCTTTCACTTTGCATAGCTTTCACTTCTTCCTCTATTTTGTGACCATACTCAACCATTTCTGTGAGCACCCTGATTACCAGTGTTTTGAACCCTGCATCTGATAGGTTGGCTATATCCTTATCCCTTAGTTCTGTTTGTGACATTTTGATCTGTTCTTTTATTTGGGCCATATTTCTTTGTCTTGGCACACCAGTCTGGATGAATGTTTCTTTAACTTCTTGGTTGTCAGAATTCTATACAGTTCTATACAGTTTTCTGGCAGCTCTGGTTGCTTTTTGTTTTTAAATTTGTCGTTGTCCTTCTTTTGGTTGTGTGAGGAAGCAAAGTGTATCTACCTACACCTCTATCTTGGCCGGAAGTCCTAGAATATTAATCATCTTTTCCAGATGTGCCCTTTCAGGGCCATGGTCTTGTTACTGAATAGCAAGTGGGGGTCCTGCCGCTCACCACCACCCCGTAGGCAAAATTCCAGAGGCAAAGTTTGGTGATAAAGGAAAGGAGTCTTTATTCAAAAGCTTCACAATTTTGGAACAACAGCATTTCTCATGCATTAGTCACTTAAACCTATCAATTAAGGCTAAACTCTTTAATGCTCTTAGTTTTCTTATCATTCTCCTTATTAGTTTTTATTTTTTTTAAGATTTTATTTATTCTTAGAGAGAGGGGAAGGGAGGGAGGAAGAGGGAGTGAAACATCAATGTGCAAGAGACATTTGCATGGGTTGCCTCTTACACGCCCCCAACTGGGGACCTGGCCTGCAACCCAGGCATGTGCCCTGACTAGGAATCGAACTGTCGACATTTTGTGTCACAGGCTGGCACTCAATCCACTGAACCACACTAGCCAGGGCCCGCTGTTAGTTTTTAATTATGTTATTTCTATAGGGTCAGTTTACAAACTAAAACAACAGAAAGTCCAAAAGCTACACAATTTTGGAAAATGGCAGGCTTCTGCCTCAGAGCTTGTTCCCTGTAGAACACCCAAAGAAGAATAACCCTGTCACCCTCTGCCAGGCCAACACAATGCTTGGCTGCACCCAGAGTTCCTTCCTATTCAAAATACCATCCACTGGGAAATGAAGGCAGCTACAACAATATCATCCAGGAATCCTCAAGGAAGAGAGTCAGAGACTCCAAGAGCCCAAAAGCTCAAGAGCCCTTCTTTAATTTCAGACCTTCTGGCCCATAATTCTATGCACTCTGGAGGTATTCAGCTTCTCAGCCAATCCCATCCTAGACTGTTTACCATTATCTCCGCCAACCTCCTCCTACAGCCCCTCCCTATTTCTCCCCAGTGATCTGCTCAGATCTCTCTCTATCGTTCTCCACTGATTGGTCAGTGCCAGGGCATTGAGTCATCTGCCTGGTTTTGTTGCTTTTCTGGGTCTGAAGCTGAAATACAACTGAAGCCTAGATGCTATCTCTATGGAGGACATGTCGAGGGGGGACTGTATAAACTGCATGACCAGTGATATACTGGGGGAGGAAATGGGTTGGGAGGGGTGAGATTGCACCTTCCAATTGCTCATTGATAGGCACCTGGGCTTTCTGCCCTAGATGACCTCCTGGACCTGGCCTCTCATCCTTGCTCTGCTCATGTCTGTCTACCTGCCTACTACACAATGGCTCAAGCAGAAACCTGGTGCCACTCTTAACATCTTGTTTTCCCATGCCACACATTCTCAATCATCAGAGCCCTGCTACTTCTACCTCCTATACTGCTCCCTACTCCTCTCCATGGCCATGACCATACCCAATTTCATGCAACTGTGAAAAATATATACAGTCCTGTGGCACTTAATGACAGAGATATGTTCTGGGAAATATGTCCTTAGGCAATTTTGTCATTGTGTGAACATTATAGAGCGCACTTATACAAACCTATACAGTATAGCCTACTACATATTGTCAATGTAAAAAACATTCAAACCTGTAGAGAATTTTGGATGAGTTAATTTGAACCAAACTGACAATTGCCAGGAAGCAAAATGTCAACAGATGAAGAAATGCTCCAGAAAAATGACAGTTTTGCATCTTCTTTTATGCGTAACAATCAAAAAGAGGAGGTGTAAATGGATTACCTGAAGTCCTTAGGTGACAGATTAGAAAGGCGGGAGGAAGCAAAGTGAGGAAACCTCTGGGATTGGATAAAAAGTAAATGATAGACACATCTTTTACACAGGTGGGCACGGGATAGTTAACAGTCAACAATTAACATGATAACAATAACAATAAGGGGATTTGTGGTCTCTCCTCTGGTGTGTTGCCTGTGCTGTTAGTGGTCTGGAGGAACAAGGAGATTTGATATTCTATTCTAAAGATATGTTATCATAGATGCAAAAGAACAATAGACAGGCTTAGTTAAGATGAAGATTGATCTTTATTAGGGAAAAATACCAGCCTAGGACAGGACGAGGACCCACCATGAACTGTTTTTAGTTAGAAAGTTTTCATTTCAGACCATCCTATGTGGTTCCTTTTTGTTTCTGGGTTTGTGGGCCTCCCCTGTGCTAGTCAGGTTTCACGTGTGGTCCCTTTTCTTGGCTATCCAGCACACCACAGTAGTATATGCGGTCCGTCATTGACAGAAATGTCCTTATGTGGGACAAGACTGTAAACGGAGCCACTTCACACAGAGGAAGCTACCATCCCAAAGAAACTGCCTTGCATGTCTTACTTCTGGAAGCTTTGGAATGTGAAAATTGGACAAAATAACCTTTGTACTGGACCTACAGCAGCCTTGCATTCCAGACAACTGTTTGCAAAGCTAACAGACATTATGACTACCAGACTAAAAATTAAAGCCATTCCTTGGAATTAGCATCGCTGCATTAGCTTACTTGTACCTATAGAAATTTCTTCCTTCACTTATTAACACCCAAAGAAACTCCTTCCTTCTGTTCATGTAATTTATTCCCCTTTCCTTTCTCATCAATACCCTTTGCCTTCACTTCTTAGTCAGAACACTATTGGGGCTTCTTCCTGAATTAGCGCTTCTCCCCCAAAATAGCTTTTTTTTTTTTTTTACCTCCAACAATCAACACTTGTTGCCTCACTTTGGCCTTTTATTTTTAGGTTAGCATCTCCTGCCTGGACAATTGCAACAGCCTCCCAAACCCTGTCTGCCTAAACTCTGGTTCCCTATAAGGAATCAAAGCCTAGCGCTCCTAAAACTTTAGCTGCATAGAAATCACTTGAAAAGTTTGTTAAGACGCTGATTTCCAGGCCCCAGCCCACTTCCACACTTCAGGAATCAGATTCCGATTCGGTAGAACTGGGGTAGGGCTCAAGAATTTCCATTTCTTGGCCCAGGCTGGTGTGGCTCAGGGGACTGAATGCCGGCCTGAGAACCAAAGGGTCACAGGTTCCATTGCCAGTTGGGGTACATGCCTGGGTTGCGGACCACCTTCCCAGTAGGGAGATCGTGAGAGGCAACCACACATTGATGTTTCTCTCCCTGTCATTCTTCCCGGCTTCCCCTCTGTGTAAAAATAAACAATAAAATAAAATCTTTTTTTTTAAGAATTTCCATTTCTTTTTTGTTTGTTTGTTTTTTTCTTTTCCTAGCATGTTACAGGTTTCCACTGTCATCACTGCAATAAAGTTACTGTGTGTAGCCACATTAACAATTTCTGGACATATGTACAAAAACAGTGCCCATTTTCATCTAGAATGAGGCTAGAATTTCCATTTCTAACAAGCTTCCTAACGACCTCCCCTGGGCCAATCCTAGCTAAACACCCCGATCAGATGCCGCAAGCCTGCGGACCACCGGGCCACTCGCTAAGTACTAGGGCTCCCAGGCTATCTTCAGCCATTAGCCACAGATGGCTATTTAATAAATTCTGAAACTCATTTCCTCAGTAGCACTAACCACATTTCAAATGCTCGAGCCACATGTGACTAGTGGTTAACATTCAGAACAGCACACATTATAGAACTTTTTATCACTGCAAAAAGCCCTACTGTACAGAGTTGCCTAGACCTTCGTGGGTGTTCTAAAAATAGAGGCTGATCCTAGCTCGCTCTCTTGCCCCTAAGAATTCAGAGGCTCCCATTGCCTTACAGCTCATGTTTTTGGGGAGGCATAAAAAAACACGGGGAGCCGCAAGAGCAGAGAAACTCGTAAAGCCACGTACTCCACTACAAAGAAAACATGTCAAACGGATCTTTCCAGGCGCAACGAGGAACAAAACTTTGAGCTCATTGGCTGGTGGTGGAGGGGCGGAAGGCCAGCACTTTTTTTAATTGGGTAGTTTTTCTTAGGAGAGAGCCAATCGTCGAGGGCGGTGGGGGCTCCGCCAGGGTCGCCGCTCGTTCTTCACTGAGAGTTCCCGCGAGTCAGACTGTCCGTGAGTTCTGATCCCCCGCCCCCATCATGACTACTCCTACTGCGGTGGAGAAATTTCCGCCTTGGAAACCCTTTTACGGCGGCCGGAGGTGGGGAGGTTGGGGCAGGCCCTCCCTCCAGCCGCGAGAACACCCCTTCTCCAGCCCTAAACCCCAGGTGTTCAGTCTCTGCTCAGTACCCGCCTGTGAAATGGGATTGTGCTGGTGGCCGGGAGGGCCTCTAATGGGCACGACGGGTGGGGAGGTGGGGGGGTGGAGATTGAGATGGATGTCAGGACACTCAGGCTGTGTCCCAGCAGGAGGATGGCTCAGGAGGAGGGCAGGAGCCTGTCCGAGGTTTGGGCACAGGTCGGGTCCTTGCACCGCATCACCGACCTGGCCCAAACGCTGCACTTCTATGAACGCTGGGCTCCGGACTATGACCAGGTGAGCCCGCCGGGGGTCCTCCACCTCCCTTGCCCTCCCAGCCTCAGTTTTCCTATCGTACAGCGGGAATAGACAGCCTTGCATCCCAGGGCGGCTGTGAGAATGAAGTGAGACCTGGACACAATCTTTCGGTTCTGTCCCCTCTCTTGGACTAGCCCCTCTTCTGCCCACCCACAGCAGCCTTGCTGTCTGAGCAGCCTCACACTGCACAGTGGCAGCCCCTAGAGGTCAGGGGCCAAGACCTCTGTCCCCACTCTGGGACTGCAGCCCAGGCAGGACTGCCTGCCTGAAACAGGTGCCATGGAGGGGTCACTGGACTAAACACAGCACTGCCTCGGCCAGCAGAGCAGGTCTCAGCAGTGGGCTGGGGATTGACTGTCCAGTCCTGACCCCCCCTCCCCCTGCCCCAGCATACAAACAGCTTGGCCTGGCTGACTCCTAGACCACCCTACACTGAGGTCCCCCAGACACTAGGGCATGGGTTAGTAGTCAGCTCAGCACTCTGTTCCCAGGATGTGGCCAACCTGCAGTACCGTGCCCCTCGCCTTGCAGTGGACTGCCTCAGCCAAGCCCTTCCAGGTCCACCCCACAGCGCCTTGATCCTGGATGTGGCCTGTGGCACCGGCCTGGTGGCTGTCGAGGTGAGGTCTGCCCAGATCCTTTGCTCTCTCTTAAGTTTCCCACTTGCTCAAATTTCTTGCCACTCCAGGCCTAAGATTCACTCTTTCCCAAACACCTGAGCAACATCCACTGTAGCCCACTGCCCTCCTTGAGGTGCAGGGACCCAGCTGGGAGGTGGCAGGTGTGAACTGTGACTGAGTCCTCCCATCCCAGTTACAGGCTCGGGGCTTCCTCCAGCTGCATGGGGTAGACGGGAGCCCAGCGATGCTGGAACAGGCCCGGGCCCGTGGCCTCTACCAGCACCTCAGCCTCTGCACCCTGGGCCAGGAGCCTCTGCCCAGCCCCAAAGGTATGTCCCCTTCTACCCCAAGGCCCACCCTCTGACCAAGCCTGCCTTGATGGCTCTTTCTTTTACCAAGCATTTACCCCGTTGCTGAGTGCTCCATGAGCCCCCTTCCATACTGAGCCTTCATTCACCTCTGAGCCCCCAATGCCTCACTGAGACCCTCTCCAATGCCCTGTGAACCCCTCTGTCTGAGCCCTCCATCCCATGATCTGACCTTAGCCCAGGACTGGGCTACACCTGCCACATTCCCCGTGACATCTGGGTCCTGGAGACACTGGTGGCTGGCCTGGTTCCTCCCCATACCCCTGGAGGACGGGTGCTATCCCCCAGGGTGGGCTGAAGACACACCAGCACACCACCTCCACACACCTCACACAGGGACCTACGATGCAGTGCTGATGGTGGGCGCCCTCAGTGACGGCCAGGTGCCTTGCAGTGCAATTCCTGAGCTCCTGCGAGTTACCAAGCCAGGTGAGAAGCAGCCCACACACATCTTCCCCTCTCCACACCCAAAGATGCAAGCCTCAGAATCCCTGAGGCCAAGCAAGGGGCATGGTCCTGCCCAGGATCACATAGCCTAGCCTAACATTCCAGCCACCAGCTGCCAACCCAGGCAAACAGGCAGACCAGACAAGTGGCCCCCTTGCCTCTTATTCATTAGTCAACCAGGAACAACTCCACTCTCCTCTTCAGCCACCATTCCACCTGTAAGCAGAGTGGCCTAGTCCCTTCCTAATAGGATTGTTGTGAGAACTGGGAGAAGCAATGTCTCAGAGGCCTTAGCTTTAGTCCTGGCATGTAGTAGGGTCTCCATTCAGTTCCCCCATCTTCCAGCGTCCTCACTAACTCTTGGATGGCTCTTAGGTGAGTCACTCTTTCCTGATCTCAGTCTCCTCATCTGTGAAATGGGGTTGATTACTGCATACCTATGTGTCTTGCCCTGTGCCTCCCTCTGCTCTGGGGAGAATGTACATACCCTGCCCTCTGGGCTCAAGCACCCATCCACCGTGCCCTTAGTTTCCAAACACAGGCTACATCCACTGTGGGGCCCACTGCCCTCCCTGAAGTGGGCTCAGAAGGTCCAGGGGTGCTCAGTGCTCTCAGATCTCAAAGAGAGGCATTTCCCAGGGCTGGGGTAGGGAATGAGGGCAGTCCACACAGGGACACAGCTAAAGTGAAGTCACAGGCAGAAAGGAGAGTAGTGGAGTGTGAGGATCCTGAGGCCCTGACCTGGTGGCAGGACAGAAGCAGGAAGCTCCGAAGGTTTCCCTATCACAGCACGATTATATCTCCCTGCAGGGGCTGCAGTTAAGCCTGGGCAGGCCTGGGCAGGCCTTGGAACCATGGAGGCTGACAGATGTTGGGACATTGGTGGGCTCAGAGAAAGAGGTGGTGACTGGGTTCAGGACAGGAAATTCCTACTGCCTGAACCAGAGAAGACCAGGCCTCTTGGCCCAGCCTGTGCTTACCAAACCCCGCAGCTGGCCAGAGCCCTGTCTGCCTGCCCACGGGTCACAGGCTTCCCTGCTTCAGAGTCCTTCCTTTCACAGAGCCCCTCTCCACCAACCGGGCCTGCTTCTCTTCACCCCTTTCCCAGGCAACCTTTCAGACACCAGTACCTCCTGGGTGTATCTGAGCCTGCACGGGGCATACTGTACGTGCCTGGAAAAGATTTGAAGGGATGAATTCATTCATTCATTCAGCAGTGCTTACTACTGCACCAGCCTTTCTGAAACAGGGTAATTAATTAACCCCACTCTGCAAGCTGGGAAATAGACTCAAGGAAGTGAAGGGACAGGTCCAAGGCCATGTGTTTCCTTCCTGTGCATCCAGACACAGCCATATCCTCCAGCAGAGGGGCGGGTGAGTGGTGAGGAGGGACCCCCCTCTCCTCCAGGGAAAGGGAAATAAAGAGTTCCCAGCATAAAGGAGACATGGGCCCTAAAGCAGATGTAGGAGGTACTCAAGCTGGAGAAGCAGAGAGTATTCACGGGGGTGGGCATGGTGAGTACCAAAGGCTTGGAGATTGAGAGAGGCTGGCCTGGGGACAAGCTGGGAGAACGTAGGTCCTTGAGGACAGGAACTGGAAGGAAAGGAAACTGTTAGCTTGAAACTTCAGCTCCTGCTCCTCCCCCACTCACCTGTTTCTCCCCCCCCTCCCCAGGTGGGCTGGTGTGTCTGACCACCAGGGCAAACCCGTCCAACCTTCGCTACAAGGAGGCACTGGAGGCTACCCTGGACAGGCTGGAACAGGCCAGGGAGTGGAAACGCCTGGTGGCCTGGACTGTAGACCGGTGGGAACTGGCTACCTCCAAGCTTGAGGAGGTGCCTGGCACTTCTGACAGTGATGGCTACATCCCTGGCATTGTCTACTTATACCAAAAGCAGGAGGCGACCCAGGTTGAGGGAGTGAGGCCCAGTGCTCAGCCCCTAACTGGCTTCTGACCCTCCAGGTGACCTCAGCCAGGCCTGCTCTTGGGCTTCATCTGTAAAATGGGGCCGATGAGCCAGCCCTCTCCTCAGGAGAGCTCTGCCTATTAAATGAGTCCCAGAAGGGGTGACAGGATTTTGACTCTGCAGTTCTCTCACCCCAGGAAAGAGTGACATTGAACCTGTGACCGGTGGAGGACAGAAGTGAGAGGAAACTGGATAGAGACACCCCCACCCTGGGTCATCCCTGATCCAGGCGCCATAGGGCCACAGATGGGACTCCACTCCTCCCAGGGTGATGGGCTCTTATCTCTAACTCACCAAACAGGAAACCCCCACTCCCAGGAAATCCACTCCCCACTCCCGTGTCTGGGCTTGGCCAAGCACTCTCACATGTCCAGGACTTGGTTTCTTCACCTCCAAAGAGACTGGAACTCAGGGTGAGGCTTGGAGGCTGCGCCGAGCAGGTGGGAAGGACTCATGAGGGAGGATGCTCTGAGCTGGGCCTTCAGGATGAGCAGGGTTCAGGGGGTGGAGAAAGGAAAAGGGACATTCCAGGCCGAGGGCAGGGACAGCCTGAGCAAAGGCCAGGAGGCAAGGGCTGGAGAGTGAGCAGACCAGCCTGGCTGCCCAGACAAAGCTGGGACAAACAGGGAGAGTGACAGGTGGCCCATTTCCCAGGGCTGGATGTTCTCATCTGTCCCCTCTCTTGGAGTCCCCAACACTTCACCAGGGTTCTGGACACACACTTGCCCATGTAGGGGCTTCACCCTCTGACAAATGGAAAGTTTGAACAAGGTGATTTCCAAAGTCAGACCAGTTCCAATTTTTTTTGTGAAACCCATTTTTAAAGTGTGCCCATGGACACAGTGGTCCTGCCCCCTCACTGGCCCCCTCCAGTCCTCCCCCCGCCCACCACCACAGCTGAAATCAGAAACATACAGTCTTCCTGTGCACAGGTCCCATTTATTGTAGAAAATAAGTCATTGCTGTGACAAATAGATCTTAAATTACAAAACAAACCACAGAGTCTGGAAAATGCTCCGGGACTTACTAGGATGCAGGCCAGAGAAAGATCATTCCCCCTGCTTTCCCCAGGCTAGCCAACGACCTTCACACGGATGGCAGGTGCAGAGGGGACCAGTTTCAAGGGGCCCAGGGTCCTCCTGCTGGGGCTGCAGGGCAGGTGGGAAGGAGTACCAGCAGCCAGGGCCTCCTCTGAGGCCCCCTCCCCCACCACTACCCAAACCAGTTTGTAGCACCTCCACCACTCCCTTCTAAACCCGTCAGTCAGCTCTGCTCCACAAGCAGGTGGATGAGTGAGGCCCCAGCCATTTTCACGGCCACAGGTTTCCGCTGGATGCATTCAGAGGGAGTGGGGAAGATCAAAGAAGGGAACGGGTGACCAACACAAGCATGGGCAGGGCACACGCTCAGAGTCCCAGCAGTCAGGGCTGAGCTGTCCTGGCCAACAAGAGCCAGCTCCCCACTCCTTGCCATGACCTGTTGCTGCCTGCCCCTCCCCTGTATCCACAGGCCATTCAGAGAAGGGTAGCTCAGAAATCTTTCAGTCCATCCTTGCTATTGTAGAGGAGGCCTTAGGAAGGTGTCCGAGGGGGTGAGAAGGGGCTGAGGGCTGCTGGCCAACGGCCAGTCTCAGTCTCTGCTTGTCCATCCCCCAGCGGGCCGCAGACCATGACAGAGCCCTCCTGGGTTCACAGACTGCACCGAGTTCAGTCCAGGGAGAAACAAAGCCAACAGGGAGACTTGAGTGGCTGCACCTTACACGTAGTTGCTGGCGGGGACGGAACGGGCAGCAGAGTACTTGGCCGAGTAGGGCTTGTCAGCACGAGGTGGGCAGTTGCAGCAGAGGAGAGCCCCACCGAGCATCAGCAGACCTGCAGCCGCCCAGCCGATGTAGAGCGAGGCCCCTATCTCCCGCTTCTGCCCGGCGGTCACCAGCGGATTGTAGAAATCACGGATGATGGTGTTGGCGGTCCAGGACACAGGTACCATCACCAGCAGGCCAGCCAGGAGGAACACCACGCCTGCCACAATCATGATCTTGGCTTTGGTGCTCTCATCCTCCACGCAGTTGGTGCACTTGCCACCCACCACAGACAGCAGCACGCCCAGCACAGCCACGATGATGCAGACGACAATGAGGGCGCGGGCCGCCTGCAGGTCCTGTGGCAGCGCTAGCATAGAGTCGTACACCTTGCACTGCATCTGGCCGGTGCTCTGCACCACGCAGTTCATCCACAGGCCCTCCCAGATGGTCTGCGATGTGACGATGTTGCTGCCAATGAAGGCCGTCACCCGCCACATGGGCAGCGCGCAGCTCAGTATGGCACCCAGCCAGCCCAGCACGGCCAGCGCAATGCCCATCACCTGTAACCCCATGGAAGCCATCTTTCAGTGTCTGCTGAGGTCAAGGACCTGGAAGTCTTTAGAGATCTGGCCCTGGGGGCTGTAGAAATCCAAGTGCTGAGGATGAGCACTGTCCACGGGGAGGCCTTTCACTGCAAGTCCAAAGGCAAAGCCAGTTGGAGCAACCACCGAGTGTCTCTCCCGAGAGTCAGACGCACAAGCCCAGTGAGTGTGACCACACTGGTTCCTTCCTGCCGACAGCTGCCACAGGCTCACAAGCTAGAGCTTGGGGCGGTTATATGGCTCTGTGGAGGGGCGGGGTAGAGGGTGGGTAGAGGGAGGCGTTTCATCCCTGAGGCCTTTCCCTCGACCAGTTTCTCTGGATTCCTGAGCCCAGGCCAACAAAGGCACTTTAAGTCCCCAGCCCTGGGCCCCTGAGTCACAATCTCATAAGAAACTGCCCTCTCCCCTGGCAACCAGGCCCATGCTGAGGTCAGACTCTGAGTCATGGCTCAGGAGCACCTGGAAGTGGCCAGGCCAGGGGGGGCAACCAGGCTTGGCCAGGTTCTGGATGTGAAGACCAGGGTCCCCATACCCCTGGAATCCCTCATTCCAGGCCAGGTTGGGTGGACAGGGGTGGGGACCTTCAGGAAGGTTGAAGGTAAGGATGAAGCCCTGGGAAAACACCTTGGTTATTGCTGCCACATCCTTATCACCTTCGTCACCAGCCCGATCGCCGCTGTTCAGGTTCTCACTGAGCACGCATCTGCCTCACCAGTAGTCTTGACTGGCCTGATGAGGTCCAGTTTGGGGGAACGAAAAGCTGGGGGACACGACTCCTGGGTCCATCACCACACTCCCTGTCTCGCCATCACCACTGGCTTCCCAGCCCTGCCAAAGTAGGGGGCCTTGGAAATGATGCCCTTTTAGCCAAGGAGAGAAAGCCTTTCCCCCAGCCATAAAAATTTCAGCCAGTGGGCTTCATTCTTGCCAGGGCTGACCTGCTTGGCCAGAACTGGGTCGGGGAGGTCACCAAGACCTTGCCGTGGACCAGACCCTGAGGACATCAGCCAAGCAGTTGGGTGTTTACTCCGTGAAGACACACAGAAGAGGTGTCAGATAAAACTAGAATGGGTGCAAAGTCCCATGAGACTTCAAGGGGTGAGAAAACTCAGGCCAGGGTGGAGGTGGGGTCCTGAGGAGGAGGCTTGACAGGGAAGGGGCACCGCATTCTTGGGTTAGACTGCAGGGGGCATTAATGACAGAGATCTCCATGAATGGGTCCCCCTGGGGTTGTGCAAGGCAGCAGAATTGGGTGGAGGACATCCTAGGAGAGGGAGCTTCCAGGGCATGGGTACCCCAATGTGGGGAGATGCAGCTTTTCTGGGAATGAGAGGAATCCAGTCTGACCAGAGACAGGGAAGGAAGGGAGGGGCCGGAGTGAAAGGGCCAGAGATCTCTGCCTCAAACATCACCGAGCCCCTGGGCTGTGTGCACAGAGGCACTTGGGTGAGCCAGGGTGCTGGGTTCCAGTTTGAGGTCTCCACAGACCTTTTGGAAAGGTATCTCTGGAAACAGGATGGAGGAGAAAGCAGGGCGGGGGCCCAGGATCCGGCAGGACCTGATTCAGGGCAGCTGGCTGAGGGGACCTAGAGGAACAGGGCATCATGGGGGGAAGAGAGAGTGACTGAGGCTCATCCCAGATGGATCAAGGGAACCCTTCACCCACATGGTCACTGCATGTTCCCCGTTCCCTCATGCTGGGGGATAGGGTGCCTCAGGGGCCAGGACTCCAACATATCCCTGAGCCCCCAGCACTGTCCAGCACCTCGCTGGGCACCCGGAGGTAACTGATTCTGACAGAGGAATGAGGGCCCTGAGCTTCCTGCCAGGGAACCATCAAGCTTGTATGATTTGGGTAGAAGCCATCTGTGAGGTCTCCGCACACAGGGGGCACTTGAGTCACCTAATGAAGCATAAGGCTGACTGGGACAATCTAGCACAATGGGGGGATGAGATCTTGTGGTGGACTTGTGAACACATCTGTCTCCCCTGTGAGGTTGGGGTCTCCTGTAGGACAAAAGCAGTGCCTTATTTAACCTCAGAGCTCTGCACAGGGGTTGACATATAGTAGGTACTCAATTAATGCTCAAGGTGCTTGATAATGCAGAAGTCATTCTCCATGTTCCCAGCCCCCGCCCCCACTCTCCCATACCTCCCACACACACTTAGGAACACACACCAACACAAACAGGGATGGTTTCTGCCTGGACCACGCCTCCCAGGGTTTACCTTACAAGGCTCTGAGGAACTGCACGCCCTGAGGCCTGCGGGCTGAACAGCAGAGATAACTACCCTTAGAGATTGACAATAAGTGCTTTCCTGCAATGAATTCATCACAGCCTCCCTGCCAGTAAGCAGGGCACAGAATCTTACTGCTTTTGCACAAATGGGTGAACTGAGGCCCAGAGAGGGCCGGGGGCTCACCCAGGATGGGCTGGGCAGTCCATCATGGGAACCTCACCCCCCCCCTCCATGATCCTTACCTATTGTCCCAGCTCTTCAGCAAGCTGGCCAAATGGCCAGACCATCCTCCCCCTTCTCACCAACTTCCTGCTGTTCTCCTGGGAGACAGCCAGTTGGCACGTAAAGAAACAGGAGTGGGGGAGGGGGAGTGTGTGGGCCCTATAACTTTTCACCTGTGTCCCAACAGAAGTGACTAAGAAGCTGTCCTTCCCTGCTCAGCCCAGCCAAGCACAGCAGAGGTGGGGGAGGGGCAGAGGACAAGGGGAGGGCAGGTGCAGGCCCAGGGCAGGGGAGGTCTGTGGGGAGCTCAGGTGTAAAGGAGGGGCCCTGGGGGAGCTGTGAGCAGCTCTGCACGTGAGTGGAGCTGGAGAGACATTTGTTGATGCTCGATTTCTTCCAGGAGCCACTGTCTGAGTCCCACCCACCCACTGCAGGAAAAATACCAGCGAAGCCACACACTTTTCCTGCACCTGCTCTGGCTCTGGGAGCCGACCCTCCCAACAGCTCCAGTGGACTCTTACTATGACTCTTTACGGTGTGTCTGCCATTCATCACCTTTGCTTTGGGGCAGAGAGGGCAGGCTTAGCACTTTCTTTTTCTTTCTGCCAAATTACACTGTATAATCTTATGCCAGTGGAACTGTATCACACATGCTGGTTTTTATCAAGAACAACCCTCTGCCCCCCAGGCCAGTGCACCCATCCCTGCCCACCCCGTAACCTAATCTTACTTCCCTCTGTAACATGAGGCCCTGGCTGCCCCTCCCTGGGTAAGGCACAAGTAAAATGAGGTGAGGATATGAAAATGCTTTGTGAGCTGAAGAGCTTTAGTATCATGAGGAGGATGGAACCCAGTTCCAGGCACAAAGCGGCCACCCCTCAGCTCTGGTTCTGCTCACACCAAGCAAGGGCTAGGACATTTCAGACCCCTGTCCCCAGAACCCCTGGGGCTCAGCCAAACCCTTGATCACAATACAACACTCACTTCGGTGCCCTGCACCCAGCTCTTTGGGCACCCCTAGGAAAGGGGCAGATAAACTCCCCCAACCAGCCCTGAGCTATCATGCTGCCTCCTGAGCCCAGAGCCAGCTCTGGGCCTGCCACACCCCCTCCAGGGTAGCCAGAAGAATCTCAACACCTGACTGAGAGGTGGGGGAGCAGGCAGCTAGGTGGGTATAGGGGAGGTCTGAGGCCTGGGAAGGGCCTCTCTGAGAGCTGGGGGGTGGGGAGTGGGGGCTTGGGGGAGTGGCCCAGCTACTCAGGTCTCAGGGCCTGTACTCTTCATCTTCTGGGAACAGGAAGATTAAGGCCAGGGAGCCAGTGCCAACTTAAAGTTATTCCTCCCCACCAAACATAATGTTTGGTCCTTATAAAATCAGAAGAAAATAAATGTTATAAGTATATTTAAGGATGTAATTATTATCTTTATAAAACTGAGGGGGGGGAAGAAGCAGTCTCACTCTCAGCTCAAAAATCAGTCCACCTGGAAACTGGCCCAACGCTATTTATTTCTGCAGAAGCTCACTAACTTCTCAGACCGCAGACACAAGTTAAAACGCCATTACAGTATAACACTGTAAAATTTCAGTAAGTAATCTGCAACGGGATGTCCTCATTTCCTGGGAGTGTAAAGATTGCGGCACAAGGTCACCTCACAGCCCTCTCCCCGAACTGTTCCAGAAGGAGGACCTTCCAGAATCGTACAGCAAGCAGGCAAACCCAGCGGGCTGGTCAGGACCAGCTGCCTCCTGCAGGATTCTGGAAACAACGGGGATTTCCTACCAGCCAAGAAGGCAGGGAGGGCTGGGCCCTGGGCTAGGACTTTCAGAATCTGTAGGAGGATATGGCAACCCCTTTGTGGGTCTCATCTGAAATGACCCCAGCCCTCCCTGGGTCGGGTTCCAACTGTGCCACTACCAGTTCTGTGACATTGGGCAACAGAATTAAACTGTCCTAACCAATTTTCTCATCTGGGTAAGGGAGGATGACAACACTCCCCTCCCAGGCACTAGGAGGCTCAGTGAAGACCGGCAGGGAGGGCTCGGGAGCTGGCTGCCCTGCTGGGGGTTCAGCGGCCCCAGCACAGGCTCTAGAAAGCCATGGGCCCTCGGCTGAGCACGTAGCCCCTGGAGCTTGGCGCAGCAGCCAGCCCCAGCAGCCATTCTCTCTCTTGGCCAGGGACAGGGTAATAACACACCTGATTGCACAGGAGGCCTGGCTTCTCAGCTGGCCAGACTGGCTAAGCCGGTGCTGTCCCCAGGCGGGGCCCCACGTGGGCTGAAGGAGAAGGTGGGAGTGAGGGTGGCCATGGCTGGAGAACCTTCAAGGGAGACCAGCAAGGCCACACTGCTGCCCACTGGCAGGAGTCCCACAGTCCCGGCAGAAAGGGCACCTCTCAGAAGAGGACAGAAAGACAGGAGATGGGTTCAGAGAGAGGGAGGGGCTGAATGAGGGGCTGGGAGCTCAGTGCATGGGCTTAGAGAGGGGCTCCGATGGGGGAAAGGGGAGGAAACATAAAGAGAGAATGACAGTGAGTTTTTTAATTGGTGCATCCAATTCCAGCTTCTGTCTGGTGATGTCAAAGGCCCCATATTCATTCATGACCGTAGCTTCCCTCACCATCCCACCCAGCTGTCCAGCCCTCCCCAGGCCACTTCCCTACTCAGAGTTCCATCCCAGGCCCCAGACATGAGAACTCCTTCCCACCCACCCCATCCCCTGCTCCCCCTGCCTCACTTCAAGACAGCCCTCTTCTCTGAAGGTTGTGTCTTCAACTTTCCAGAAGCTGTGGAGGAGAGGTCCTGAAGGCCAGGGGAATCCCTGGGGACCTCCAGTCTGATGGCAGAGTCCGTGCTGCCCAGCCCACCCCTCCTCAGCTGGGGAAGCCTCCTACCAAGCCCTCTCAGTCTGCTGGTCTACACATAACTCTCTGAGCACCTGCTGTGCGGCAGGGCAGGCTCTTGGCTGGGTGCCTTAGCATTAAAAGAAATCATTCCATCTTACTACATAACCATGCAGGGCGTTATCGCTCCCATTTCAGAGGCTCTGAGTGCTGATGTGACCTTCCAGGGCCACCAGAATAATGACAAGAACGGGATCCACACCCCACCTGGCCTGACTCTGGGGCTTGTCCTCTGCACCCACCCTTCATTCATTATTCTTCATTTATTTCTTCTTTTATTCTTTCACAAAGGATGTCCTGAGGACCTGTACTGGGCCAGGCCAGGGCTGGGCATGGAGCTCAACAGGAATTGGGCTGGTGCCTGCCCTGGAGCCCCCACTCGCCATCCAAATAGACAACTCCTGACACCAGAGAAGCCAGCTCTGTGTGCAGTCTGGAGAGGAAACAGTCAGCTCCACCTGAGGCCCAGGGCAAACTTCCTGGAGGAAGTGGCAGGTGGAAAGGAGACCTGAAGGGTAAGTCAAAGCCTAGGAGCTTATGAAGAGAAAGTCTCCAAAACGGGGAGTGGCAAGGGGCACAGACACGGCCACTGAGGGGTCTGGAGCAGGGCAGGTGGTATAGCCAGATCAGAAAGCAAGTTGCACATGTCAGGAAAGGCCTCAAGCACCCAGCGCAGGAGCTCAGGGACATGGGAGCCACGGACAGGCTTTGAACAACGACAGGCCTGGCCAGCTGTGACTCTGGGGAGGGACCTGTGCCAGTGTGGCAGGCTGACTATAGGAAAAGAAACAGGAGGGCTGTCCTGCTTTTGGTTGGACTATGGAGTCCCGGAACAGAAGAGGTGGGGCTTCCCTGAGGGTACATCTTGGCCCAGGGCCATCCCGGACCCCCAAAGGAGAACAGGCATGGTCTCTAGTGGGCAGAGCCAGAGCGGGTCGTAGGGTCATCCTAGCCTGCTTCCTTTTTACCCTACTGGTGATAGCCTCACAGGATCCTGGAACCCAGCACCCCTTTCCTCTAAGAAACCTGGGCGGGGCATACGCCTGATGACGACAGTGTACAGAGATGCTGTCTCTGCTTCCAAGAGGGAGAGAGAAACCAGCAGGCTGATCAGGGGACTCCCAGGCAGGCAGCTAGTGAGTCAGTGGTGATAAACCAGGGATGAAACGCAGACGTCTAGGGATCGTCAATGCCCCAGGTGACTCAGAGGTTACGTTACCCCTCCCTCCCAGTGCAGAGGCCCCCAGGCCTCACCTTGGTGCCTCCAACCTCTCTCCTGCTCCATGTCTCCCGGCATGGACGGGTGGACACCACCCACACTCATTCCTGACACATACAGATCCTGACCCCTTGCCTTCTTGGGACCCAGAAGTCCAGCTGCCAGATCTTTGCCTTATTGCCAGATGGGTCCAGCCTGGCCAGCAGCCCTCCTTCCCTAGCTGCTCCCAGTTCTGGATCAGACTAGCCCCAAGGAAGGGCACAGCCCGCCCCAACCTGCCCCAGCAGCTGGGGAGCAGAAGGTGAGGCCTAGCCTGGAGCTGCCACGCTTGTGGTTAGATTCGAACTTTTATTTTTGTTCTTTTTTTATTTATGTTCTTTTTATAGCAGGGCTTAAGCTACACGTGTAAACTTTTGACGTGTGCCTGAGAACTCACCCCCATCGCAAAGTCATGCCCTCACTCCTTCCCTCACTTCCACACTCCCTGCTTCTCTCCTGCTGGGCTGGGGGAGCTGGGCCAGGGGCTGGCCGGCCACCACAGGCTTGGTGTCCCTACCTGTCAGCATCACTCCATGGCTGTGCACCCCCACAGTTTACCCAGGCCAGGCCTCCCCACCTGCAGGCCATATGAAGCTCCTACCACACACCTGAGTGTAGAAAAAGGGTTCTGTGTTTCTTTTTTTTTTTTAAATTAAAGTATAGTTGGCATACAATATTATATTAGTCAGGTGTACAACAGAGTGATTGAACATGTGTGTGCCTTACAATGTGATCACCATGATAAGGCTAGTAACCATCTGTCACCACACAGAGTTATTATGATATTGATGATACATTCCCTGTGCTGCACACTACGTCCCCATGACTTACTTATTTTATAATAAGTAAACCTGGGGATGTGGCCAGAAACCGAGGCAGGTGACCTGACCAGGAATCGATCCAGTGACCCTTTGGTTCAAAGGCCAGCGCTCAGCCCACTGAGCCACACCAGCCAGGGCTATAACTGGAACTTTTTTTCTCTTATTCCCTTTTACCTTTTTTTATGCAACTCTGCCCCCCACACCTCTTCTGGCAACTAGCAGCTTGTTCTCTGTATCTATGGGTCTGTTTCTGTTTTGTTTTGTCTATGTATTTGTTTTGTTTTTTAGGTTCCACGTATAAGTGGAATGGTATGGTACTTGTCTTTCTCTGTCTGACTTATTTCAGTTAGCTTAAAACCATCACGGTCCATCCGTGCTGCTGCGATGGCAAGATTTCATTCCTTTTTATTGCTGAGTAGTGTCCCCTTATATACACACACCACGTCTTTCTTATCCATTCACCCACGGGTGGCCACACGTGCTTTTCTTTTTTTCAATCGACTCTATTGCAGCTCTTTGCCATCTCAGCAGGCTGACAGGACTCTCAACTTCGGTCCTTCCTGAAGCTCCTTCCCTGACCAGGAATATTCCAGGTCCCAGGACATCGGGAAGTCCTCCAAGTTCAGCCATTGCCAAGCCCTGAGCCCCCTGGAAACCCCCAGGTGCCAGTCTATGCAACCCCTGCAGGGCCTGGGGATCAGTGGCCTCCCAGCCACGCTGAGGAATCAGAAACCACTGGCCAGGAGCCATACAGCCATCGGTTAAAAGGTCTCACCTTTTGTTCCTGTGAATAATGCCACAGCAACCTTTCCACACACACTCACCCTCCCCACCACTGGCAGAAGTCTTCCTGTCACTCCCTGAGTGAGCAAGATGAAGTCTCACTCCAGGCGTGAATCCTGAAGTCTGCCCAGCCTTCCTCTCCTGCTTCTCATCCTCACATCCTGACATCCTGCGTGGCCTCCATGCCCACTAGCCTTTGCACATGCTGAGGACTTTGCCTGAGGTGCCCACTCATCATTTTGGCAAACCCTGTCCCACCCTTCAAACCCCAGGTCCAAGGCTATTCAAGGACTGCCTCTGGGCTCTCCGACATGCTTGTGATCCCCCCAGTCAGAGTACTTGCCACACTGTGTGGATGTGGCTTCCCCTTCCCCCCACCCTAGCCCCAGCTAGGCTGGGGGATCTTTGGGACAGCAATGTTTTCTTCTCCGACTTCCTCACCCATAGCCTGTGTGTGTCAGAATATGCATCAATGACAGGCTACTGAATTATCATTATTACTGAACAAGAGTAAAAAAAAAATAAGCCAGGTATTGTTGTAAATAAGTGATGGAATAAATAAATAAGTGAAGGAGAAAAGTTCCAAAAAGTGTATGTAGATGCTGAGCCCTCACAGAGGGGGAGCATAACCCCTCCTCCTTAGGTGTGGGCTGCACGGGGTCTTCCTTCCAAAAAGGACAAGAAGGAAAAGAGAGAGAAACAGAGCAACTGTGCAGTGCAGGAACCTGACAAGCACTGCCTCAGCCAAGAGGTCAAGGGCAACATCAATAGCCTTAAGTCATGTTGATAGTATACCCTTGATGTGATGTGGAAAAAAATGGCACTTTATCTCTGTGACCTTCTTCCCCAAAACCCATAACCCCAGTCTAATCGTGAGAAAAACACCAGACAAATCCCAATAGAGGAACATCCTATAATATGATATGACCAGGACGCTTCACAACTGCCCAGATCATCAAAAAGAAGGAAAGTCTGAGACACTGCGGCAGCCGAGAGGAGCCTAAGGAGACCTAACAACTAAATGTAACATGGTATCCTTGTGGGATCCTGGGACAGAAGAGGGTTATCAGGTAAAAATGAAGTCAATATAAAATACAGATTTTAGTTAGTAATAACGTGTCAGGATTGGCAACTGAAGCAAATGTGCTAATACTAATATGTGATGTTAATAATAGGAAAAGTGGGTGTGGGGTTATATGAGAACTCTCTGTACCATCTTGTCAACTTGTCTGTAAACTAAATCTATTCTAAAAAATAAAGCCTATTTTTTTTAGCCCTGGCTAGTGTGGCTCAGTGGATTGAGCGCTGGCCTGCGAACCAAAGACTTGCCAGTTCGATTCCCAGTCAGGGCACATGCCTAGGCTGTGGGCCGGGCCTCCGGTGGGAGGTGTGCAAGAGGCAACCACACATTGATGTTTTGCTCCCTTTTTTTCTCTCTCCCTTCCCTTCTCTCTAAAAATAAATAAATAAAACCCTTTAAAAAATAAAGCCTATTTTGAAAGAAAGAAAGAAAGAAAGAAAGAAAGAAAGAAAGAAAGAAAGAAAGAAAGAAAGAAAGAAAGAAAGAAAGAAAGAAAGAAAGAAAGAAAGAAAGAAAGGAAGAGCCTTCAGGGAGCCTTCCTGGTTGACCTTGGGCAGTGAAGGGGCACTGAGGTTGTAGCGGGTGGGACTCAGGACCAGCCCTGCTGCTGTTCCAGTTCCAGGATGAGAACTGTCCTGTTCTCAGGAGATGCATGCTGAACTACTGAGTGGCTGACTATCACAGTGGATTCATGTAACTCTCAGATGGCTCAGGAAAAAAACGGATGTGCATAGGGAGGGGACAGAGAATGTGCAGATGTGGGTGAAGGATATATGAATGTTCATTGCGCTATTCTTGTTTTTTAAGGTTTTTATTTATTTATTTTTAGAGAAGGGGGAGGGAGGGAGAAAGGGAGAGAAACATCAATGTATGATTGTCTCTCACATGGCCCCCACTGGGGACCTGGCCCGCAACCCAGGCATGTGCTCTGATTGGGAATCGAATAGGCGACCCCTTGGTTCGCAGCTCATGCTCAACCCACTGAGCTATACCAGCTAGGGCTCATTGCACTATTCATGTAACTTCTTTGTAGGTTTAAAATTTCTCAAAATAAAAAGTCAAGAGAAAAATTAAGAAGGGACTAGACAGGCAAGTGTGCAGGGGAAGCAAAGCAGGTGAGCTGTGGGAAAGGTGGTGTAGGACCAGAGGACCTGGAAGGGAGGAGAGAAGGGAACGTGTGCATGGTGAGAGGTGACAGGGGAGGTGAGGCCTGAATCTTCAGGGCCTGGCAGGCCAGGGTGAGATGCTGAGGTGCAGCTCAGCCTGCATGGGGATGGCAGCAGCCCATGGGCAATCTGTGGGGCAGCAAAGGAGCTCCTGAGGCCTGGCTTCCTCATCCAGCCAATTCTACCACCCTGCAAGCCAGCCCATCCCTGCCAGGATCCCAGAGCCAGCCAAAGGCTGGATCACATGGATACTGCCTATCCCCTCCCTACAAACACATATGCAAGGGCTCTCCTGGCTTCTGTGCCCCCAACCTCCTGATCACTGATGCCCTGATCTCTCCCCAGCAACTGACCCAGCACCATGTACCTTGGGCTTTGCTGCGGGTGGAAAAGTGGCTGCCCCATCCCCACTTACTCTACTGTTCAGGCCTCCCTTTGGGATGAGTTTGCTACAAAATGACCCTCTGGGCTCTGTCCCTTCTCTGTACTCTGACCAGACCTGGGAGTTTAGGCCTTCTTATCTTGGAGTATAAGCCAGTTACAATAATAATAACTACCTGAGTGTTCATAGCAGCCCTGGTAGAATAGCCAAAATGTGGAAGCAACCCAAGTGGCCATCAGCGAATGAACGGATCAAATGTGGTATAGCCACCCAGAGGAATTATTGTTCAGCCGTAAAAGAAATGAAGCCCCGATAAGGCTTCAACATGGATGAACCTTGAAAACGTGGTATCAAGTGGGTGAAAACGGACATGAAAGTCCACATGTTGAATGATTCTGTTTCCATGAAATGTCTAAAACAGGCAAGTCCATAGTGACAGAAAGATGGTGGCTCAGGGCTGGAGGGGCGCATGAAAATGTTCTACAGCCAACCGTGGTGGTGGTTGTACAACTCTGTGAATGTACTAAAAACCATCGAATTACACACTCTAAATGGCTGAATTGTGTAGCATGTGAATTATGTCTCAATAAAGCTGCTTTAAAAATAATAATATTCATCCTTGGCTGGTGTAGCTCAGTGGATTGAGCACAGGCTGCGAACCAAAGGTTCGCTGGTTCAATTCCCGGTCAGAGCACATGCCTGAGTTGCGGGCCAGCTCCCCAGTAGGGGCCACATGAGAGGCAACCACACATTGATGTTTCTCTCCCTCTTCCTCCCTTCTCCTCTCTCTAAAAGTAAATAAATAAAATCTTTAAAAAATAATAATTAGCACTTCTCAAATGCCTATTGAGTGCCAGACAGGCACCAGGCACCACACAACTTCTGTTAACTCTGGGGACACTATTCAGCCCACCCTGCCAACGAAGAAACTGACACTTGGAGCATTGAAGTGCTTCCCCAGGGTCAGACAGCTTGTGGAGGCAGGACCTGAACCCAAAACAGTCCACCGTAGTAAGTGCCAGGTCTACTCAAGTTTGTTTCCAAGACGTTACTCAGCCCCAAACTCGCTGGAGCTGGGGAGAAGCTCAGATCACCACAGGTCCTGTGCTCAAGGGCTGCTGGTCCCACAAGAACCAGGAAGACCTGCCTGAAATGGTGCCAGGCTGGGGTGAGGGATGCAGAAACTAGCAGGGTAGTGGAAATTCAGGGTTCCCCAACTCCCAGTCCCAACCATAACCTCCTGTCCAGAATGAGCTGGGGCACCTAACAAGGAGACACAGCTTCTGGCAGTGGCACGGCACCCCAGAGGACAAACGCTGGGTGTCCACCTCCCAGCCAAGGCTGGCCCTCGGTGGCTTCTCAGGAGTCTCCCTCTCGTGTTTGCTGCTGGGAGCTGCAGCCCCTGAGGTGTGTCCCACCCGTTCACTGGAATTTTGAAAATCGCTCCTATTCCTGACGGGCAGAAGTGCGATGGGGCTGCCAAAAGTACCCCTTAACTGGAGTTCACAGTGAAGTGAGGTGGTTCAGTGCAAACGGTGACCCATAGGTGGGGTTTACAGATTTTCCATCACCATGAAAAATAAAAGCTGACCAGTGCCATGTGAGTGGCAGAGGTCCATCCTCCCCAGAGGCAGTCTGGGTGGGCAGGCCTGCGGTGGGCTCCCTTGGGGGCCTGCAGAGGACACAACAAGTGTGGCTGAGGCCCTGAAAGGCCGAGGAGGTGGGCATCCAAGGCAGGACTGTGAAGTGTACAGGAAGGGAGTAGCCCACACCGGATGGGTAGCCCCAGGAGCACGGGGGCGCCCCCTGGTGGAGGCCAGTGCCACTGCAGCCCTCCACGAAGTCTGGAGAAAAGCCCTGGCAGGCAGTCTTGGGTCTGTTGAGAGGGGTGGGCTACAGAGGCCTAGAGCAAGGGCTGGAACCTGAGGGCTGAGAGCCGGAGAATGAGGGACAGGACTTTTTGTGGGTCCTCCACGGAGGGGAGCAGGAAGGAAGGCAGGTGGATCAGTGCATGCTCATGTGCAGAGAAGGAAGGGGAAGAGGAGAGGCAGGAGCTGTTCAGGGACCCCCGGGATAGTGGCAATTCCAGAGTTGCCGCTCTCTACTCTTCTCCTCCACAGCGTGCCCCTCAGTTGCAGCCGGGCCCACGTAGGCCTGGGGAGATAGATGGTGAGGCCCTGGCACACACACCCATAATGGAATGGAGAGCCACCCGGGCCAAAGACCAGCTGGCCACCTCCCAGACCCCACCTTGAGCCCCTTCCCCTCTCTCAGCATGGGATCCCTCACCAAGCTCCTGCTTCTGATCCCACCCACACCCTCCCATGGCCCCTGGGTGGTGGTCAGGGGGTGGGGGCAGAGCTTAGTGAAGAGGCAAGGCTCGGAGAGTGGAAGGAGACTCAGAGAGGGAGGTTCAGTGAAGGGAGGGGCTTCAATGAGAGGAGTGCGGACTCAGGGAGAGCAGGGGAATCAGGAAGGGGAGTGACTCTCAGACAGAGAGGTGTTCAGGGAGGGCAGAGGGGCTCAGGACCCTTGGGTAGGTAAGGTCCTGTGGGGGTGGTTTCAGACCACCTAGCTTCAGTGGGGACTTGGTCCCATCTGAGCAGCTCCCAGGCCCCGTTTCAGCAGACCAGCCTGAAAACGGAAACAGCTTGGGCAGGGCCTCTTTATGGCTCTTGGTGAAACCTGGCCCTGGGGACAGGAAAGACGTTTCTCCACGGCTGGTGGGGAGGGAGGAGTGACTCATTCCTCTCTTCCAGTCTCCATGACACCTCCGAGCCTGGGAATTACCCAAAAGCAGCCAACCAGGCCAGGCCCAGAGACAACAGCTCCACCCCGCCCTGGCCAATCTCACCTTACAACTCCTGTACCCACAGGGAGGGTCAGGCCACACCCGGGACTGTGGACACCTGGACAAGAAACACACACCCTCTCATATAAGCACAAACCCACACAAACACACACCCACTCACTAAATCCAAACACAACCACCATCACCCAGAAATAAAAACTCACCACACACAGACACTATCAGGCACCCCCACAGAGTCCCCCCAGTCCAGATCTCAGAAGACCGTCCGCCAAGAAGCCCACCACAGAGCCTACCACCCAGTGAACGTAAAGACCTGCTCACAAGCCCTGCGAGCCCCGGGTGCAGGCCCACCCACACTCTTGCTGGCTCCAGAACCGGTTTCATTTCTCAGTTGCCCAGTTTAAGAGGCTACTTGGGGAAAGGGAGGGAAGGAGACGGGGAGCAGAGGTGGAGGGGATGACAAACCGGGGTGGGAACAAACCCCAGTGGCCTCACTGCGGAGGAAGGAAAGCACAAATTGGGTTTTAGCCCAGGGCCAGGCACTTTACCACCGCAAGAATCTGAGGTGCCCCTACCTGCCTTCACGGCCTCCTGTGCCCAGTCCTCTCCCTGCTGTACGCTGGGTCTCAGAGAACACACAGAAAGCTTGATGTCCCGGCCAGGTGTCTACATAACAACAAGCTGGCTGCAAAATCACCTCTTCAAGAAGTCCCTGGACTCCACATTTCTGTCAGGGCAGCGCAGCACCAGCAGACAAGGCCAAAGCTCTCAGTACGTGGCATCTACTGACCTGTTTGGCAGCTTTTGATGTTTGTGATTCCTCCGCACTTTCCTGCTCCACACTGAGGCTTCCCAGGGCGGGGTCTGAGTCCCCTCAGAAAGGTCTCCTCAACAGCAAGGCCACATCTCTTCAATCGGACCGAGACCTCCGTGTTGAAGAGAGCAGTTGTGCTAGATAGGACTGTTTTTATCGAAAACAACAAAAACTGACAACGTTGAACTTAAGCTAAATAAATAAATAAATAGTATGGGAATTGGGGGGAATAGAGTGCACACTGAGGTTTCTCATGGAGCAAAATAAGAGTTAATCACTAAATTCCAGAAAGGCACAAAGGGAGACAGTTTAGCAACCTACATAGTATATTTACATATATATGAAATATTTAAAAATTCTAATATATATATTAGAAATAAACTAAACATCTAAATTTAAAAGCTATAAAATTTTAGAAGAAAACAGGAGAATATCTTTGTTTTGGGGAGTTAGGAAAACATTTCTTAAATAAGATACAAAACATTCTTGAAAAGAGAAAAAACAAATTTGGGTACACTAAAAACTGGCTTGAGAAAAGAAAAAAATTTAAATAAGCTGTTTGCAACCCCTATTGCCAACAAGTGATTAGTAATCAGAACACATAAACAACTTCTACAAACCTGTCAGAAAAAGACAATCTAATAAAATGATAGATCAAGGCTATGAATCGGCTCCTACAGAAGAAACTGGAATGACCAATAAACATATGAAAGGTGTCCAACCTCATCAGCAATCAGAGAAATGCAAATTACGAGTTACCATGTTACATCCACTGAAGAACGAAAGCAAAAAGTCCGACACTACCAAGTGTTGACAGAAATGTGTAGCAACAGAAACTCTCTGGCATGTTGGAGGGGGTATCAGTTGGTACAATAATTTTGAGAATCTTTTGGCAATATCTGATAAAGTGGATGATGTGTATACCCTGTCAGCCAGCCTTCTCACCCCTAGGGAAAATCTCAGGCATGTGTACCTGGAGGACAAGGAAGTCACATATTATCTGTAATAGTAAAACAATGGAAAATAATTCAAATGCTCATCAAGAGAAGAATGGATATGAATTGTGGCATATTCACACAATGGAATATTATATAGCAATGAAAAAGTATATTACTTGGAGCAGTGAACACATAATGCAATATACAGATGATGTATTATGGAATTGTACACCTGAAACCTATATAAGTTTATTAACCAATGTCACTGCAATAAATTCAATAAAAAAGAAATAAAGTATATATATATATATATATATATATATATATATATATATATATTTAAAAGAATAAACACTGACACATGCAACAACAGGAAAAGACCTCACACAATATATTGAGTTGAAGAAGCCAAATGAAAAAAAAAGCCAGATGGAGATGAATACACATTGTGATTCCATTTATCTGAAGATCAAAAGCAAGCAAAAGCCATCAATGGTGACAGGAGTTAGTAAGTGGCCACCGCTGGGGAGGGGGCTGGGGAAACAATACCAGAAGACCTTCTGAGGTTATGGGAATGCTCTATATCTTGATATTGGTGGTGGTCCCATGGTGCATGCAAATGCAAAATTTTTATTATACTGTACATTGAAGATTTGTGCATTTTAAGGACCATGCTGAATGTATTTTATGCCTCAAAAAAAGAAACTTCATAGCAAAAGACAACATAAAAATGGTAAAACATAAGTCATAGTCTTGTAGAAGATATTTGCCACCCATATAACCAACAAATGACTGATACTTAGAACATATAAAGAAATCCCTTAAATCAACAACAGAAGGACAAACACCCCAATAGAAAACTATGCAAATGCCATGAAGGAGAAGCACATGAAGAGAACATTGAAATAAACAATACGCAAATGAAAAGATTCTCAATGTCATTAAGTCAGAGAAATGCAAACTAAAACAATAACGAGATGCTACTTGATACGCACAGAATGACGAACGCAATAAAAAGTCTGGTGCTACCAAGTGTTGGCAGAAATGTACAGCCATAGGAGCTCTCCAACATGCTGGAGGGGGTGTCAATTAGTACCACAATTTCACAGAACATTTGGCAATACCCGGTAAGGTGTGTGCACCCTGTGATCCAGCAGTTCCACTTCTAGGGAAACTCTCATGCATATGCACCTGGCGGCATTTACAAGGACATGTGTCACATCTCATCTGTAATGGCAAATCTGTTGAGAACAATCCAGATGCTCATCAAGAGGATGGGTGTACGCTGTGGCCTACTCACACATGGGGATACTGCACAGCAGGTACAATCAGTGAACTAGAGCTTCTTGTATAAAATGGGATACATTTTGAAAACATAAAGTCGATAAGAAAAGCAAGTTGCCACATAGGTAGAACCTAAGACCATCTATGTAAAAATGTTCGATGCACAAGATAGTTCTATGTATTGTAAATGGATATATACCTAGGTAGCAAAACTATACAAATCTGAACAGGGAGAGGACACATCAACTTTAGGGTAGCGTTACCTGGAGGAAAACGGGGGAAGGGGAAGAGCTACAAAGAACCTTCAGCAGCATGGTAAGACTTGTTAAATCTGAATGGTGGGGTCCCGTGGGTGTTTCTTATATTATTCTTTGTACTTTCCCATGTGTTTGAAATATCTCATAATTTTAAAAATGTGTTCAAAGGGAACAGGGCAATTTTACAGTCTAGCAGCGAGAAGGTGGGCTGCCATGTTGGCTTCTAGGCTGACCCCAGCTTATGCCTTCCCTCCTTCATGCCACACTTCATGTTGGTAGCCCTCCAGCTGGGCCAGCACTCTTCTCCCACACAAACAACTTTGCCTTCATTCCTGGGCCTCCCAGACCTGGGTGTTCCTGCCGCTGGGGGCGGGGCAGGGGGGAGTGTCTTCTGTGAATGTTTACCAATTCCTGGATGCACGGATAACACTAAGATCCTAGAGACATAAGGCAGCCCAGTCACATTCAACAAAGCATGATCTAGAAATGCATTAAGAACCCCCTGCTCCATCCTTGTCTTTTGAAAAATGTCAAAGGTATCAAAATATATGGTCTACTGCAACACAAATGGGAACCTCCTTTCCTCTCCTCTCTTCTCACTTCATACCCCACAGCTGGTGCTAAACAGATCCAGAAGCTGCCCACAAAACCTCTCTTCTATTCCTATTTAAAGAGCTCTGCTCCTTTCCTAACTATCTCAACACTTTAGTGTGTATATTTGCACAGTCTTTCCCTCAGCAAGCAATTCTTCCTCCTTCTGACAAGTGAGATGAGGTAGGAGGGAAATCTGGTATCATTATTGAGCCCTCTTTAGCCAACCAGGGTAGGGGAAAGTCTGTGAATGCATGTGGGTTCTGCCTACGGGAAAAACAACACAAGAGGTAAGAGCATCTGCAAGACAGCAGCCCACCTCCCACACAGTGGAGTCAGGGCAGTGTTCAAAGGGCCATTTCAACATCCTGCAGGGCCAGATGGTGGAGTTTGTGGTAAGAATAGGACATCACTCCATACTTCTCTTGCTGTAAGGTAGCTTCTAGATCAGAAGCAATATTGCAGCATCCACCAGAACAGCATATGAAGCAGCAGCAAGTTCAGGAATGGCGGTACTAGCAGAAGCATGACATGCAGGTAAACTCAATTCAAGTCCCAAACAAGCATCTTTTGAGGTATGGACAGATTGCTGATGACCTCACAACAGAAGAATGTGGATGGGGTTACCTTACTCTGGCTGGTCCCTAAGGAAGAAAGGTGTCATACTGAATTCTGGATTGGTGCTATTTTGCTGCCAGCGAGCACTCTGGTCAGCCTTGGTGAGAAAAAACCTTGCATGGCCTCTTTTCCTTCCACAGTGGCCACTGTGGTCACAAGCCCATGGAGCAGGCTCTGGGCTGGCTGGGGAGCAAAGCACCCAACAAGAGGGTTTATAGGCCACAAAGCTATTTGAGCCTCTCCAGCAGCAAGATGCCCCTTTGAGTCAGAGCTCAGAACCAGGGCAAGCAGTGCCAAGGAACTGCCCTAACAGGGAACGTGACCTCCATCAGTGATAAGGCAGGAGGCACTAAGGGTTGAGTAACCTCTGATAGAGCCCTATCTTAAATCAACTTCTTTCTCCTTGGGCCTCAAAAGCTGCTTTGTTTAACTTCATGCTATTTGGATGAAGATATGATAAGGTCTCCAAAGTTTAAATAAACTTAGAAGTCAACAGAGTCTACTACCTGCCATTCCCTGGGAAGGAGGCTTAGTGAGCAGGGGACCCAAGGGCCCGAGGGGTGGGACTGAGGCCTCCCATTCCTCTCTCTCCTGCAGTCCCCCCACCCCAGCCAATTCCAACTGCAGTTCCCTTGAGTTTCTTTCTTTTCCTGTGGCTCATTTTGTTTGCCAGTAGGGAACCCAGGGCCAAGACATTGAACCACAAGGGTTAAGCCAGGGGTCTCAAACTCAGGTGTTTACAGAGGACAAATGGGAGACAAAAATCGTACAAGGAGCCAAGTGAAATGCAATCAGTAGGGGACTTCCACTTCCAAGAAAATGGAGTAGACATGTTTTCCTATTCCTTCTGCCAACTACAACAAAACCCCCTGGACTTCAGAGATACAACAAACAAGGGAAGATTGAAAGTGGAGAGAAGGCAGACCAGCTAGGGACCTCTAGACCCAAGGATGTGTGACACTTCATTGTTGTCACCATCCCACTGGCCACCTTCAGGCTCCTCGTGGCACATGGTGAGTGCCCTGGGTTTTCTTTTTCCCTTGTGCCTAGCAAACACAAACTGCAGAAGCAGGCAACTGAGAGACATACAAACTAAAGAAGTCCCAACAAAACCCTGCTTTCTCTAGTGACAGAACCTAAAAGGGGGCAGCCTAAAGAGACAGAAAATCTTTACACAGTAATCACTCTCCCCTAGCCAAACAGCAGAGATGAAACTGTGGCCCCGCCCCACCCACACCACAAAGGCCAGGTTGGGAGCCTAGACTTCCACCCTCAAGGAGCTGTAACGAAGCACACCAACAGCCCTGCGCCCACGGTGTCAGTGGAGAACACACAGGAAAGCTAGCCTATGCCCACCAGTTAGTAAAAAGGCACCGCACCCACTCCCCACCAGGCTGGTGTCAGAGGAAGCCACCCCAACGGTGCAGCCAGTGGAAACCATCTGGGAAGCTGGAACTCCCATCCCTGCTCAGCAACAAGGAGCCACCTTCCTCCCTTGCCCCAGGTGTCAATCAAGACCAAACAGGGAACCTGGACTTCTACTTCTACCTGGCAATATAAGGATGCCCCTTGCCCTTCTCCTGTAGTATCAAAATAAAACAGAAGGTTTAAATAAGATCCAGACTCTTGGAACATAATACAAAAATGCCCAGGATTCGATTAAAAATCACTCATCATACTAAGTCCGGGAAGATCTCAAACTGAGTGAAAACAGATGCCAACTCCAAGAAGACAGAGGTGTTATAATTGTTTGACAAAGATCATTTTAAGCCAACCGTTTGATTACAGGAGTAATTATGAATACACTTGAAACAAATAAAAAAGAGAAAAGTTCAGCAAAAAAAAAATATATATATATATATAAAGTAGAACCGATGAAAAGTTTAGAAATGAAAAATATAATAACTGAAATAAAAAATTCAGCAGATGGACTCACGAGCAGAAGGGAGGACACAGAGGAAAGAGTGAGTGAGCTAGAAGATAGAACAATAGAAATTGCCCAATCCCAACAACAGAGAAAAATAGACTGGAGAAAAATGAACGGAGCCTCAGGTAATTGTGGGACTATAACAAACATCCAACATTTGTGTAATCAGAGTTCCAGAAGGAGAGGATAAAGAGGGCAGAGCTAAAAAAGTACTTGAGGAGATAATAGCTGAAAACTCCCCAAATTTGGCAAGAGACATAAGCCTACAGATTCAAGAAGCTAAGCAAATCTCAAACTGATTAAACCCAAGGAAATGCACACCAAATATCATGACCAGACTTCTGAAAACAAAAGACTGAGGGGAGAAAAAGTCTTAAAAGCAGTCAGAGGCCCTGGCTGGGGGGGCTCAGTGGATTAAGTGCCCGCCTGAGAGCCAAAGGGTTGCTGGTTCGATTTCCTGTCAGGGCACATGCCTGGGTTTCGGGCCAGGTCTCCAGTAGGGGGCGCACAAGAAGCAACCACACATTGATGTTTCTCTTCCTCTCTTCCCTTCTCTCTAAAAATAAAATCTTAAATTAAAAAAAAAAAAAAGAAAATCTACAGAAGTCTAACAAAAAATTCCCAAAATAACTGAGTTCAGAAAAGTCTCAGGTAACAAGATAACATATCAAATAAAACGTAAAAATAAAGTTTTTACTCTGCAGAAGACCTGTTAGGAGAACAAAAGGACAGTTATAGAGTGGGAGAATATTTGCTAGCCACACATTCAACAAAGAATTTTTATTTTATTTTATTTATTTATTTACTTATTTATTTATAGAGAGAAGGGAAGGGGGGGAGAAAAACATCCATGTGTGAGAGAAACATCGCAGGCCCCCAGTGGGGGACCTAGCCCACATCACAGGCATGTGCCCTGACTGGGAATCAAATTGGCGACCTGTTGTACACAGGTGGGTGCTCAACCACGCCGGCCAGGGCTCAACAAAGAGTCACTATCTCGAATGTATAAGGAACCCTCAAAACTCAACAATTTTTTTAAAAAGCAACCAATCCAAAAGGCATAAAGAGACATTTCAATGAAGAAGATGATAAGCATAGGCAAAGATGTTTAACGTCGTTAGTCACCAAGGAACTGCAAATTAAAAGCACAATGAGATGCCACTTCACACCCAGCAGAGTGACAGTAGAACCAAATGCTGGTAAGGATGCAGAGAACCTGGATCGCGCACACATTGCTGGTGGGCATGTGAAACAGGACGGCCTTGCTGGAGCAACTCTGCAGAGCAGTACGGTAGTTTCTTAATAAACGAAACATGCAAGAACCAGGATTTGCCCTCCTAGGCATTTCTCCCATAGAAATAAATACATGTTCCCACAAAAAAATGATGGCTGCTTCCTGGGCATTGGACACGAGTTAGGGGAAAGGAAACAGGCTCATCTCCTAGCTGTGGGCACTCTTCTCCCAATTCCTCTCTTCTTAGCCCTTTGCTCCTTGGAATATCACACACACACAACATTTTACCCAAACACACCTTGTCCCTCCACCAGCTAAATCCTTCTCAGCAAACTCCTGCCCAACTTCCTGTGGGAAGCTCTGCTGGACCAACACAGACACAGAATTCTCCTTCCTACGGTCACTTAGCACTTACTGCAGGGGTCCATTCCTGGAGCATCTGACCCACCTTGTGTCACGCTGCTGTTTCTGTACAAGAGGCTCGGGAATGTGTATGTGTGTAGGGATGTGTGTGTGTGTGTGCAGGGAATGTGCATGCACACAGTGCCTGGAGCCCAGAGCCTCAACCTGCTCCCTCACCCTCACAGCACTCTGCATTCAGAGACAGCTTCATCCCACCCTCATCCCCACCCTCTGGGGCACACACACACACACCGTGCACTGCAGGCCTCAAGCACCACGGTGGGTTTATTTTAAAAGCTTTATTGAGATATAATTTACATGTCATATGACTCACCAGTTTAAATTGTACTGTTGTATAGTTTTCAGTATAATCATAGAGCTACGCGCCCATCAGCACAATCAGTTGTAGGACATTTCATCACCCCAGAAGAAACCCTGTACCTGTTAGCAGTCACCCGCATTTCCTCTGAACACCCCCACCCCAGCCCCTGGCAAACTTCGATCTTTATAGATTTTCCTACTCTGAAGAGTTTCTGTAAGGAGAATCATGCAATATGTCACCCTTTGCAACTGACATCTCTCATCATAATATTTTCAAGGTTCACCCGTGTTGCTGTATGTATCAGAACTTTATTCCTCTCCATGACTAAATAATATCCCATTGTATAACTATACATACCTCTTTTGTTTGTTCATTCATCAACTGACATTTAGGACGTTTCCACTTTTTGGCTATTAGGAATAATGCTTCTATGAACATTTTTGTGCAAATATTTTGTGTAAACATGTTTTCATTTCTCTCAGGGTAAGGAGCAGAACTGCTGGGTCATATGGTACCTCTCTCCGCCTTTTGAGGAACAGGCTGTTTTCAAAAGCAACTGTGACACTTTACACCCCCACCAGCATCACCGAGGGCTCTAATTTCTCCTCGCTTCCTGTTTGATTCTCATCTCCTGAGCGAGAAGTGGCATCTCTGTGCTGTTTTGCTTTGCTTTTCTCTCATAATCAATGGTGTTGAACATCTTTTCATATGCTTTTTGGACATTTGTGTGTCTTCTTTATCTGTTCTCAATGTATGTTTAGATTCTCTGACAATTTTCTAATTGTGTTTTTTGTTTTTTTATTATTGGGTTGTAAGAACCATGGTAGATATGAAGCAAAAAGCTATTTGGATCTGTTTTGCCCAGAGCCAAAGTCTTATTTGCAGAGACTCCGAAGTCTGGCCCCTGGTCATGAAGCCGTCTGTTCTCATCTCCCACAGCCCTGCCCAGCAGGTGTTCCTCACTCAGGCCCCCCACCCGACCCGAGCAAATCAGAACATACCCCTCTGCACAGAAGGGGAGACTGAGGCTCAAGGTGGAAAAGGACTTGCTCAAGGTCACATGACTGGTGATAGTAGAGACCACCTCAAATTCAGGTTTGTCCAACTAAACCCCACACTCTCCCTACAGCATTTCTCTGCGAGCTCGTATGCCTGACTTGGTTGTTTTCCAGTCTACCACTCACATCACTTTCGTTCTCATCACTGCCCTGTGAGGTGAGTCACGCAGACATCATTTCCCCCATTTTACAGAGGAAACTGACCCTAAAACAGGTCACTTGACTTTCTCTAACCTCACAGCTAGCAAGAGACAGCTCGCAGCACCCCACCCAGACACAACTAGCAGGGAAGCCACTCTCTGGCCACTGGACCTGACCTCAGCCCTCCATGAAGCCTTGCCACACTGCCTAGGGGTTCTGCCTCACTTCTGGGCCAGAGTCACCCCCACTAACCAGGAAACTAGCAGCCAGCAGTCCACTGAAATGGACCTAGGCTCCGAGAACTTCCTCCAGGGCAGCCCCCACCCAGCACCAGCTAGGCCCTCTGGTCGGGCACTCCCAGCCCTGCCCAGCCCAGCCCCAATAGGCCCCACCCAAGACCTTTGCCCCTGCAAGAAGTAGGACCCTGGTTTCCTGGGCCTCTGGTCCTGTTTACCTTACTCTTCTATTACCCCAGCGCTTGGGCACTTATTGAAAAGGACACAGGTTACATGCCTGACATCTGAGATATGTACAGAAAACTGGAAAAACCCCTAGGTCTGGTTAAAAGAGGTTTCTTATCTAGCTTGGAAGTGCACTTGGTTCCTACTAGATTACAAAGCCTTCTGATTCAGGTAACACAGTCGTGGCCCATTATCAGTCATTTATGCCAATCAGAGGGCCCAGGCAGGCAAGGTTGCAAGAACATAATAAGAAAGTGATGCCCTTCCTTCATTCAAGTCAGGAAACTAACTTTCTCTTGAGTACCCAGCACTGTTCTAGGCATTGTTTGTGGACATTCTGGCTGTCCCAATGGAGCTGACATACTGGAACAGAGAGAGAGAGAATAAAAAATAAAGAGAAATATAGAGTATGGTAGGTGGTGTTAGATGCTAAGGAGAACATGAAGTACGAAAAGATTACAGAACACTGTGGAGTGAGTAGTAGTCACTTTAAATGGCGTGGACAGGGAAGGAAGGCCTTGCTGGGAGCAAAGAGCTGAAAGGTAGGAGGGGGGCCTGTGGATCTCGCGTCTCCACGGCACACGCACAGGGCACAGGGGCCTGAAGTGGGAGCCTGCGTTATACCTGGGGAATAGCCAGGAGATCCGAGAGCTGGAATGAGGGCAAGAGAGAATATTGGGGGGGGGGGGGCATGGAGAGAGACAGACCAATCAGAACCTCCAAGGCCAACTCTGAAGGGCTCCAAGAAGGGTGAGGGATAGCCCAGGTGTAGGAGCAAGGGCGCTGCAGGTACACGACCCTGACGTCCCACTTTTGCCCAGATCTAATCTCTTTCACCACCATTTCATTAAGATGGATCCCGGCAATGACTCGGATCCTAGAGGGAGGGAAGACAGGGCTCTGCGAGGGGAGGGGACTGAATAAGGAGAAGGGGACGGACTCCTGGGAGGGGACAGCAGCTCTGCTAAAGAGATCTAGAGTCACTGCGAGGGGGGAGCGCTGAGAAAGCTCTAGCGGGGCTGGAGGGAAATTTCAGTTCAGCACTGACTCGGGGGCGTCCTTTGGGTGCCTTTGCGGGCTGTCCCTGGCTACAGAATGCAGACCTCCAGGGCTGGCAACCCCGGTGGCCTGAATCAGGCCAGAATCCGGCGCGGCAAGGGCTGCCTCAAAGGCCGGAGGGACACAGTAGGTTCGCGGATCGTTCCGCGGAACGGCCATGCCCACGCCGCCCCTTCCAGTCCCCGGGAATCCCGCGCTGCAGGCAGCGCCCCCTTCACCCCGCCATCGGAGTCAAAGACGTCGAAAAACGCGCGAGCTCGGGTCACTCAGACTGTGATTTGCTCTCCATCCCCGACCGGCCCCGGGGAATCTGCTTCCGAGCAGTGGCGGACTAGGAGAGAAAGAGGTAGGGGCTCGAGGCCAGGCCCCGCCCCGGCCCGGCCCAGCGCCGCCAACCCCTGAGCCGTACGCCACTCTTCCTCCGCCTGCGCTCCGTGCAGGTGGGAAGAGGGGGCCACGTCACTGTCCCCAGGTCCGGGAGAACGCGGCTCCGCCCCTCCCGCCCTCGCCGGAGCGCTGGGCACAGATCTAAGACCAATTGGCCCCAAGTCAGGGCCAGCTCAGTTGCCGCCGCCGCTCGCCCGCCCACAAAGCCACAGGCAGGTGCAGCCGCAGCCGCAGCGCGAGCAGTCCGAGCGGAGCCGTTAGCGAGCGCGCGGTCGTCCAGCGGTCCGTCGGGGCGTCAGGAAGTCGGCGCGCCGCAGTTCCTGCCCAGCCCCAGCGGCCGCGGTCCCTCGTCGTCCCTGCACCCGGAGCCGCCAGGCAGAACCGGCTTTGGAGCGGCAGCCATGTCCATGGGCCTGGAGATCGCGGGCACCTCGCTGGCCGTGCTGGGCTGGCTGGGCACCATCGTGTGCTGCGCGCTGCCCATGTGGAGGGTGACGGCGTTCATCGGCAGCAGCATCATCACAGCACAGATCACCTGGGAGGGCCTGTGGATGAACTGCGTGGTGCAGAGCACCGGCCAGATGCAGTGCAAGGTGTACGACTCGCTGCTGGCGCTGCCGCAGGACCTGCAGGCGGCCCGCGCCCTCATCATAGTCGCCATCCTGCTGGCAGCCTTTGGGCTCCTCGTGGCGCTCGTGGGCGCGCAGTGCACCAACTGCGTGCAGGACGACACGTCCAAGGCAAAAATCACCATCGTGGCGGGCGTGCTTTTCTTGCTGGCCGCCCTGCTCACCCTCGTACCTGTGTCCTGGTCGGCCAACACCATCGTCCAAGATTTCTACAACCCCCTGGTGCCGGATTCGCAGAAGCGCGAGATAGGCTCTGGCCTGTATGTGGGCTGGGCGGCCGCGGCGCTGCAGCTGCTGGGGGGTGCGCTGCTCTGTTGCTCGTGCCCTCCGGCTGAGAAGAAATATGTGCCCGCCAAAATTCTCTACTCTGCGCCGCGCTCCGCCGGGCCAGGCACGGGCACCGGTACAGCCTACGACCGCAAGGACTACGTCTGAGGGGCAGCCGCGTTCCACCAGCCCACGCGCTGGTGCACCCACCAGTCCAGCGGGCCGCCTCGCATCGGAGACCAGCCCAGGCCAGATGTCAGACTCCCCCTTGCTGGACTGCGAGGGGCCAGCCCGTCGCCCCCTTCCCCAGCTGCCACCCCTCTGCGGGCAGGGAACGGGACAGTGGGGCCTGGGGACCAGCCCACACAGACAATGAAACCTCCCCCTCTGGAGTGCGGGGTAGGATGGTCGCGGCTACTTGCCCGCCCCCTCGGGCCCAGGCCTTTTCAAAGCCCTTGTTGGGCAGGCACTGGCAGCCTTGCAAAGGGCCACTTGATATTCTTCAATAAAAGCCTTTCGTTTTGCAGTTGCCGGCGCGCCTCCTTGTCCTCAGTGCCAGGGCTGCGGACAGGTCTCCAGCCCCCTGCAAGGGTTGGTTCGGGCTGGATTCTGCTAGGGATGAAGCCTAGAGAGGGGCAGAGGTTCAGTAACCAAGGGAGCGAGGTTGTAAACTGAACTGGGTGCTGGCTAGGTGCTCCTTTGGCCTAGTCACTGGGATTCAGCTGATTAAGGCCCAATCGTGAGAGGCAGGTGTGGGCACTTCCAGTGTGTTGTGGCAGAGAGAGCCACTGGGGTCGGGGTAGGTTGTCATGGACTCTCTTCTCTGCACTGCGACTTCTGGGTTTGTGCTTGGAGCATCAGTTTTCCACAGCGCGGCTGTGCACCAGACTCTCCCCTGTGCTGCATGAAAGAGCACATTCAATGCTATGATTTCATATTTGGAAAAGGTGGACAAAAAGACCTATTGTTGGGTTTTTTTAACCAAAAGTAATGCTGGGCAGAATCTTTTCACCTAGGGGGAGAGATGACAGAGGGGCCTCGTTTTCTTCCTAGGATCCTCCAGGGAGGGAAGGAGGTGAGACTCAGAACTCTAATGACAATGTGATTCTGGAGATAAACAAGATTTGGAAGCACTGGCATCTTGGGGAAGGTGCAGGAGGTTCAGGCAGTGGGAAAGTGGGCCCGTGCCCAGGGCCAGGAAAGAGAAATTCCACGTGGCTGGATAGATAGCAAGGTGAGAGAGGAAGTGTGGACGAGGCCCAGGGGCACAGGAAAGACAAAGGCACGGGGAGCCTCCTGGGCGGAACGGCAGACTTTGGACCGTACTCTGGTGTTCTGGGAGTCATGGAAGGGATGCGCCTTATCAGAGTTTTGTTCTAAAATAAGCTCTCCAGCAGCCCCTGCAGAGCTGGGATTAAAGGAGGCCAGTGAAGGTGGGAGACCAACTAAGAGGCTATGCAGCCATCCCAGTATGAGATGATGCAGGCCCGAAATAAAGCAGGGACAGAGGGACCAGCAGCAGGGTCTAAAGGGGCTGCTAAGGGAGCAAGATGAACAGGGCTTGAGAACCATTTGGATGTGTGGGGTGGGGAAAGAATTAGGAGAACCCCAATTTTCCACCTTACGTCATTGATTGGATGGTGGTGCCATTTACTAAAAACAGGCAACCAGATTGCTGGGGGGAAATGATGGGTTCAGCTTTGAATGTACAGTTTGGCAAGCCTGTAGGACCTCCATGCAGAGATGTCCAGGAAGTGACTAGGTATTTACAGAGCTCTGGAACTCAGGAGTGGTAAACTTGGCTGTTATCATTACACAAAAGGGAACTGAAACCAGGTAGTGGATGAGGTCAGTCTAGAAACCAAAGGTAGAAAGAGTTTCTAGAAGGCGGGTATTGGCCTCGGTATCTAAGGCTACAGAAGTGGTCATGCAAGATGAGACCTGACGAGTAGCTGTGAGATTAAAAACCGTGAGGTGGCCCTGGCTGGTGTAGCTCAATGGATTGAGCGCTGGCCTGCAAATCAAAAGGTTGCTGGTTCGATTCCCAATCAGGGCACATGCCTGGGTTTTGGGCCAGGTCCCCAGTGGGGGGCATTCAAGAGGCAACCAATCTATGTTTCTCTCACACACTGATGTTTCTCTCCCTCTCTTTCTCCCCTCTGTCCCCCTCTCAATAAAGAAAGAAAGAAAGAAAGAAAGAAAGAAAGAAAAGAACATGTAGATCCTGCATCCAAGAGGTTTTCTTATAAAAGGAGTCAAGACCAAGTTCGCAACTTGAGGAGGAGTGACAGTCACAGGACAGGTATTTAAGACGGGAAACTTGGAATTGCTTCAGAGTTACTGTATCGCAAACATCTTTGCTTGAAGCAAAGCTAAAACAAAAGTTCCCAGTGACAGGCAGATCTTTCAGTAGAATACTCCACTTAGCTTCCAGAAAATTTTCCTCTGGTTGGAGAACACTGGCATGCTGCCACCCCGTATGTGACCCAAGGAAGAGAAAGTAGGTTACTATGAATAGTAAGAGTAACCTGCGTAGCCCTCTCTGAGATTCAGGAAAGGACTTGGGGTTGTCCTTACCTCTCTCAAGCCAGTTGCCCCTTGGGAACCACTCTTCTAGCCTGCAGGGAAGGAAAGAGGGAGAGTGAACAGCTATAAAGCTGAGGGGGACAATTGATGGAGATGGGTCCCAGAGGGAGCTGGAAAGGGGATGTGGGCTCAGAAAAGGCAGAGGGGCTCAGTGGGGAGGGGGTAGAGAGAGGGAGGGTCAGAGAAAGAGGAAGCTTAGCAATCGGTGAAGGGGGAAGAACTGAGAGGAAAAATGTTCTCTGGGCCTGTCTGGGTTGGAATTTGGGGGCTGGGCAGAGAGCCAAGGGGTTGCATCTGACTTTATCCCCATAGTCTCTGGCTAAGGAGCTAGGGTGGGCCAAGTCAGAACTGGGGGGTGCCAGGTGGCTTCTTTGTCCTGGAGTGCCCTGCAGGCAGGAACAAGGTTACTCATTTACCTCTCGCTTCTAGAGAGCAGCGTGGACACAACACTGCCTGTGGCAGAGCTGCAGCCTGAGGCCCAGAGCCAGCTGGCCCACCCCCAGCAACCCTAAGCCGGAGAGATGTGGCAGAGAAAGGAGGCAGAACTGACCCTCAGCCCTTGGGTGGGGTGGGAAGGGCTCCAGAGCCTCAGACTTCCCCCTGGTTCCCTGGTTTCTCCCCAAGCCTGGGCTTCCCTGGGGCCTCCTGAGGGGTAGTGAGGTACCCTACTCTATTCTGCATGCCCCCAACAGGCACACACATCTTTGTCTGGCTTCAGAGTCTGACCTAACTCATCCTATTCTTAGCCCTTCTGGAGTTAGGGTCTAACAGAGATGGTGAAATTCTCAGCACAAGCTGAGGAGGGAAATCTTCAAATGGCTGGAGAAGAAAAAGGCATTTGGTGTGAAGGGACACCCTGGACTGGGACTTAACTGCTTTCTAGATCTTTTCCTGTGTGACTCTGAGCAATTCCCTTTCCCCTCTGGCTCTCAATTTTTTCATCATTTCAATAAGGATTGTGGACCAGATGATTCATGAGGGCCTTTCTAACTTTCTTTCCATCCCCATTTTCATCCTTATCACCTCCTGCAGAAGAAAATTAGAACCAAATGGATCGGAAAGCAGGGCAGTTCATTCCTCCGAACCTTGGTTTTCCCATCTACAAAGTGGGTATGATAATAACATTGGGCTGTGTCGAGGACTAGCTGAGTCATCTCCTGGGTTCCCATGTAGCCTGTTCTCACCCCATCACAGCACATACTACACTGTGGTGTTGTTTGTTTTGCTTCTTGTCAGATTTCCCCACCAGAAGGTCATCCAAGGTCAGGCACAGGGTTCTGCAGGTCTCTCTGTCTGCAACACTCAGTGCAGGCTGGCTTGTAAAATAAAGTCATGCCTATGTACATGAATAGCACCTGGCACAATGCTAGGCATACAGTAGGACTTTAATTAAGGTGAATAAGCATTGTTAATATTTTGGTGTATGCAGCCAGGCAAACACCTGGAAACATGAGACAGATGGCTGGGTTGTGAGAAAGTTTCAGGATTTCTTTATAATCCACAGCCCTGAAGCACTCTGCTAGGCCCTGGGGCTCTGTCCCACCCCGCTTTCCACTACGGTGACTGGGTGACTGCCGCAGGCCTCCTGGGTCCTGCCACACCTGTTCTAGCTCTTCCTCCTGCTGAGACCAAAAGCCAAGTGCTTTATCAAACAAACAGCATTTATTATGGCTCCTTCAAGGTCTGCAGGAGGCAGGGAAGAACAGACAGTACCTTGCTTCTCCCTCCCCTACCAGGGCTCCATTAAAGGTCATCCATGCCAACACAAGTACGCTGTGCAGAGCAGGCAGAGAAGAGCAAGGACAGTGGCTCTGGTGCTCACTGAGGGACCTCGGGCAGGTCACTGGCCACCTCTCATTCTCATCTGTAAGAGAGGTGATACTGTCCCCGTGATCCCCCTAAGAACCCTGTAAAGAAGGCATTGCACAGTGGGGCCGATGATGACACATCAGCCTGGAAGGGAGGAAACTGGAGCCATGGAAACGTTTTTGTCCAGTCACTGTCACCTCCCTGGGGTCTTAGGGTGTTCCACTATATCTCTGGTTGTGGTGGATGCAGCTTTTCTTGTTGCTTAAGCCAGTTCAACTTGGGCTTTCCAGTCAAAGGCATCCCAATCAGTACAACGTGGCTGCCATAAAAAAGGAATCAAGTACAATGTCTCTTGTGAAGCAGTCTTGCAGAAAAAGCAAAATAATAAATCAAACCTGAATCTGCTCCATTTTCTAGATCAAGTTTCAGTTGATAGGCCACGCAAAGGAAGGAGGAACACATTAACAGAATACACAATCAGCAAAACCCAGATGCGGAGAACTCTATAGGACAGATAAATGGGTTCTTTAACAAAAAAAATGTCAAGGGGAAAAAAAGGGATGTAGGGAAATCTATAGATTAAAAGAGACTTAAAAGACATATCAACAAATCACAGTTGTGAACCTTAATTGGTTCCTGATTCAAACTGTGAAAAAGTTTATAGCATGTATGAGACACTTAGAAATGTGAATGCTGGATAATTGATAACAGAGCCGCTTTACAGTGGAGCCGGAGCTGCCCTGCCAGAGGAACCGCCTTGCACATCTTATACCTCAGACCCTGGAATGTTAAAACAGGGCAAAATCCCCTTAGGACTGGGCCTAAGCAAACTTGTGCCCCCCCTCCCCCACCCCGCAAAAAAGCTACTTGCAAAGATAACAAGGAAGCAGTTATTGTGAGTAGTGGACTGATGGTTGCGGGACTAAAAATTAAGAACATTATTTAGAATGAACATCACGGTGTTATGTTATCTTCCTTCTGTTGATGGAATTGGTCCCCTTCCTCTTCTCTTAAGTACCCCTGGCCTTTGTGCCCTAGTTGGAACAGTATTTGGGCTTCTGCCTGCATTACTGGTTCCTGAATAGCTGTTCTCATTGATCTCAAATAAATGCTTGTTTGCCTCTCACTTTGAAAAGGACTTTTCATTTTTAAGTTATCACAAGGAATTACTACTTTTTCAAGTGTGTAAATGATATGGTAGTTTCTGTTTTTAAAAAACAAAATAGCCCTTATGTTTAAAAGAAACATACTGGAGTATTTACAGATGAGCTATTTACAGATGAGCTATTTACAGATACATTGTCTGAAACTTCAAAATAATGTGCAGGTGGGAGAGGAGATATGTGGATGAAACAAGATAGACCTTGGGAAGTCCTCATATATCAATAGTCACCCTAAACATAAATGGGTTGAACTCACCACTTAAAAGGCACAGAGTAGCAGAATGGATTTAAAAACAAGACCCAACTATATGCTTCCTTCAGGAAACTTTTATCAGCTACAAAGGCAAACATAGGCTCAAAGTGGAGAGGTAGAATACTCAAAGAAAATGACATCCAGATAAAGTGGGTGTAGCCCTACTTACATCAGACAAAACAGATTTGAAGTTAAAAAAGGTAACAAGAGCCCTGGCTGGTGTGGCTCAGTGGATTGAGTTCGGGTCTGCAAACCAAATGGTTACTGGTTAGGTTCCCAGTCAGGGCACATGCCTAGGTTTCAGGCCAGGTCCCCAGTGGGGGGTGTGTGAGAGGCAACCACACATTGATGTTTCTCTCCCTCTTTCCTTCCCTTTTCCTCTGTCTGGAAATAAATAAATAAAATCTTAAAAAAAAAAAAGGTAACGAGAGACAATGGTGGACATTATACAGTGATAAAGGGGACAATTCCTCAAAAAGACATAACACTATAATATGCACCCAACCTGGGAACATCAAAATATATAAAGCGATTACTAATGGAACTAAAGGGAGAAACTAATAAAAAGACAATAGCAGCCCTGACTGGTATGGCTCAGTAAGTTGAGCATCATCTTGCAAAACTGAAAGGTCACTGATTCAGTTTCTGGTCAGGGCACATGCCTGGGTTTGGGGCCAGGTTCCTGGTTGGGGGCATGCAAGAGGCAACTGATTTGATGTTTCTCTACCTCTCTTTCTCCCTCCCTTCCCCTCTCTCTAAAAATAAATAAGTAAAAATCTTTTTAAAAAATACAATTATAGTAGGGGACCTAAATATCCCACTAACAGAAATAGTTTGTCCACTTAGAGAACCAATAAAGAAATATTGGCTTTAAATGACCCATTAGACCTAACGGGTATAACCGATATTTACCAAGCTTTTCATCCTAAAACACCAGAATATACATTCTTCTCTAGTGCACATGGAACGTTCTCAAGGACAGGGCACAAAACTAGTTTCAAAAAATTTAAGAAAATTGAAATCGTACCAAGCATAATCTCTGACCACAACTGTTTGAAGCTGGAAATCAACTGCAGAAAGAAAGCTGGAAAAACCTCAGCTATGCAAAGATTAAATAACATGCTACTAAACAACCACTTGGTCAAAGAAAAAAAAGAAGAGATCAAAAGATACATAGAGACAAATGAGAACGACAGTGTGGCATACTAAAATTGTTGATGTGCAGCAAGCACTCAAAGGGAAGGCCTACTTCAAGACACAAGACAAGCCTCTAAACAATCTAACATTGTACCTTAAAGAAGAAGAAAAAGAAGAACAAATGAAGCCCAAAGTCAGCAGAAGGAAGGAAATAATAAAAATTAGAGTGAAATTAAATAAAATAAAGAACAAAAATACAATAGAAAAAATCAGTGCAACAAAGAGCTGGTTCCTTGAAAAGAGAAATAAAATTGATAAAGCTGGCTAGATTCACTAAGGAGAAAAGAGGAGAGACTCAAACAAAATCAGAAATGAAAGTGGAGAAGTTATGACAGACACCACAGAAATACAAAGGACAATAAAAGAATACTCTGAAAGCCCAATTGCCACCAAATTCAATAAGCTAGAAGCAGACAACCTCTTAGAAATATGTAACTTCCCTAGAGTGAACCATGAAGAATTAGAAAACTGAAATAGACCAATCAAAAATAAGGAAATTGAAACAGCCATTAAAAACCTCCCCAGAAAACAAAAGTTCAGGACCAGTCAGACGGCTTCACTAGTGAATTCTACCAACATTCAAAGATTTGATGACCTAACCTTCTCAAACGCTTCCAAAAACTTGAAGAAGAGACAGTACTTCCTAACTCATTTCATGAAGCCAACATTCCCCTGATACCAAAACCAGGCAAGGACAATACAAAAAAAGAAAATTACAGGCCAATATCTCTGATGAATATTGAAGCAAAAATTCTAAGCAATACATTAAATTGAATACAACAATACATTAAAAAGATAATACATCACAATCAAATGGATTCAATCCAGGGACAAAAGGATGGTTTAACATACACAAGTCAATCAATGCAATATACACCGAATTAACAAAATAAAGAATAAAAATGACATGATCATATCAATAGAGGCATAAAAAGCACCTGACAAGACACAACATCCACTTATGATTAAAACACTCAATAAAATGGGTATAGAAGGAAATCCAACAAGCAAACAAAAAATGAATTCATTGACACAGACAAGAGTAAGGTGATTGTCAGAGAGGAAAGGGGGTGTGGGGGGAAAGAGGGCAAAGGGGACAAATATACGGTGACAGAAGGAGACTATACTTTGGATGGTGAGCACCCAATGCAATATACAGATGATACCTTATAGAATTGTATATTTGAAACTTACATACTGTATTAACCAATGCCACTCCAATAAATTTAATTTAAAAAAAGATTGGCCTTGAGTTGATCATTGTTGAAGTTGGGTGATGAGTACATGGAAGTTCCCCTTCTATCTCCCTCCTTTTTATACTAAAAAGTTAAAAAAGAAAAGGTAGGTTTTTAATGACAGAAAATATACTTCAGAAATACCTTTCCTCTTGCATTATCAACGGTACCCCCTCTCTGCTGTATCCTTCACATCAACATACAAACATGTTTAGGTATTTCTGTTCTCTAAAAAGAAAGAAGTTTCCTTGACTTCGCATCTCCAAACAGATGCCACACAATTTCTCTGCTGACCTTGCCTAGAGTTGTGTCACCCCGAGCTTCCCTTCCTCCCCTCCCGCAGCCTCAGCCACTCCAGTCTGCCCCTGCCCCCACTCTAGCAGCTTCCAGCTACTCCTGGCAAGGTCCCCAGAGGCCTCGGGGTTGCCATGGCCAACAGTCACTTTTCACTGTGAAGCTTCCAACTCTCAGCGATTTTTGACATCATTGCTCCCTCCCCCTCAGGACCACCACTTATCCTACCAGTACATCACCTTTGTGACAGCACATCACCTTTGTCCTTCCTCTATGCCCACTCCTCCATCTCCCTTGCCTGGTCTTCCTCTACTTAACTCCAAGGGTCCTCTGCCCTGGGCCCTCCTCTCTTTCTCTAATGTGCCATTTCCCTTTTGATTGTCTCATCCATTCCCACGTTTTAACAGAGAGGTTTTAATATCCTCTGGCTTTTGGACCTCCGCTCTGAGCTCCCCATGCAGGCAGCCCGTTGCCTCCTTGGAGACCATGGAGGTAGGGGACAGCAGCAGTTAACAGCGTGACTCCTAGAGCCCAGCCACTTGGGATTGGGTCCTGCTCTGCAGCTTCCAAGCTGTGTGATCCTGAGCAATTAATTAACTTCTCTGTGGCTCAATTCACTCAGCTATAGAGGAGGGATCATAAATGACACATATACCTTTTCACAGTCATTATGAGGATTAAATGAGTTAATAGATATAAAGCACTTAGAACAGCACCTGGCATGTTAAGCACTCCATAAATGTTAACTATAGTTATCCCTCAGCATCCCCAGGGGATTGGTTCCAGGACTTCTGCAGATACCAAAATCCAATGGCCCAGCTGGTATGATTCAGCTGGTTGGAGCATCATCCTGTACACCAAAAAGCTGCAGGTTCAATTCCCAGTTAGGACACATACCTAGGTTGTGGGTTTGATGCCCAGTTGGGGCACATATGGGAGGCAACCTGTTGATGTTTCTCTCTCTCTCTCCCTTTCTCGCTCTCTCTCACCCCCCTTTCCTCTTGCAACCAGCCAATGTTTTTTTTTCCTCTCTTTCTCCTCCTTCCTCTCTCTTTAAAGTCAATAAACATATATCTATTTTTAATTTTAAAGTAAATAAAATGGTGTAGCGCCCTTGCTGGGTAGCTCAGTTGGTTAGAGCATTGTCCCTATACACCAAGGTTGCAGGTTCAATCCCCAGTCAGGGCACATGCAAGAATCAGTGAGTGCATGAATAGGTGGAACAACAAATTGAAGTTTCTCTCTGTCTTCCTTCCTCTCTCTCTCAAATCAATAAATTTTTAAAAATTAATAAAACTAAAATGGTGCAGTATATACACAGAGGCTACAGCAAGGTATGCCTCCATATCACTTCATTCATATGAATTCAGGATAGCACTCAGCGTGTGGCAAACTCAGGTTTTGGTTTTGGAACTTCGTGAGATCTTTTTCCAAATATTTTTGATCCACAGTTGGTTGAATCCATGGCTGTGGGATCCGTGGATATGGAGGACCAACTATATTACAGCCTGATATCTCATTGGCGTCTCAAACTCAACATGCCTCAGGTGGAAGTCAAGGTTCTCCTTACCCTGTAGAGAAAAAAAAATCAGAAATGCTCCTCACCAGACTTCCCCATCCCAGAACTACCCACGCATGTGTTCAGTCCAGAAACCTGGGAGTTGTCCTTGACTCCTTCCTTCTCCTCACCATCCTCTTCCTCTCTACCCTCCCAACCCTTAACCAAATCCTATGATTCTAAGTCAAACTATATCTCACATCTGTCTCTCTCCCTATACCTCCACGGCCATCTCCCGGTCAAACTTACCATCACGTCCTCACCAGACAACTGTGATAAGAGTCTCTTGGCTGATTTTCTTTCCCCTCCTCCATTTCCCCTTTAATCTGTTCCCCACCTTCTCCCATGCAGCCAAACAGTCCTATAGAAACGTAAATCATGTCTCTTCCTGCTTAAATCCTTTGCTAGCTCTCATTTCTCTTAGATTAAGACCAAATTTCCTACCAGTTCCCTGCTTGGAGCACCCCCAACCCGCCTCATATATGCCTTTCTCCCCTTGTCTTCTCTGCTCCACCTTCCTCTAACAAGGGAAGGTCTTGTGCACCTTACAGCCTTTGCCCTTGCTATTCCTTCTGCCCAGAACACTTTTCGCCCTGGTGTCCATGTGATATGACTGTCTCCTTCTTATCCTACAGATTTCCCCTTACCTGAGGTCTTTCCTTGTCACCCTGCTTACTAGCTCCTGCACCAATTATTATTGAACACAACACCCTGCTCCCTGAATTTATCACAATTTGTACTCATACATTTATTTCTTTGTTTATAGCCTGTCTTCCCCATCAAAAAGTAGAAAAGCTGGGAGTTTGTGTGCGTGTGCATGCGTGCTCCTTGAGGAATAGGTCCATGTAATTGCCATATTCCTAGCTCTACAATTCATACTTGGCAATAGCAAGTGCTCAGTAGATATGTGTTGGATGAATTATTAGATTGTTGACTTAAAGAGAAAATCGTTTGGCCCTGCTCAATTGGTTAGAGCATCGTCACGATATGCCAAGGCTTCAGGTTCGAGCCCCGGTCAGGGCACATCGAACAAGCAGGCAATGAGTGCAAAAATAAGTGGAACAAGAAATCCATGTTTCTCTCTCTCTCAATCAATAGATAAAAACATTTTAAAAAGTCAGTTGACAAAAGTATATGGCACTGTGGCAATTACGAAAGTCAGTCCCCAGACTCAGACATGCAACGACATTGCTTCCTGGATGCTCCATTCTGCTTAGGCCGTTGAAAGCAAGTCGAGCTTCAGTCCCCTTGAGGTTGGAACGGTTCCAGGATACTTAGCAGGACATATTTCCTGGGGTGGGGGTGGGGGTGGGGGTGGGGTGGGGGGTTAGGAAGAAGGGTGGAGGGGAAGGGGGAGGTTGGACAGCATCCAGCTCTCAAACAACAGTAATCACAGGCCCTTCAGTCTAATGGTTTATACCATGTCTGTTTGGGTTTGGGACCTGGGAATATTTTGCCGACGGTCCTGCCTGCCTAGTAAACCCATGAGCCTTTCCTTCCTGGCGTCCCTGCCAAGAAGCAGGTGGCAGACCCCTCCCCCCTCCTATTCTTGGCCCAGACACTTGTCTCTGCTGAGGCATTCTCTTCCCCTCAGGGCTTCAGCTTTTGAAACACATAAACCAGCTTTTCTACTTTTGAATCTGCCACATATGTGCATCCCCAGGGGCAATGAACACAGAACCCAGAGCACAAAAGAAAAAAAAAAAAAAACAGGAAAATATAGGAAGGAAGAAATGAAATTAACATATAGAAATACATTGTATGTTTGGAAAAAATCATGCTGGTTACCACTTAGGGGCTGGAGGGACCAAAATGGGTAAGTCCAGTGAGGAGGCAGCTTGCAGGGGAGAGAAGTGAATAGATATGCCTAGGAGATAAAAATCAGCAGAACTATGTGAGAGATCACTGGGGGAGGTAAGGAAAAAGGAGGCCTCATGAATGACTCCTAAGATGATTCAGCACTGGGAGATGGATGCCTTTGCGGCGGCACAAGGTGTTCCCAATTTTGGAACACTTTCCTCCACTGTAACCCTTCACCCGGCCAACTCCTCATCCTTCAGCTCTCCGTTCAAGCATGGCTTCTTCAGAGCCAGCTGCCTCACTGGACCCCAGGGCCTGTCGAATTCCCCAGTTTTATACTCTCACTTTCCTTTGTATATTTACTCAGTGTGTGATCACACTTCCGTTAGTATAGTCCCCACCAGACCTCCAGGTTTGCGAGTTGATCTGGGCTCACCCTTGCATCCCCAGTGCCTAGCATACAGTAGGTGTTCAATAAATGAAGGCTCCAAAATGCAGGCAGAAGAGGCTGGAGTGTACCTTGAAGGTTGGTGTGTCTCAAGGAGGAGTGGAGGTCACTGGTTTTCAAAATACAAGGATTCCGTCCACCACCCCCACTCCAAGAGGGAAGGTGTCCTCATCCGACCTTACGTGCGTGATGAGACTGTCCCTGGGGTTACAGTGACTGTGCTCTTGAGACACTGTAGGAAAAGAGTTGACAAACGTTGCTGTTTGACAGCAGAGGTTCTGAAAGCAGGAGACCGAGGACCTGTGGGTCTGGGGGGAAGCTCAGAGGGCGGAGGTATGAGTGGGAACTGAAGGTGGCAGAGAGGCCCCCAGAGGCGTTCTCGATACCCGGGCTATGGTCCTGTGCAGTCCCCGCCTTCAAACAATGGGCCCCGGGGCTTCCCCAACCTGCTCAGAAGAAAATAAACACCCCGCGGAATGCACCGCCGTGTGGTTCGTGAGTTTGTTGTTTTCCCCAAGGCTGTGACTAGAAAGGTGCCTATGTGGAGGAAGGCACAGAGTAGAGAGGTTCCGAACGTGCTGATGGTAGAAGAAAAGGAGCGTGTGTTTTCCAAGTGCTCAGGGAGTCTGGGGGAGACACCGGAGATTGCCACTCCCAGGTGGGAAGGCTCCTGTGTGGGTTAAACAAGACAATGTGTAGGAAAGTCCTGGCAGTTTAATAAACTCAGGTTCAAAATCTGGGAAGAGAAGCTGAACTGGAGTGGCGTGGGGGCGGGGAGGGATGAGGTGGGAGGAGGCTGGGTGGGAGTCACACAGGCGCCCTCTGGGGACAGCCTCACCGGAAACCTGCTGGGGTCTTCGGGAGCCCCAGCACGACGACACCGCTGCCGCACCCGGCGGGCCCGCAGGAATTTGCCCTGGTGACCTCCCCAGGCAAACTCCTGTCACCATGGCGACCAACCCCGGAACAAGCGGCCTGATTGTCCCTGCTCAGCGGGGCAGGTGAAACCCTGGCCACGTGACCGATACTGGTCCAGGTGCGGTTATGGGACACCCGCCACCTACCCACTTTAACCCATTCAACACCGCCACCACCTGCGTGCAGTGTCCCAGCCTCCGCAGGCCACACCCGTTGGGCCCGCGGTTCCCAGCCAGGTGGGCGGAGCACTGCCCGCGGAGTCCCTCAGCCTGGGAAGGAATTAGGGCTGGGCGACACACCGGCTGAGTGATTGGAGCTTGGTTACTTCACCTCTGACTCTCCACTTGTACATCAATGAAATGAGGATGAGAACGTCCTCTCACTTCACAAGGGAAATCAGGACCCATCAGTTATTCTACACTCCCGTTTCTCTTCCCCATCATTTCAGCCTGTCAAGTGTTCAGAAGGCCTCCCATCCAGCAACTTAATACCCACCCTCCAAGAGGGAGACCTTCTCCAACAGTGAGTCTACTGGCCTGTTCCTAACAAGCTGGGGTTGGGGTGAGCAGCTCCCAGGTTGACCCTTCCCCAACACACTATTACAGGACTGGAGCCCTTGCCAGGTAGCAACAAATGAAAACCTCTAGCCAACTGGTTTTTCTGCTTGTTGACCTCACCTTAACCAGTCATATGACAGGGCTGGGGGTCTCAAGGTTGTTTCTGCCCTTAGACCCAGGATTCTGGCTGGGGGCTGATGTCAAGGGTCCTGGGCCAGGCTCAGTGTACTGGGCTAGACAGGCTGGTATGGGGGTGGGGGACAGTTTAAAATACTACTTTTCTGAACCACCAACGTTACATGCACTCCCTTCCCCGTCTTCCAACTCCAGCTGAACACTGCTGGATCCACTCTCTGAGGACCCCTCCCAAGCCTTAGGCCAGCCTCCATCCAGGGCTCAGGTGTCCTCCCGCTCCCCTAATGATTATGCTGGTAACAAATGATCACACCACCTGGTGTATATAGAGTCTCCAGTGACTTCAAAGCCCTCCTCAGATTAGAACAAAACACCTGCCAGTCCTCAGGCTGACTTAAGCTGGGAGCCATTTCATTAGGGAAAGCATTTATTAGGCCTTAGAGTTAGAATGCCTCCTACTGGTCCTGACTCCATCTGGCCTACCCTCAAGAGGGGAGAGAAAGGCAGGTGTAACCCTTGCTAGCCCAGGTTGTCATCTCCTGGAGGGGTCACAGACCCAGCCACCAGCTGAACCTTCAATTAAGCCTCAGCTACTGCCCTGAATCTCTCCATGGTCATTCAGGATAATTACTACCTCACTTAGCACCATATGAACAAAACATGGCTCCGATCCTCCAGGAGCCGCCAGCCTATGGTGGACATAGAGAAGGCCAGGTCTATAGTACTATATAGTAGACTGTCAAATGCTTTGAGAACACAGGGTGGAAGAGATTAGTTTAACCAGGGAAATCTGGGAAAGCTTGAGGAGGGGGCGGAAGTTATCCTAGACTCAGCAACTAGCTATCTGGAATGTAGGCACAACATCCCTGCAGGCGGAGTGGGGAGTTGTAGTAAAGACCTAAAGGGAGGTGTGCAGTGTGATTCTCAGGGCACCTCGTTGGGGGAGTAAGAGAATGGAGACAATGGGTGGAAAAGTAGGGAGGATCAGACTGGGGGAGGCTTGGGATGCGGTGAAGTTTCAACTTCCAACTTTAGGGATGGGGAGTCCCTGAAGGTTTCTGGGCAGAATGCTGTAGAAAGAGCAGCCACTCTTACAAACTGCTGAAGGACGGACTGCAGTCAAAGCCAGCTGAGACTTGAGACGGCATCACCACCACCACCTCTACCCCAGACTGGGGAGAGATGGCGCGGGTCAGGGTTCCAAAGGAAGGCGATTTCTCTGCTGGATGTGCTGAGTTCTAGGGGTGGGAGGATTGTTTATTACTCTACTGGTAAAGGGGGGCTGGGGAGAAGGGAGTAGATTTGAGCCATTTCAACTCAGACGCTCCCATCAGTACAAACATCTGGCCAGGGTTAGACCCAGGCCTCCCATTTTGACCCGCATCGTGAACGGCAGGCCGGAGGTTCCGGTTTGCCTGTTTCCCCATCTGTAATGAAAGTGGGTAGGGGATAGCTAAAGTTAACCTCTCGAGTCACTCCTATCTCTTTCCATATTCCACGACTTCAGGATGGGTAAGAGGTACTCCCTCCTGCCTGTCCCCTCCCTCCCCCTCGCTGTGAAGCACTGTGCCTCCAAGCGGGAGCCTTGACGCTGGGGAGACACTCCAGGTGCCTCTCGCCCGCGCCCCCTGGCGGCACAGAAAGTATGGCACCCACCCAAGACGGTGTGTGAGCGCAGAGGAGCGGACCAGGTGCGGCGCCGGGCGCGGGTCCTGGCAGGGCCTCCTAGCCTTGCCAAGAGCCTGCCCCGCGGCTACCCAGAGCTCGCATCAAAACTCAGGACATTCAGAGAAGCTGGGACCGGATTCCCATATCGCAGGACTCAGACTCCGCACTAGGATTCTGCGCCGGGCAGGGCCGGGCGGAGCCAGGTCCTTTAGTGGCTCCCAGGGCGTGGCCAAGGGCGGTGCTCCCGCCGGTGGGCGCAGAGTCTACGGGATTACGTTCTGGTGCAAGGGGCGGAGCTGGGGGGGAATTGACTGTTCTCTGGGATTACGTAAAGAAACGTGAGCGAAGGCGGGAAATTCCGCGATAGCGGACAGTGGAGAAGGCGGAGCTCCAGTCTGAACTGGGCGGGACTCAGCAAAGGTGAAAGGCGGAGCTAGGGTACAGGAAGTGCTTTGCAAGGTGCATGCGGGGAAGCGGCTCCCGGGCATGCTCAGCTGGGCTCGCACGTGGAGGCTCCCGTGTGGGGGGCTCGAGCACTCCAGAGCTAGCCTCTCCAGGGTGCCTGTCGCACCTAGCAGCAGCGGCCGAGGCAGTGCCGAGCCGAGGTCAGTCAAGGGCGCCCGGTGGGAGGCCGTCCTTCAACCCTCCTCCTCTGGTCCCGCCCCTATGGCACCACCTTCTCCGCTTGGGCCCGCCTCCTCCCAGGCCTCTCCTCCAAAACTCTTCCCCAGCAGACTCAGAATGTACCCCTATCCTTGCTCTATCCTCCAGACCCGTGCCGCTTTCCTACAGTCTTCTGGATGGAGAGGCGGCCCGCCCAGCCCTCGTGTTTCTGCACGGGCTCTTCGGCTGCAAAACTAACTTCAACTCCATCGCTAAGGCCCTGGCCCGGCAGACAGGCCGAAGGGTGAGCTTCCGGGAGAGGAGGAGTCCCGCGGGAGGCAGGGCCTAGTGGGCGGGATCAGGGATAAGCCCGAGGCGGGGCCAGCTCCTCCGGCCTTTCTGCTGGACCCGGCCTTTCTGCTGGACCCGGCCTTTCTGCTGGACCCGGGCTTGAGCAGTGACAGGGCTCTCTGAGCAAAAAAGAAAAGAGGTTCACCTTCTAAAGATGGATCCCGCAGGGCAGACCTAGGCCCTAGATGGACCCCATTCATTCCCTCAAGCTCCCGTGCATCCAGTCTATCTCCATCACGTTGGAAACTGAACTAGGCTCTGCTGTCCAGTGCCTAAATACCGACACCCTCCCCATTAAGGGGACCCAGCCCCCTGCTTGTTCACCGGGGATGTGAGGGGACTTATCACTTCTTATAGCAATCCATCCTTCTGTGCTTCAGCTGTTGGAAATTCTTGGCATTTGCTTTCTCTGAGGTTGCCACCCAAGCAGGACCAGCCCTCAGAGATGTGGTCACACTCCTTGGGCCTTCTCTTCTGTGTCAGTGACCCCGGGTTCTTCCCCTGGGCATCCTAGGTCTGAGAACTGGGCCCTCTCACCATCTGGGCCCTTCTTCCACTTCAGGATCTCTCTCCAGGTTCTCCACCCCCTCAACCTGCAGTTCTTCCAAGATTTTGGCTGTCTCTGCCTGGAATGTGGATGCCAGTGCTGTCCCCCTCTCACCCCATTCCTCAGGTGCTGACAGTAGATGCTCGTAACCATGGTGACAGCCCCCATAGCCCAGACATGAGCTATGAGGCCATGAGTCAGGACCTGCAGGACCTTCTGCCCCAGCTGGGCCTAGTGCCCTGTGTCCTCATTGGCCACAGCATGGGAGGCAAGACAGCCATGCTGCTGGCACTACAGAGGGTGAGTGGTCCTTATCCGTGGCTTCCTCCCATCCAGTATAAATCCTGAGTGCCCAGCAGGCAACCTTGAACGCAAAGGAGCCTGGGATGGCCCAGTTCAGGATCAGAGAACTATGCCTGCGACCTGCTGTGCATGCCCTAAGGCTGGTACCCAGTCCAGTTCTCTCCCACAGCCAGAGCTGGTGGAACGTCTAGTTGCTGTGGACATCAGCCCAGTGGAGACCACATCCAGCTTAGACTTTCCAGCCTATATGGCAGCCATGAGGGCCATAAACATCCCAGATGAGGTATCTCGCTCCTGTGCCCGCAAACTGGCCGATAAACAGCTCAGCTCTCTTATCCAGGTGATACCCTCAAATCCCCCGGATGGTGGGGGTTGGGACCTCTCAAGGGAAGAGTGTCACTGTCAGCCCAGGCCTCACCCTCCCCCACAACCACGCTCCCCCACCACAGGACCTAGCTGTACGGCAGTTCCTTCTCACCAACCTGGTGGAGGCAGATGGACGCTTTGTGTGGAGGGTGAACTTGGATGCTTTGGCCCAGCATGTGGACAAGATCTTGGCCTTCCCACCACGACAAGAATCCTACCCTGGGCCCACCCTCTTCCTCCTTGGTGAAAACTCTAAATATGTGCAGTAAGTCAGACTGGGTGGTAGGCAGAACATGTGTTACAGAGGGGCCTGGGGAACCGGCCTTGGGGAGGGCTTGGGTGTGGGCAGGGAGCTCCTGAGAGCTTGGAAACACCACAAGGCATGTGGCTGTCCATCTCTCCCTGCTCTTTCTCTTCCCATCTCCCCACTTGCACCCCTTTTTGGCGCCCTTTTCTTTGATGGACAGTCCCAGCCACCATCCTGAGATGAGGCGACTCTTCCCTCAAGCCCAGATGCAGACTGTGCCTAATGCTGGCCACTGGGTCCACGCCGACCGCCCACAGGACTTCATGGCTGCCATCCGAGGCTTCCTAGCCTAGGAGTTACTGGCCAGAGGAGTCACGTTTGAAACCCCAGGCTTCAAGGTCCTGCAGCCTGTTCCATGTTTCTCCACAGAAGGACTCAGGCAGGCACTAAGAGAGCACCAAGTGCAAAGGTGGTCAGACCTCAAGTTTTAATGAATAAAGACGTTGATCTCAAGGTTCAGGACTGAGCTGTCTCACCACCAACGCCCCCACCGACTCCGGGGGAATGGGACTCGTGCCCTGGCTGCTCCAGGTTCCGTGGGGGCTCTCACAGTGTCCCTGGACTCTCTCTGCAGCTGACTGTTGACCCGCTCCTTCACCAGCTGCTGCATATCCTCCTGGGGGCAAGAGAGCAGGGTCAGGGGCAGACCCTGGGCCCACATCCCCATGCCTCCCAGGCCCGGCTGGTATTCGCACCCTACCTCCCAGGCCTCCACCTCCTGCCTCAGCCTCAGTTTCTCCTCCAGGACCTCCAGCAGCTGGGCCTCCACAGCTTGTAACTTGGCTTTGCATGTGTCCAACTCAGCCTCCACCGCCTGCTTCCTGCGGGTGGCAGGAAGAACACCCTGAGGCCTAGGACCTACAGATCTGATGCAGGGCCCTGGGGATGGGCAAGTATGGCTGCAGCTCCTGCCTCGTGACAGGGTGGTAGTTTGTGTGGCTTTTCTTCCAGAAATGCCTGGCTTCCCCCTCCCTTCTAGCAGGACAGAGTCCTGAGGGTGAGCCACCCACTGCCCCCACAACCCCCACAAACAGTTGCCTCTCACTTGGCAATGGCTTCATCCCGCTCCTGAAGGACTTGGTCCAGCGAGGGCTCTACCTGGTTGTCCCCCAGTGCTCCAGCCACTTAGGATTCTGGGCTCTGTTGTAGAGTGGTAGAGGAAGGAACAGTGATCCTGGGTTTGCCTGGATGAGATGCCCCACTCTGGGCCCTCCCACCTTGGCCTTGATGCTGATATCAGGGGGGGAAAGGTCTGCGACATTCCGTACCAGCCCCCTCAGTGCCCCAGTCTCCTGGACTTGTGAGAGTGGAGCAGTGGGGCTTAGGCCTTGGTGTGAGGGTAGCAGGTGTTGCCTGTGCCTGGGCTAAGGGTAAGGAGAGAGGGCATGGTGTTTGGACCCCCAAGGGGGAAAGGAATTCTCACCTGACCCCTAGGAAAGAGACGGAGGTTGAACAGGATACTTACCCCTCAAAGGCCCTTAACAGAGAGGGTAGCCTGGTGACAGGAACTCTTGTCAGCCGGGTGGGGCAGTTGGAGGACAGGGCCCTTTGCCCTCCCTTCCAGGCAAGGCACTCCCTGTTAGGCACCGCCTTGGGCAGGCCTACCAGGTCCCTGCCTCCCCTCCTAGATCCCGGAACCTTCCATACCCCAAGGGGGCGCTCTACCGACATCAGGAAATGAAAAAGGGGACAGCGACAAGGCTGCTCAAATGCTGAGACAGGTGCCCCAGCCCCACAACTTGAAGGTTTGGCATCTTGGTACCTTGAATGCCATTTCCACGCATACAACTGTAGAAAACTGAAGGAAAAGTTTAACCATTCCTGGCACGTTCCTGCTAACATCTCAAATGTCCATCCTTGCTAGCAATATTGCTCTCTATTCTTCCAGTATTTCCCCCATTCTGATTCTTGAGCATGGGTGGGTCAGCTGTGCCCTGGAGGGGGTCTCAGTGTCCCACTCCTCTCTCTGTGTCATTATTGAGCACCAGTGACAACAAAGGTGTAAAAGGGAATTTTCCCTATTGAGAGGTTTCAGCAAGGTTACAGCTTGAGGATTAGGTCCTCAGCTCAGCTTAAAGAAGGTGGGGGGCGGTTCGTGGGAGGTGGAGGAGGGTACAGGGGGTAAGTGGTGATGGATGGAGACTTGGGGAGGTGAACACACAGTACAGTGCACAGATGATGTGCTGTGGAATTGTGCACCTGAGACCTGTGTAATTTTGTTAACCAGTGTCACCCCAATAAATTCAATAAAAAGGAAAAAAATAGTTCCTCCAAGACCCCCCCAGGAAATCCCCTGCAAACATGACTCCTGGTTTTCTGTAGTTTCCACCCAGGTCACCTCCAACAGCTGGACCTGACAATTTCTTTGCTTTGACCCCAGGTGAAGAGTTGGGGTTGATCTGTACCCCGGCATACCACCACCTCTGTTGAGATTCAGTGTGTTTCCAGAGACTGCTCTGTGCCATGATCCAGGCAGGACCCTGCTCTCAGGGACCTCCAGGGCTAGCAAGGGCAAAGCATAGGTATCACCAGCACAGGGATTCAGGGGCCAAGGGCAGTGGAGGCACAAGGGCCCCTTATCCACAATTAGCCAAAGGGGGTCCCACAGGAGCTCGTCCAAAATGAACCCTGCAGGCTGGCAGGAGTCAGCCAAGGGCAGGGCCAGCACTCTTGCCAGGTGTTTTTTAAATTTTACCTTTTTATTTGGGATCAATTTTAAACTGCTCTTCGATGTCCAAAAAATCTAACGTGGTATCAAGCATTGCACTCAGTTGTCACATCTCTGGTCTTCCTCCTTCTAGAACAACTTGAGGGCTGGCTGAGTTTTATGACCTTGACACGTTTGAAGAGTACAGAGAAGTTATTTTAGACCACCCTGCAACTTGGGTTTGTTGTTACACGTTTTGGGAAGAAGTAGCACAGAAACGATGCCGCGTTCTTGTATCCAGTACCACTTGGAACCATGGCTGATGGTGTTACTGTTGATTACTTGGTTGTGGTTAATGTGTTGGAGAAGAGGTAATTTGAGGCGTTGAAACTCCCTTTCTTCATCCTGCTTTCACCCATAGGTTTCAGCACCCATTGATGTGCAGCATCCATCACAAATGATGATTTTTCTAATTTCACCATTTCTTCTACATTTATTTATTGGCATTCTATTGTAAAGAACTGTCTCTTCACCCCCATTTATTCACTCATTCATTTGTATCTGATGGACTTGTGATTTCCTATTTTATTCAGTGCATTATAACTCATTTCTGTCACTTACTTCAGTGCTCCAGTTGTCCCAGGTTTAGGCTTGGTCAGTGGGAGCCCCTTGCGAACCTCTCGCCGCTTTGAAATGTGCCATCACCCTTTGAACACTGCCTTTCTTTCTGGCTCAACAAGGTAGTCCAGGCTCCTCTTGTTTTTCCCTGAGCTAGCCCTGGAGTCAGCCATTTCTGCAAGAATACCTGGTGTTTTGTTTTGTTTTGTTTTGTTTTATTTGTGGAGAGGGGGGAGTATTTAGAAACCAAGATCTGGTTGTTAGATGTGCTTGTTGCAATTAGGGTAATCTCTGCTCCCAGACCCACTCAGTAGACACACATTTACACACACAAACACATGTTTACAACTATATTTATCTGTGTGATGTTAATTTTATGTGTCTACTTGACTGGTTAAACATTATCTCTGGGTGTGTCTGTGAGGTTGACCTGGTGGGCTGAGTAAAGCAGATGGCCCTCCCCACTGTGGGTGGACGTGATCCAGTCCATTGAGGGCCTGAATATAACGAAAGGGCAGAGGAAGGCTGAATTCTCTCTCTCCCTGACTGATGAGCTGAGGTGCTGGTGTTCTCCCGCCCTGGAATTGGCACTTACATCAGCAGTGCCCGGGTTCTCAGGCCGTGGTTCTCAGATTGGAACTGCGCCAGCGGCTTTCCCTGTCTCCAATTTGCAGGCAGCAGATTATGGGACTTCTCAGCCTCCATCATCTGGAAGTCAATTCCACATAATAAATCTCTTTCTATATATTTATCCTATTGGTTCTGGTTCTCTGGAGAACCAATACAATTTGCATATACGGAAAAAATTTACATTTAGAGCTGAAACTCCAGTGCAACACCACAGGGTTCATCCCAGCTTTCCCCCTTTCCATATCTTACCCCTTTGCTCCAATTGCCTTCCAAGTGTTTCATAATTTGTTCAGTCCCCCTGTATGTAGTTTATCTCCCAAAACGACAGGGCTCACCCTGACTTAAATGCCCTCCTTACATGGGCTCTGCTCCTGCAGGGCTGCCTCCCCACTCCACTCCAGTGCCTTCCTCGTGCATGGCCCTGGTTGCCACTGGGGTATCAAACATTTCTAAGGGCTTTACAGTCATTCATTCAGTCCACAAATATTTACTGAGCACCTACTATGTTCCAGGCATGTTTCCACAGGATGGACATAAAACAGGAAGACAGACAAAATTCTCTAGGACCTCACAAGCTCACATTCTCTTGAGGGGAGACAGTCAGTGAAAAAATGATGAGTATATCAGATGGTAAGAAGAGCTGTGGGGAGAAATTCAGCAGGGAAAGAGAATGTGGAAGGACCTGGAGACCACTATTTTATATAATTCTGTGCTATCCTAAGGAGATCAGAAATATTAATCCATCACTTAGATAAAAAGCCACCATTCTCATGACTTGGAATAATATTTCCATCAATAGCATCATTCATGGACTCAAAACGTGCTGTATTTCCAGCCAAAGTGAAGATGCCACGTCTAAGAAAACTGAACCAGAAGACTCAGAGGAGATGCCAGCGACTACGTACGACACCGAGAGGCAGAAATGCACGTGGAGGGTTTGAGTAAGCTCCATGAAGCACAAAAGTAAAAAAGAATTGTTTCAAAATAAAGTTATTCTCAAAAGGATGTGATGTTAAATATTTAAATTTAAAATATTTTAACAAAATATTCTATAAGTAGGGAGCTGCTTATCTCATCTGCATTCTTAAATGTTTAAATTAGGATATCGGGCCAAAATTTTTTTAATCTCATTGGGAAAAAGAGGGAGTAACCTTATGTTCGGGCACATAGTGAATTCCATCCCAACGCCCTCCCTCAAACAGCACACACTGAGCAGCTGCCCACTGCCCACATCTCCACCCTCCCCAGCTCCTTGCTGAGATGCAGTGGGGTCAGGGTGGGGGGATCAGCAGGGGGGAGGAGAGCTGCCAACTGGGAAGGGGGCTGGGCTTTGTGGTCAGAACAGCTGGGATGTGCAGCGCTGGGCAGCTTACAGACCATGTCACCCAACCCTCATGCCCTTGTCTGTGTTTACCTGAGCCTCATCGTCCTCGTCTGTGAAGTGGGCTCATGGAGGGCTGCACTGATAGAGTCAGGATAAGGGTTAGATGAAGTACCTCGCACAACGGCCAGCACTTGGGTGGGCCAGGGCCAGACTTCACAGGAGAGGAGAAGGAGGGGGTGAGCCTGTCAGAAAGCTGCAGGAAAACAACAGGAGAATGGCACACGCACGTGCGCACACACACACACACACACACTCCCTCCCCACGATTCTGCCCCAGGGACAGTTCTGTTCCTGAATCCAACAGAAGTTGCCTCCTCTTCCTCATCCAGACCTCTACAGCCCTGTACTTCCCCATCATTGTCTTGTCACTGTCAAGGTGTTTCTCCCACCAGCCGGAGGGCTTCTGAAAGGCCAGGGGTGACTGTCATCATCCCAACCTGGGCGCAAGGGTGCTGAACTGTGAGGACATTGTTGAGGTAATACTGGCCTTGCCCAGCAGGTGGCAGCAGCTGCCAAACCAGGGATCCAATGGGCAAAGGGTCACCCTGGCCTCACAGCCTATGGGATAGAAACCCGGGGGCCTTGGGAGCTTTCAAACACCCAGCCTTTTTCCCAGGGCTTCTCTACGGGAACGACCAAGGCTCACCCCAGCATACAAGTGTTTACCACTCACTCCACAAACACGTTTTTGGTGCCAGCCTTGGTTAATCAATGAGAACATGACCCGGTTCCTTCCCTTCATCTAATGGGACAGACCCCCACCACAGACTGTATCCACACAGGACAGTAAGTGCTAGTCTCCATGTGACCACCTCCTATGCATACTTTAAGCCCCAGTTCAAATGCCTTGCCTCTGTGAAGTGGTCCCTGATTGCAGGGAGTTGGCTGCTCTGGGGACCCACGGCATCTTGTGTAGCAGTGTCTGCTTTAGCCCCTGCCATGTTCTGGCTCCTCTGTCTCTGCCCATCCCTCACCTGTCAGGGAACATTCCACTTCCACCTTCACACAAAATCAGACTACTCCTGCCTCCCAAGTTTCCAGCCAGTGTCCTACACCAACTCCTCATTGACCATCTACATGTCCTCCCGGGTGTCAGGGCCACACAGCCCGGTCTGATGTCCTCCATCCCCTGGATCTGTTCCTCCTCCAAGCACCATTTCTGCTCTCATCTGCGCACAATCCGTCAGCAGGGCCTGTTGCCGCCAGTTCATAATGTCATTATTTTTATGTTTTACGTAAGATACAGTCTTTTAATTATTGAAATAAAGTATAGCGATATTAAATAAATCTCTTGAGTGCCTTTGACACTTCTGCAGCCCAGTGGGTCCTGCTCATATGCAGAAGGTCGCGGTCTCTGGTCTCTCTCCTGGGTACCACAGCAGGCTGCCAGAGCCAGCTGTCCTCCATGCTGCTATAGAGGGCCCTCTTCCCCCGCTTTGAAAACCCTCCATGCTGACTACTTCCAGCCTGGCCCTCTCCCATGAACCCCAGAGTCATACTGGCAATGGCCTCCTTACCCTCCCCCGTTGGGAAGTCTAATGTGCAACCCAAACTTAACAGGTCCCAACCCCAAACCCTGATTTATCCCCACCTTCAACCTGCTCCTTCTCCAGTTCTTCCTCCGCCTCTGAAAATGCAACACCCTCTGCCCAGGTGTTCAGGTCAAAACCCCCTGACTCCACTCAGCCTTGAGTCCTCTCTTTCTCTCAGTTGGCTCTACGTTTAAAATGTATCCAGAATATGACCACTTCTCACCACTGCCACTTGCAATATTGCAACCACAATATGATGTCCCTATTTCCTCCGTGTCCCCTTCAGTCTATGCCCCACCCAGCAGTCACAGTAATCCTGTTAAAGCCTAGCAGGGATCATGGCCCTCCTCTGCTCAAAACTCTCCTGTGGCAAAAGCAAACAAGCAAAAAAGCAAAACCTCCTGGGCTCCCATTCCACTCAGAGACTCAAAGCCAAAAAATGCCATCATTTCCTAGGCCCCTCCCTCAACTTCGCTGACTTCAGCTCCTCTGAGCTCTTTCTCACCCACTACGCTGCACGCATCCTTGCCTTCTTGCTGTTTCTCTGCTATGCTCCCAGTTCATGGTCATTGCACTTGACATCCCTCTGCCCAGAATGCATTTCCACCAGAGACATGCAGGCTCACTCCCTCAGCTCTTTCAGATCTTTACTCAAATGCTACCCTCTCAGGCCTCCTCGACCACCTCATTTAAAATTGGAATTCCCACCTCAAACCAGCACCCCCTACCCCTTCTTTCCTACTTTATCTTCTCCAGAGTATATTATCACTATTATATGTTATTTTTTTTGTTTATCGTCTCTTTTCTCTACTAGAACACGGAGTCTATGAAGACAAGGACTTTTGTCTGTCTCGTTTTCTGCCACGTTCCCAACATCTACAACAATCAGCACATAGTAAATGTTCAATTAATACTTTTTAATTAAAGGAATGAATGTCTGACCCTTGACCACCTCCTCCTTGTCTGCACGATAAAATTTAACATTCAAGGCCTTCCTCACTTGTCTGCTCCCCATGCTCACTCTCATACCTAAGCATAGCACCACAGCAGGCTCCTGCAGTCCTCCAAATGCTCCCCCAGCCCGCGCCTATGGGTGCACCCCTTTCTCTGTTCGGGAAGCCTGTACTGCCACCTGCCATGGTCCCGCTCCTCCGACACCCACCTCAAACATCACTACCTCTGGGAAGCTACCCTGGATCCCTCACATACTGAAATCACGTCTGTCTCTCCCACTACACTAGGAGCACATTAATTTCAGGACAGTGGCCCCAAAGCATGGTTTCCAAGGTAATATTTGATGAATGAATAAGTGATTGAGTGAGGATAAGACATATGAGAGAGGCAGAGTTTAAGGTGAAGGGCACATGTTCATTCTTTATTTTCCATGTTATCATTTAATACACATTTAGTAAGTGATGCCTGGCACGACGACATCTGGGACCTCTGAGGGTAGGAGCTGTGCCTCCTATTACTGCCCTCCCCCCACATGGCCAGACACTGGGCTCTGGGGTACACCCATGACCCACCCTGCTGAATTACGCTGCGCGCAGGGAAGCACTCTGGACCAGGACTCAGGCAGCACCTTCCCTGCCATTTGTTCCCTGTAACCTGAGCCAGTCCCTCTAGTAGATGAGTCCTGGTTTTGCATCTGTCAAATGGGCACCACTAAAAAGGGTATAGGGACACCGCCAATGCTTGTTCTATGGGACACTCAAGGTCTGGACAACCAGGAAGGGTGTGACTGTCTCTCATGCTAGGCCACCTCTGAGCTAGTTTTGGGCCAGATTTTCCATAAATGGCTGGAACAGTGTCTCTAGCCCGTTTGCCAGCCAGCTAACCTGTCCCACAGTCTGGGACAAGTGCCAGGCCCGGACATATTGGGCAGCAAGGGGCTGGCTCAGCTCCAGAGCAATACCTTGGCAGCCCTGGGCAAAGGAAAAGGGTGTGCTTGGCCTGAGGTCAGGAGGGTCTGGGCCAGGGCATAGAGGAGACAGCTGGGGGTTGTGTGTGTGTGGTTGCTGTCTCAACAAGATGCTGGCAGGGACCAGAAAAGGAGCATCTGCTAATGACTAGCCCCCACCCAAGCCCCTCTACAGTATTGCTAAGATCTTCCCATTAGTGTCAGAGGGAGCTGGGTCCCAGCTTCTAGATAGGAAAGAGGATCTCAGACTTGGAGCTGGGGCTCAGGGTTGGGGATTTAGGGATGAAGGAAGGAGATGGGACTATAACTTCGATCTCTCTTCTCCAAAGATAGAAGGGTTCCTGCATCCTGCTGGGAGTGGAAACTAAAGGAAAGGCGGTGGCCACCCACCATCAGACTTGTGAACTGAGAAATACTTCTGGGGTAGTGGGGTCAGAGCCTGAGTCTAGGCGAAAGGATGGGGAGAAGGGTGTAGGGCAGGGGCTCAAAGGCTGGAACACTGGAGGAGGTTTTTGGAGGGGGTGCTGGAGGTTCCAAGCATTAAAAGCAAGGGAGGGGTCCAACCTCCAGCAAATCCCTGGGGATATGAGGGACTGGGGCGGGAGCAGGGCAGGGGAGGTAAAGATCTAGGGTCCAGAATGAGACTGAGAGGCTGAGTCGAGGGAGGGTTGGAGCAAGGGAGGGAGCAGGCGCTTTGAGACCCGATCTAGGCAGGGATCACAGGTCAAGACGCAAGGGGACGATATCCCAGGGATTTGACCCAACAGAGATCCTTGTGGGAGGTGAGGACTAGGAGACCGACTTGCAGATCCTACGCTAGGTCAGAGTCTGGTGGGGCGGGGCGGGGCGGACGCTGGGCGCGGCCGGGCTGGGGGCTGGGCCGGGGTCCCGGGGGCCGGGGCGGGGCCCGGCTAGCGCTGCGCAGCCGCGGGGAGGCCGCCGCGCATGCGGGACTCACAAGGCTGCAGCCGGCGCCGCGGCCACTCCCGGGAGCATGAAGGACCGAACCCAAGAGCTCCGCACGGTGAGTTCGGCCTCCGCGCGCAGCCGCTCGCCTCGCGTCCTGCGTGCGAGCCACTCCTCACCCAGCTCCTGCGGTCACCCCCTGACGGCAGCCCCTGCATCCTCGACCGGGACCGGAGAGAGTGGGGCGGAGCTGGGGACCCGGAGCCCCCAACGGGTCCCACCCCTCCGACCCACTCAGGATCACGGGCTGGCGTGAGCTCGGCCCCGTTGGCCCGCGGGCTGGTGGCTAGAGTCCGGGGTCCTGATTAAACTTTTGCGCTCCTCCTTGTTGTGAGGGGTGGGGGTGGGGGTCGAAGGGATATTGATTGGCTATCGGTGGCAGGACGGAAGCCTGACCTCTCTCCCGGCCCGCGGAGCAAGTCTGGTCTCTGTCCCCACACGGTGCCTGATCACTGACCCTCCTGTCCCAGCTCTGGTATAAACAGATAATGGGACCGTGGTGGGAAGGGGTCCGGAAAGGTCCCCTGCCTAGAGCCCCGCTGCGGGGTGCGCTGCGGAAAATCGGCGGTCGGGTGGGGCCGAGCTCCATGGCGAGTGCTGGCTCACCGGCTGCCCCGCCTCCCCCATCACCTCCCATCACCTGTAGCTCCCATCACCTGTGGCTCCCTGCCGGGTCGCGATTGGGATCTGCTGCCAGCCCGGTGCTAGTCCACCTTCCTGGCCTGCGGGCAGCCTGGCTCAGCATTTCGAGACCCTTCAGGGGTTCTGTGATCCGATTCAGACCTAAACCTATTTCCCACCTGTGTTTCAGAGGCCCCCGGGGTGTGGCTCCGGGGGCCGGGTTTGGGGGGAGTAGGAGAATGCGCAAAGGTTCTGAGTTAAAGCCCATCCTCTCCCAGCCCTGACAGAGACCCCTTCCGCCTGCTCTTCATCTATAACCCTTCCCTCTCCCCTGGCTTCTGCCTTTTAGCAAAGTTTGCACCTCTGCCCTCAGGGATGCCCAAGCTCCCCGGCTTGTGGGGTGGGGGTGGGGAGGAACCCGGGAAGGAAATGAACCCTGCCTGTGGGGAGGGGTGCCATCAGTGCTCTAGACCAGGTTGAGTTGCATCTGGTCCTCAGGCTGACCACCGTGCTGGTAAGCCCTGCCTGCTGTTTTCTGGGGGAGCCTTAACTCAACGGCTCCCCAGAACCCTACCCTTGCTGCCCACCTTGGAACCAGAGACCTAGATCCCCTCATATGGAAAGTTTCAAGTGTCCTTTGGGCTTTTGATCCCATGGCTTGTCCTCTTGCCCAGAGGCTCCCAGTGTTTGTGCCTGGGTCTTCCCCAGTATACCAGTCTTGTCCCTTGGTCAACCTGGGGCTGGGACCTGTACATTCCTGCCTTCATTTCCCTCTTGCTCTGACTGCTAGCCCCCACCCTACCCGCCAGACCTGTGTTATTCCTAAGTGCCCAGTCCCCAGGGTAAACCCCAGGAGGTTTCAAAGGAAGAAGACGGTCCCTCATGTCCTATGTGGTGTCTAAGCACTTCCCTGCCAGCCCTTGCGGTTGCCCTCAAGCTTCCTGTGCTGCTTTGAGTCAGAAGGAGTACTCTTTGCATTGAATGGTCTTGTGGTGCTTCTGCTGCTGTTTGGGCGCCAGGTGGGTCAGACAAGAGTATATGTGGGAACCAATGGTCAGAGGGAACACAGTCCTCTACATGTGACAGGGTCTCTGGCTCTGCCAAGGGGGAAACTGAGGCACAAGAGAGCAAGTGGCTTGCCTGGTAGATCAAGAGGTATGGTAGAAAGGGGCTTTGCGTAGTCCTGAAGACAGGGACTTAGGCCTGGCTGGGACTGGGTGACTCCCAGGAGAGCTTAAGTTGTAGGGAACGTGCACCCAAGTCTATTGGCTCTGGTTTGTGTTTCTGTGACCCTTCCCCCTCCGCCCCACCCCCTGTAGCCCAGGTGGGTGCTTAGATGGTAAGGCCTGGTTTCTCTGTGAATCATTCCTCTCCAGACTGAAGATTCCTCTCTAGACCCCAGCCCTTAGGTATTTTGAGCCCATGGAGGCTGCCATACTCATTGCTGGGGACCTGCCCATTAGGGGTTTCTAGCAGCCTGGATGGGGTGCTGGTAGGAACCCACAATGGCGGGAGCAGGTGGTGAAATAGTTAGTCTGGGGCTGCCATTCCCACAAGTTTCCCTCTGGGCCTCAAGTTCCCATCTATGAAGTAGAGATAGGAAAACCTAGAACCCAGATTCTCAGGGCTTGAGGTGTGTGTGGTCACAGGACTCCTGACTCTGACTCCATATCTGGGGGAGACCTTGAACCCCAGGAGCCAGAATTCAAACCAGAATCCCCAGGAACCAAGAGGCCAGTACTGGACAGAGGTGGTGCTTGGGACAGCAACATGCAGTACCCCAACCTCCTCATCCTCCTTCTCCAACCCAACCCCACCACATGTGGAAGGAAGGCCAGCAAAGGAAATGTATTTACAAAAGTCACACCAGGTGAAGGAGCTGGTTCATTTCCTCAGCGCTTTGAAGGCCAGGTTCAGCCCTCCAGCCTTCTCTGGTCCCCTCCTCGAATGGAGAGTGAAGGGATCATCAGGGCCAGTGTGGGGCCTCAACACTGTAGGCAGCCCCCAGAGATCAGAAGCACAACCGGAGGCTTAAGAAGGGCAAAGACTAGCCCAGAGTCACAGCCTGAGAGACTCTGGGGACAAGGTGCCCAGAAGCCCTGCCTGGCCTGCCCTGGCCTCCTTCCCCCAACTCAGAGGCCTCCCTGGTTTTCTTTCTGAGAACTTCTTGGAGCTGATCCATCCTCCCTGGGCCCAACGCTGTGTTTATGTACGTGCTGGTCTATGTAGGGCACAAGGGACCTGCTGCAGCAGCCAGAGGACAGAGGGAGGAGGGAGAGTTGGGGTGGCCAGACCCTGGAAGAAGCCTTCCTGGAAGAAGAGGATTTGGGATGACTCAGGGGGAGGAATTTGAATGAATGGGAGGGGAAGTGGTGTCCAAAAGGAGGGGCCAGAGCGACAAAAGGCAAGGAGGTGGGAACGCCCAACTAGAGGAGAGAGGTGGGTCTTGACACTGGTCTGGAGCAGGGACCAGCCCACTGGCGCGGACAGGGAGGGCCTGCATGGGAAGTCCGGTCCCTCTTTGCCCACCAGTTTCCCTTTTCTCCCTCACTGCTAGGAGGAGACTGGGGGCCCCAGAGTAACAGCAGGCAGGTTTGTGCCTTAACCTGTGTACATGTCACCTGTACAGTGGAGCCAGCAGGATCTGCCTTGAGGAGTAAAGGAAATGGGGGTGTAAGAACAGGCCCTTCTTCCCTCTTTTCATGACCTCCTTGGGGTTTCCCAAAAGAAACAGTGGATTTGAGCACATTTTCCTCTGGGATGCAGCTGGAATGGCCTTTAGGGACTATCTGGTCCAACCCCCTGTCATACAAGTTGGAAAACTGAGGTCCAGAAAGGGTCAGGGGTTTTCCAAGGTCATACAGCATCTGAGGCAGAGCCCAGCCTCTATCCACCACCTGAGGCTGCCATCCTGAGCTCCTCTGTGGCCCTGCTAAGGGGTAGACCCTGCTAAGAGCAGGGACCCAATGGAGGAGGATGGGGATCAGACTGGAGAGCCCTCTTTCCTGGAGACCCAGCTTGGCCTCTCACATACCCCACTCGGCTCTGGACCTCTGTTCTCTAATGATATTGACTTTGATTAGTCATTAAAAAGATGAAGGGGAAAAAAATAGCCCTTGAGGCAGACAACAGCTACTCCTACTCAGTAGGAATGAATCAACCTTGCCGGCTGGCCTGCCGCCATCCCTGGGGACTGGCCTGCAGGCGCCTCTTAGAAGAATCAAGCTCTTGTTTCCAGGAAGGTGTCCTGGAATCCTGGAGCCTCTGCCAGGCACGACCACCAGGATTGCCTAGTGGTTTCCTGCCAGTGGTTCTCACAGGGATCCTCTCCTTCCTGAAGGTTGCTGTGGTTGGGGCAGCACCCCTTCCCACCCCACCCAGTTTTCATTCCTCCTTGCTCAGCCTGGAGGTGCTGAGGCTGGGCTGAGACAGCCAGCATGTCAGAAAGGAGTGAGACCAGACCAGAGCTTCTCAATCTTGAGGGGCTTCACCATCCCCACCCCCATAAATTCTGATTTGATCTTTCTGAGGTAGGACCCTGGAAGCTGTTTTTTCAAATCCCCCGAGGGATGCTGGTGCTGGACCGGGGTTGAGAACCATTGGAAGAAGAACAGAAAACGCTAGGACAAATCGATTGCTGGCTGGGTGTGGGAAGAAGAGGGAGAGGGTGGATGTCTCCCAGCTTCTGACTTGAGGAGCCCTTGGGAGCAGGGGCTCTAAGCAGGGGGTTTAGAGGAGGGGTTCAAGAGAAAGAGATGGGGCCTGTCTTTGGCCAGGTGGCAGGCAGGATGCCCACATGATGTCTGGGTGGGTTGATGCAGAGGACTTTTGAACCTTTTGAGCTTGTAGTTGCCCCATGGCTCTAGCTTCCACTTCCACGCAGGAACCACCCAAGTACCCAGTTCCACCCAGCCCTCTTTCCGGAGCTGTGACTACCATTCAGAGAGGTGGATTCCCAAGGGAGTTGGGGCCCTAATCTTTCAACAAATACCACCTCCTGTATGTGTATGGTATTCACTCTGGCCAGCCCAGGAGTTTGTCTGGGCTGGGGGCAGGGGAGGTAGGGGTGCTGGGTTCCTGCATCCTTGTCATTTATTCGGTGTCTGTCAGTGAGAACTGACTAGCGTCTGAGTTAATCTGGGGGACATCTCTAGAAAGGCGCTCTTCCAGGGTTCTGGCCTAGATGCAGGGTGTAACGGACTCCTGACCCATCAGGTTCTCACAAATTAGAACAAGGATCAGAACAAATGAAGAAATGAAACAAAAACTTCCTTCACTTAAGCCCAAAATCCAACAAAGAAGACAGTGATAGGGAAGTGCTTGAGGCTTTCCTTGGCAGGACGTGCTATAGCATCAGATAATTTATGTAATCTCTGGCTGCATTAACAGAGGTAGAATATGTAGAAAGAGGGAGGGGATGGGCCAGCTCTTGGCACGGCTCAGACCACAATCAGCAACAGATTGCCTTTGTATCCTGTACTACAGGGGAAGACAGAGGCCAAGCTGAACAAGTTATGGGCAGGAGCTACAATTTAGGGCCCCTGGGAAGGTTCTGAAGGGAGGAGGGAATGGCCAGCTTAAAAAGGAAAACTCAAGTAGGATGTGGATGCTGCCTTCAGATTTCTGGCAGGGCCTGCTACAGGAGAAGGCACCAACAGGTTCTTTATGGCATGGGGCCAAACCACAGGAAAGGTGGGGATTTTCTAGCAATTGGGGTTGCCTAAGATAGGCAGAGCTGCCTGGGAAAGCTAATGAACTCACCATCACAGGAGGTATGCAAGCTGAGACTGGAAGCTGTGGCCAAAGAGACTTTTCAGGTCCCTTAGGGCTTGAGAGTCTGTGACTGTGGCTCCATTAGAGGTGTGAATAGGGTGTGGGGAACCACAGGAGCGAGATCCTGACCCAAGGGAGCTGGGGAAGACTTGTGGAAGGAGGTGGCATCTAAGGATGAGGAGAATGTCAGTGTCATGGAATCAGCATCCCAGGCAGAGGGAACTGCATGGGAAAGCAGGGAGGACAGTGGGTGGATTGTAGAGGGAGGGGTCAGATTCCCTCCCCTAGGAGAATCCCCTCTGGGTTTTACTTGGAGCAACAGCTGGTTTGACCGAAGCTGTGAGGTCAGGCGCTGAACGCTCCAGTTGTCTTTGGCACCAATCGGAATGCCCCAACCTGGGTGCCCCAGTCAGACCCTGGCCGCAGGTGTCCTGTTCCCAGCTCTACCCTTGTATAGATGGAGAGCCTGGAGGAGAGCTTTCTTGCCAACCTTCTGTGGGAGCCTTCAGTCCTCTGGGGAGCTGTGGAGGTAGCAGGTCAGAGCTGGCTGGACATCTGGAGAAGATATGTCATTGGTTTACAGATGGGCAAACTGAGGCCCAGAGAGGGACGCCACCCCAGACCCCAGGGGTCTCTGGCAGTGACTTGTCTCTGGTGACTCCAGTGCCCTTGTTTTAGGCCCCAGCAGGCCACTACTGTCTCTGGGAAGAGAGCTGGGAAATTCTTCTACCCCTCTGAGTGCCCCCCTGTCCTTCCCTGGGCACTGGGGCAGGGCTCTGAATGACAGGCGCTCCTAGGGTCAGATGCCAACCTGGCAAGCTGCCCAGGAAGGGGAACTGGGCTCCTTCCAGGCTGCACTCTGCCTCAGTTTCCCTAGGGAGTGCTCCTCTAGTTCAACTCTTGGGTGGGGCATGGTCTGAAAGTGTGGAAATGGCTCCTAGATTTCCTGTGCCTATGAGTGGGCTTGGTAGGGGGAGGGGGGCCACCTGGTAGCAGCTGCAGGCACTTATGGGCACCAGAATCTATTTTAGCTGCTGGGGGAGGAGGTGTGATCTCTCCATGAGGGGGGCCGCTCGAGCTGTCTTCGTAAAGCTCCTAGCCCAGCCCCAGTTGGGTGGGGTAGGGGACCTGAGAGCCCCAGGGGCACAGCCCTTCATAACATGTGGTGCTTCCCCATCCTTCCTCAGCCCTCCCTCCCTGCAGCCAAGTGTCACTGCCCCCATTTTGTAAAGGAGCAAATAGACCCACAGGGTAAGTCACTTACCTTCCCTATCTTATCAGCCTCTGCCTGCCTCTCTTCTGGACCCTGAGCAAAGAGAGCGAGGAGAAGGGGCCAGTGCCTAGTCCACTAGCACCTCTTCTCCTTGGGGCACCGAGAAATGAGATGTGACCGAGCCTGAGAGCCCCAGTCTGAGAGGGATGGTCCTGCCCTGGGTATCCTGGCCTTGGCTGTGGAGAGGACCTTGGTCTTGCCAGTCGATTGGGTGGACCCTGGCCGAGTCAAGGTGTGGGGTGGACAGTGACAAGCATGGCCAGCATGCTGGGAAGTCAGAGGTGTAATTACCACCACCACGCCCCCCTCCGTGATGAGGGTGGCTTTTGTGCTGCTGCTCCTGGAGCAGCAGAGCGAGTCCCGCACCTGTGGCTGAGGCCGAAGGCAGGCCCCAAGCCAAGCCGCAGCATGGCTGGCCTCTTGTACCTGCTGGACCCAGCTCTGGGCCTGGAAAGAAAGAGGGTCAAGTCCCTGTGTCAAAACTGGCCAGGGGAGAGAGTAGCCTGAGAGGACTGAGTGGGTAAAGCTGGCACCTGGCAGAGCCCCGAACTGGCAGTCCGTCTCTAAGGCTTGTCTGGGGTGCTGCAGGGATGGCCTTGTGTCTGAGCCATCCGGCCTTTCGGGAGGGAATCATCGGCATGCCAGGCCCTGCACAGCCTAGGCCTGCCCCTGCAGGGCCCTCCTGGGAAAGAGAGCTTGGGAACTCCTAGCCAGGAGAGTAGACATCTCTGGCTCCCAGGTGACCTGTCTCAGGCGAGGTCTTATGAGTTGGGGTCAGTGGCCTGGGGACTAAGCCCTGAGGTTTTCTTGCTCAGCCAATGGCAGGGCCTCCCAAGTGGCACCCTAGAATGAGGGAGGTTCTGGGAGGACCCCAGTCCTGTGGGGAAGGGCAGGCAGCTGGGCAGGGAGGGGAAGGAGTTCACGACCTGGAGGTGGAGACTTGGCCCTGTCACCAACTTGACAGGCAAGGCCCCTCTCCTTCTGCTGGGTCACCAGGGATCTCTCGGGTCTCACTGTGGTTGTCCCTGTCCTGGAGCTGCAGCCTGCAAGCCTGCCATGTATGGATGCCAGGCAGTTTGGGGTCCCAGGTCCAGGGGTCCTACCACAGGTACGCTCATGTGCACACACCCCTGTGCAGGCCAAGGACAGCGATGACGATGATGATGTCACTGTCACCGTGGACCGAGACCGCTTCATGGATGAGTTCTTCGAACAGGTGGGAGCCAGCACACCCAACCTTTACCCACACACTGGCAGGCCCTGGGTGACCACATCTCAACCCTGAGCCAGGCCCTGTGCCTACGCCCCTGTCCCCGGCTCAGCAGCCTTCAGGCACCAAAGAAGAAACCTATTTTGAGGGTGAATAGACTGAAGCTCAGAGGGCAGCAGAGTTTAGGATTGGACCAGCCCACTCCTCCTCGCCCTGCTCTAGAAGGCACTTGGAGCAGCCAACCCCCCCACCCCCCCACCAGTGGAAGCCTGGCCCCAAGCCTGATCTCTGGCCCCACGCTGGATAAGCCATGGGCCCGAGAAGCCTCGACCCTGGACCTTCTCCTGATCACCCGGCCTTGGCCCGCAGGTTGAGGAGATCCGAGGCTTCATTGACCAGATCTCAGAGAACGTGGAGGAGGTGAAACGGAAGCACAGCGCCATCCTGGCCTCCCCCAACCCTGATGAGAGTGAGTGTGGAAGTGTAAGCAGTGGGTTTCGGGCCATACAGGCCTCCATACAGGAAGGTGCTGCTGCCCAGGAGGGGCACCTGGGCCTGGCCAGGGTCGGGAGGAGGTCAGTGCCCAGTATCACATGCTGGGCCCAGGTCTCCCACAAAGACTTTGTGGTAGGAGGGGTAGCCCTCCTCAGGCCTGGGTGGGGTCAGGCAGCCAGCCTGCCCTCCTTAGGTAAACTGGCTTTTTTCCCAAGGCCCTTGGCTGGTTGCAGCCCTGGGATGCAAGGTGGGAAGGAGCTACTTCCGATGAATAGGAGGCTTCTCGGCCAGGCCCCTCCTTTTCCCTTGCCTCCCTGGGGAGCAGATGGCAGCTCTGAAGCAACAGCGCTGTAGGAGGGCAAGCTGGCCAAGCAGGCAGAGCTTCCGGAAAGAGCTGGCAGCCTTGACACCTGGCCACTGGTACCTGGGCGCTGGGCATTCTCAGGGCTCCAGGAAGTCCCCTCCCTCCACACAGGGAGCCTGTGTCCCCAGACACGTCTCCCTGACCTGGTTGTCACAATTCCTGTTAAGGTGTTGATTACTACACTATTATGTGCCAGGTTGACCAGGTGCCAGCTGGAGATCCCCTCCCCTGGAGGGGCAGTGACAGGAGCCAGGGTTCACTGCCTGCCACACAGGCACTTGGGACTTGCTTTTAGTTTCATTTCCAACACTGCCTCCCTGTCCATGGCCCCTCACCCCCAGGCCCACAGGCATCCTTAAGCACCCAGCAAAATACCTCTCCACAGCCCCAGAGTGTGCTTGAACACAAGGCCAATGCCACACCACCAAACCCAGTGCCAGGCCCTTGGAACACAAAATGAGTCAACTGGGAGCCTGGGTGACTGTCCCAGAAAGGTGTAGAAAGGAGAGAGGGAACCACCCAGAGCAGGGCATACATCCATACATCCAGTTCTATGGCCATGCTTCACCTCTCCCCCTGGGACAGCAGCATATGACATGGTTTGTCACTGTGCCCATGTGTATCTGGGTCGGTGTGTGTCCACGGTGGGTCAAAGGGGGCTGATTGTGGAGCAGGAACTATAAAGAGCTTCGAATTTGGCCTCTCGCCTGCTGAAAGGGGGTGGCATGGGGTGACGCACTGCCTGACTCCCCCCAGACTCCCTTGTGCCACTTTGGCACTTCTTCCCATGTCACACAGTCAGCAGCAACAGGTTCAGAATTGCCACCTGTGAGCGGAGCAGTCAGGAGGTCGCTGTGGGCTGAGCGAAGAGTTCTAGGACAAAGGCAGGCAGAGTTAAGGAGGAGTCACCAGGAAAGACGGCAGTGAATGGGGGGACTTTCCTGGGCTGAGGCTTGCTCTGCCTCCTCTGGGGGCAGCCATCCGGGCTGGGCTATTTTGGGTCTGTGCTAAAAAGGCTGAGACGTTAGAGAGGCTGGTGCCCAAGTTTTCCTTTGTTCATGTGGAAGAGGCTTCCCTCCTCCGCTCCTCAAAGACCCTGCTCCGCCTCACTCATATTCCACTTGGGAGTGGCCCCACCTGATGTTCCACTGTAAACGCCCCTCCCCAATCCTTTATGGACCCTTCTAGAAGAAACCCCAGCCCTGGAGCCAAGCAGAGGGTGGATGAGAAAGGTTGCAGCCCGGAGCTCAGTTGTGGTTTCTCCGGGAAGTGGAGTCTGGGGGGCTGCCAGGACCCATTGCTCCACCTGGCCAGCACCTGAGGGAAGCAGCTATCTTGCCCCCTTTGCCAACCAACCCCTCACAGGGAGTGGGGCAAGCTGGGCACCCTCCTGACTTCTGCCAGCTTTAGGGAGATCGTTCCAGTTGGAGCAAGGCCCAGAAACACCAGCTACCGCCCCTTCCTCAACTTCTCCCCCTCAAGGGCTCTCTGACTGCTACCTCCAGGGGGCCCACCTCTTTGAAGCTCTTTCCCACCTAGGCCACCAGGTACCTCCTGACCCCATCCAGCCACTGGGTACTCAGCTGTTGGCCTCCACTGAGCTCAGTACCTGGCGAGGGGGGCTTTGTGAGTAGAACAAGGTCTGTTGCCTAGCCCCCCCGCCCAGGGTGCCTTGATGATGTAAGGGCTGGCTTCTGCCTCCCTGGTCCCTGGTCCTGTCAGCCCACTGGTGGGCCATCAGGTAATGCTAGGTGAGCCCACTCCCCCCACCTTCGATTCAGGCAAGTATCAAGTAAATGCTCCCCAGTGCCAACTGCAGCATCACCAGCTGCTCCACAATTCATTTCTGCCTTAAATTTAGACCCATCTGTTATCTGCAGGGGTGAGGGAGCCAGGGAAAGGAGGGAGGCTCCTTAGAAGGCATCACAGGAGGGGTAAGACTGCAGCTGGTGTGGCCCTGCTCAGGATTGGAGGGGCAGACAGAGCTTTAGCCAAGAAAGAGGGAAAAGCCAGGACCCAGGGTCTGTCCTAAGCCCCCTGTCGGCAGGGCCCCCATGCAGGAGGCTGAGCCTGAACCCTGGCATGGGGGAACCCAGGGTATCTACCCCCACCCTTCTTCCCCCACCAGAGACGAAGGAGGAGCTGGAAGAACTCATGTCCGACATAAAGAAGACAGCAAACAAAGTGCGCTCCAAGTTGAAGAGTGAGTCTGGGCTCCAGCCTTGTCTCAGGTGGGGGGCATTCTAGGCCTGTCTCCTCCACACAGCCCACAGGGTGTCATCAACTTAGAGTGGGAACATTGAGCCTTGCTTTCCTTTACGAGGCTGCCATCTTGTGCCATTCACTCAATGGCTATACTTTGCAGGCCTGTTTTGTGCCAGGCTCTGGGCTGGCCCTTGAAACATGTGCCTGAGGCTTCATCCAGGGAGTGCTCCACTCTGGGCACTGTCCTCCACACCTGAGAGAAGTGGCCAGCACCGCCTGGTTCCACACAGAGCCTCCCTGTGCTTGGGTGAGCACAGGTGTGCATGCCGAGAATGCACAAGCCTAGTAGGGCCTGTGTGCCCTGCAGGTTGCAGTCACCTGGCCCTCACCCCTCGGGCGTGGCCTCATGTGGGCTGTACAGCCTTCCTGAGCACCAGAGAGACAGCGTGGGCCTGAGCTGCCAGGCCTAACATATAGTAGGTGCTCACAAGTGGGGGTGCCTATGTGCACACACCTACACATGCATCATGCCTAGAAGGGCCCTTGCTGGCTCCTTCTCTGTCAGTGCCTGGCCCTCCCTTTTCCTCTTTTCCATGCGACTTCACTTAGAGGCCATATGAGACTCCCCAGGGAGTTCCTAAGCCAGATCCTGGGGGTGTGGGTTGAGGGTCAGTGGTGAATGGGGGGCAGGCTATGGCTCAGCAGCTATCTGTTCCCCCAGGCATCGAGCAGAGCATCGAGCAGGAGGAAGGTCTGAACCGCTCATCCGCTGACCTGAGGATCCGGAAGACACAGGTGCGGGCTGGGCCTCTGGGGTGGGCACCTGGCCTCTGAGGCTCTCTGGCCATGTGGGACTGGGCCTGACACCTGCACCCCCATCTCGGACCCCCAGCACTCCACACTGTCCCGGAAATTTGTGGAGGTCATGTCTGAGTACAATTCGACACAATCTGACTACAGGGAGCGCTGCAAGGGCCGAATCCAGAGGCAGCTGGAGATCAGTAAGCTGAGGGGGTGGGGCAGGGACTGAGATGCCCCACAGGGCTGCTACAGAACTCCCCAGGGAGGGGTGCACTCACTGTGACTCCTGCTTGCAGCTGGCCGGACCACGACCAGCGAGGAGCTGGAGGACATGCTGGAGAGTGGGAACCCGGCTATCTTTGCCTCTGGGGTGAGTATGGACCCCACAGGGACCCCTCCTACCAGGACCCCTCCCACCATGACCCTGGAGTGCTTGATACGAGCAGTATTTGGACATAGCCACCTTGTGAGGTGGATTTTAGGGAAGAGAAGGACGAGTCCCAGAGAGAAAAGGGGACCAGGTTGAGGTCACATAAATGTTAGTGGCAAAGGTCTCCTTGTTTCTCTCAGTGGATCCACTTCCTTGCTACCCCTGCCCATTCCCCACTGGCTTGGGCTTCCTTCTACCATCCTCAGGGCCTTTTTCCCCTCCTGGAGGGTGTGGTGCTCTTGGCCATCTCTAAATTCAACTGAAGCTCTGTGTTCTGCTGAGCAGGGAGCTTCCTGAAGGAGGTGGCATATAGGTGAAGAGGCAGTTTGGGGGAATGGGTTCTGGGAGGAGGGGACAGCTATATTCAGGACAGGAGGAAGAACAGGAAGAGAGGGGACTGGAGAAAGGCGTGTAACATCCAGGCCAATTGGGCAGTCATCTTGGGCTCTGTACCACGCTGGTGGTAAGAGCTGTCACTTGGCAGTTACCAGGCACAAGCACAGGTAGGGAGTGTTAATAGACCCATATGACAGGTAGAAAATCGGGTCTCGGAGAAGTTAGGTAACAGCTAGTAAGAGATGAGCAGAAAGTGAGGGTGGGCTGCAGCTAAGGAGGAAGTCTCAGGCTCTCCTTCTAGAACCTTCTGCTCATGCCGCTGCCCATCCCAGCTGCTTTTGCAGTTGGCCTCCTGTTTTCCTGGTCCCCACCCCCTTCAGCAAGCACCTGGGTCCCAGCCCACTGCTCCTGTCCCTAGATCATCATGGACTCCAGCATTTCGAAGCAAGCCCTGAGCGAGATTGAGACTCGGCACAGTGAGATCATTAAGCTGGAGAACAGCATCCGTGAGCTGCATGACATGTTCATGGACATGGCCATGCTTGTGGAGAGCCAGGTGAGCGCCCAGAGCCCCACTGCTCTGTTCCGCATCCCACGGCAGCACCCAGGGCTGCACTAACCCCCACCCTTTCTGCCCACCATGCTGCCCTGCCTGGGAGGGACCGAGTCTTCAGGTAACTAACCACCTGCTGTTGAAATCACCTCCGTGGCCTCACTTGCCTGAAGTCACCTCTGCATGGCTCTGCTTGGCCCTCCAGGGTCCCAGGCCCTGCATGGCCCTACCCACCTTTTCCTACCTTATCCACCAGCTGTTTGTCATGCAGGCATGGTGGATGGGCATTTTTCTAGGACAGCTGAGAGCCTGCTTCCTGGAGCTGATGTCTGTTGGATGAAGGGCAGTATATGTAAATGACAACTGGAATATTCTCCAGTTGTGCCAAGTACTCAGGAAATGTTAGAAGGCAGCATGGAGATAGAGCAGTAATTCTCAAACTTGAAAGTACCCAAGAATCACTTGGAGGGCTTTTCTTTTAAGTTTCCCTGTTCTAATTTCCATTCCCAGAGATGAGTAGGTTGGGGTAGGAGTTTGCATTTCTAACATGCTTCAGGGTGATGCTGATGTTACTAGTCCAAGGGTCACATTTGGAGTACCACTTTGATACAGTCACCGTGGAGGCCACTTTGGATGGGGTGGTTAGAGAAGGCCTCTCTGAGGAAGCAGTGTTTGAGCTCCAGAGACATCACAGAGGAAAAATGAAGAGCTGGCCCAGGCAGAAGGACCAGCGACACCATGGTCCTGACATCTGAGGAGCAGAAAGGAGGTCCACATGGCTGAAGCACAGGGGCATTTGGAGATCAGGTAGACGGGGGCCTTGGCAGGTGGAGTCTCCTCTAGACTGGAGGGTCTTAAGTGTGGGAGTGATGTGACCCACCCATCAGGAAGCAGGGAGCTCCTGAGCATGCTGCTGCCATCACCTGGGTGAGAAATTATGGTGATATGGATGCCCGTGGGAGCAGTGGTCTTGGACAGAGCTGTCAGTTGTCAGCACAGTGCTGCCAGGAGTTTTGGGCAGTGTCATGGTCGGAGTGGCCTCTGCAGGCTGCATAGGACCAGATCGCAGGGCCCAAGAGGGCTGTGGGGCTGGGCAGGGGAAGTGGGTGTTCTTAAACATTGAAGACCAAATACAGAGCTGGACGAAAACATCATGCCTGGGGAGGATGGGATTGGGGGCTCACTATGGTCACCTTGTGAGCTACGGCCACACTCCAGCCCATCCACTCCTACCCCTGCCATCCTCTGCACCAAGCATCAGGGTCAGGACCCCAGCTGAGCATTCTTTGCATGGTCCGCATGCCTGTGGCTGAGACTGCATGGCCAGTTGCCTCCCCAGGACGGCTGTGGGGAGAGGTGGGAGCTGCCAGAAGTGCCTGGCCTGCAGGGCACAGGTGAGAAGCTGAACCCCATTCTCTTCACACCCCTTTTCTCTCTTTAACCTCAGGGCACTTTCCTGAAGTCCTGCCCCAAGCTCTCTGTGGACCCTGAGGAGGGCCCTCTGGAGCTTGTGTGCTCCCGGCCCCACAGGGGGAGATGATTGACAGGATCGAGTACAATGTGGAGCACTCCGTGGACTACGTGGAAAGAGCCGTGTCTGACACCAAGAAGGCCGTCAAGTACCAGAGCAAGGCGCGCCGGGTCAGTGGCCCCAACTCTGCCCAACCGCATTTTCCACATACCCATCAGTGATCACAGATGCCTTCCCAGTCTGCCTCTGTCCTACCCCTCCCAAGTCTGCAGTGCCTCATTGTAACCCCCTCCCCCTACCTGCCCACTTCAGGTCATCACCTTCCCCACAGTTAGCCCCCCACCCAGACTCTCCAGCCCTCAACCATCACCACAGCCCCAGACAGTCCTGAGAGACTGCCTATTCAGGGTCTGCCAGGTGGCAGCTTTACCCACTCAGTCCTCTCAGGCCACTCTAATAGCCCCAGTCCCCTGAAAGCTCTGCCCAGCCACAGCTGCTCCCATGCTCTGACTGAGGCTTTCCTTCCTGCTTCTCTTGTTCAGAAGAAGATCATGATCATCATCTGCTGTGTGGTCCTGGGCATTGTCATTGCCTCCATCTTTGGAGGTATCTTTGGATAGAAACTACCGCACCTGCCACTCCACTCTGGATGGTCCACCCTAAGGAAGCCGCCTGGCTGCTGACACCCTTCGGCTCAGAACCTCTCCTTCCCACCCCATACTGCTCCTTTCTGTCACGGGGTCCTCCATACCCACCCTTCCCTGAGCCGTCGTGTGCATGATCTTTGTTAACAGTGTGCGTCGTCTGTACAAGAGAGGTAGAGGGGAGCCAGGCTGGGAACAGCCAGTGGGGTGGGGACAGGTCAGCAAGGGACAGACTCAGGCCCTGGCCCAGGCTGCCTCACCCTTCCCAGGCAGGGCTGCTCAAGGTAGCCATGCTCTCCTTCCTCTGCCTCTAGTAACTCCACTCTTAACCTGGGGTCTGCCCTCTCTGGGTGTCAAGACTCTCCAGACCCCAAGACTCTCTAGACCATAGCCTTGCCTCCTATTGACCCACACATCTGCCCTGTCTTCTCCAGCTGTCCCCCTAAGGCCAGCCCCCTGAGGGGTAGGGACCAGCTGGCCACATGGTGCTGCTTTTCAGGTTAGGGGAGGGGTGGCCTCGAGAGACAGCCCAGCTCTAAGCCTCTTAACAGCCAATCACTGCCAGGGAGGCTCAGGGTGCTGTGGCCAGTGGCTTCTGGCCATGTCGAGACCAGGCTCCCTCCCCTACCTAGGGGCAGAGTTCAACAGGTCTCCAGCTGCCTCAACCTCCCTTCCCATATTCCTAGAGCCCCAGGAGCAACCTGGGCTCTGCCTGACCCCAGACAACATCCTGGAAGAGGTTGGCTGGTGCCTGGTCTCCAGCCACCCTTGGAGCTAGAGAGGCAGAGCAGGCCCCAGGTAGGCCAAGCCCACAGCCTGGGCCAGCCATTCTCCTCAGCAGGCCTTAGTTAGGTCCTCAAGCCATTGTGTTGCATGTTTGGGACAGTGGTCCCTGCTCTCTTGTGCTCTGGGAAGTCAGGTGTCACTTCAGGCCTGCAATCACACCCTCCCCTTGCTTATCCCCCATTGACGTGCCACGTGAGTGTCAGGTGTCTTGGATGCAGTATTCAGCAGCTAGCCAGGGAGGGGTACCTTCCTCCCCACCATCTGGGGCTTTTCAAGTCAGAAACGTGCCCCCACTTCAAGACTCTTCTCTTCCTCGTTGACAGGCAAGGAGTGTGCATGCAAGTGCATGCAATAGGGAGTGGGGGTCAAGTCTGAGCCCCACCTTCCCTCAGCTTTGCTCCTGCCCAGTGACTGTGACTACTGTCCGTGTTGCCTTCTTTAATGACCTTCCTGCCCTCCTTTACCCCTTCACCAAAGGTCTTGGTACAACCAGCTGCCCATTTTGTGAAATTTTTATGTAGAATAAACATTTGTATCTGTACTGTGCCTCTGCTCTAGATTCCTTACTATTACAATGTCATGGCCTTAGGACTTGGGGGCGAGTGTGTGAGACAATTATGGGGAAGGGGTTCAGAAGCAGATGATCCCAGCCTCCCCTCTCAGCCTTCAACTAACTGCCAGACCTTCTGGCCCCTGCACTGCAGCCTGAATGTCTCAGCTCCTGCTCAGCACTGACCCTGTCTGTTCTACGAGGGCCCAGATCTTCCTACTTTTTTTCAAGTCACTGGCAACTAGTGGATTCTCTTACAAGTCTTCAGTCCCTCACAGACCCCAGTGTAGGGAGGACCTGCCCTTCTGACCACTAGTGACCAGAAAGAAGACTGCCCGAGACAACCACCAAGTGCTGGGCAGCAGCTGCTGATACAGCTCAGGGCCAAAGGTCAGCCCAGACTGCTGGGCTGGACAATGCCTTTTTAAAAACTGATTTTAGGGAGAGAGGTATTGATTTGTTGTCCCACTTACTTATGTACTTAATTGGTTCTTCTTCTGTGTGCCCTAACCAGGGATTGAACGCTCAACCTTAGCATGTCAGGATGACGCTCTGAGATAACTTCTGACCACAGGGAAACCAGAGATTGGGCAGCAGCCTCAGGCCGTGGGTATGATGGATACATTTCATCTTGCCCATCCTTCCCAACTTTACCTACTGTTACAAACCCTAAATTAATCTACCTACGTTCCTTGTAGGTTAAAATAGTGCTTTCATACAAGTTCTTTAAACCTAATTTGGACCCATGGAATCAAGGTATCAAGTGGTAGCTCCACCAACAGAGGAACTTAAATTTGTTTAGGTTCACAGAGCTGGAAAATGCCAGAGTTGCACAGAAAGTGGTTTATTGCTATTAGAACAAAATAAGATGCTCTCAGAACTGTAAGAAGAAAGTACTTTTAGAACTTTTCTAAACACTATTTTGTCAACTGATGAAGTAGACACTTCAATATATAAAACTTTCCAGAGGCAAGGGCCTGAGCTGGATGGCACAGCTCACAACTGTGTGCACACCGGGCTGTTCCAGCCAATGCAGCTAACTGCTTAGAAGTAGGGCTTGCGCTTGCGGCCAGTGTACTGAGTGTCGGGTCTGACTTCC